>OX579635.1:29770652-30179638 GCA_951230915.1 Antitrichia curtipendula
GATGTTTATAAATTTCAAAGCTTAAAAACATTTTTTTGCTTTCTTGGGGCTTGAAGCCAATCAAGAGCTTACTAATATGTTTTCCTACGCTTTTTTTCTTATTGTGTTAAGGAAGGCATATTAAGCACAAAAACTTATGATTTAGCTATAGAACATTGTAGCTATGTGTACTCTATGTCACATCTTTTACTAAGTGAATTTAGTTTCAGTATATAGCATTACAATGAATTACTATCCTTAAATGTAGTAAAACTCTAGAGGCAAACCCTTCATTAACACCAAAGTACCAAGCCATGTATTCTGATTCATTATTATTCAAATCAATCTCGGTCTTTATTTAGATTAGTGTTCTATCAAGATAACTAACAAATATATCAAGGTATTTTATAAATTATTGTTTAATATTTTTTTTAAACTAATGGTTTGTACATTTACTATGTTGTTTTGTATTTATCTTACCACTTATCTACACGTAGACAAAACTGTAAAGAATATGTTGTGCAACTATATGATTAACAAACACAATTGTTCTTTAAAGCTAAAATTATTCAAAAGTGTACCAAATAATCCCATCTAAAACCCAAGGTTTTTTTAAGAAATATTTGGTTAGATTGCATCATTCAACTTCTTTTAAGATATATACCTATGTGTATACATCTAAATTTTGACTTCGTATTGTTGATTGATTGAATTTAGAATTTCTTCATACATAAATAAATTTTCTTCCTATAAATGTTATTTTTTCAAAAATATAGAAGAAAACCAATTTATTGTGATCCTATGAACTGAAATATATAAATAAATTGTACAAATTATAATATATATTTTTATAATCAATGTCTTTTTCAAAAGTCAAAATTAGAATGCACTTTTTTTTGTAATTTAAAATCATTTGAAAGAAATTAATGAAAAACACTCCGTGTTATCTCGGGGAGGTCACTTAGTTCTACTACAACAAACCTCGTGCGAACAAATGGTTTCTAATAAACTATAATTTCAACCTAAAATTTTGAGCATTGTTTAATAATGACTATAGGTTTCTATTGCCAAAATTTCAAACTCAAATAAAATATGAAATGATTTCTAGAAGAGGTTGAAAATGAACTAAAATGGCATGTTTTTCAACTCAAAAAATTATAGAGAACACATTTAGATGACCATTGAATCAATATTCAACTCAAAATGAGCTTTCAATAGAGAGTTATTTTAAGGAATTTTTTCTTCATTTTTTAGACAATTTTTTCTTATATAATATAGAGGTGTGAAAGTTATTTTTTAGTTCTATAGTGTATCTTTTTACTTCAAAAATTTGTAACTAATTATCATTAACAAATAAAAATATCAAAAATTCAAAACATAAGCTTTCAAAGTAGGAAAATCTATTCATATTTTTTTTATTTTTTTTATTTAAAATTCAAAAAGTAAATAGGGGGTCCAAAGTTTTGATCGCACGTGGTTTCTAATGGACACTCTAAGTGACTTTCCCGAGCGTGTTATGCA
Organism: Antitrichia curtipendula; assembly: GCA_951230915.1. Classification (NCBI taxonomy): domain Eukaryota; kingdom Viridiplantae; phylum Streptophyta; class Bryopsida; order Hypnales; family Leucodontaceae; genus Antitrichia; species Antitrichia curtipendula. Next base: position 29,772,153 of record OX579635.1, read on the forward strand.
ATTATTATGGCAGAGTATGATTTTTAACTTATGGGGATTGTACTTACATTAATTTACTAAAATTTATGGATGCTTCAAAAAACTTAGATAGAGTAGAAACAAAACAAGTTGTAATTTATGCTTTTAGTTTTAATCAAATTACAATAAGGTAGAACTACCCATTACCACCCCGATTCGCAATCTAACTATATTGGGGCCAACTCTAGGAAGACACATATTTTTCAGAGGTGTGCTTTTGTTTCAAGAATCAAACCCAAATGGAATTATAATTTTTTGATAAAAATTGTAATTACTGTGAATTTCTGAAGTGAAATTGCACAACCGCTACTAGATTGGATTCATAGACGTCCTCTTACAACTCAATACCGCTTTCCAATGTATCTAATAGCACTTGAAGATCCACCAATCATTAATTGACACTTTATTTTTTAATAGCATTAATAAACTACTGTTGTCAAAATTTGAAGCGGATTTGCATGTTTTTCTGACGGAATTGGGACAAAGTTGTAGACCACGGATTTGAATCACTGACGGAATTGGGTAGTTCTACCTTAATGATATTTTGAATTTATGATCGAGTTTGATCAAACTGCATCTAATTTTTTGAGACAAACTTTAATTCTTTATATTCATTTCAAGCTTCAAATTGTAAATTTTATAGTTTTATTAAACTACTATGTTTTGAATTTTGACTTATTCATGGGCACAAATTCAATACACCAATTAGTACAATTGTTTTTTTAAATAAATATTCTATATTTTGGCTTCAAGCTATGAATTTGTGTAATTACTAAAGGACTTGTGAGAAACTGTCACTTATCAATTCTTTTGGCACCTTAAGGTTATTGCAACTCAATTGGCACTTATGGAGAGTGTTGTAAAATTCTAAATTTTAGCCATAAATGTTATATTTTTTCTATATTTTCTATTTTTTTTTCATTGCTCAAATACAACAATTCAACATTTTTATTGTAGAAAAAATAAATTTTGAAATCTCGGTGCTTTTCATTTATTTTTTTGACATTTTATTTTTATCATTGTTATATAAGGTATATAAGTTTTTTTCAAAGTATATTCAAGTTCTAGTTTTTGGACTGTTAGTTTTCAATCCAAGCATGGACATTGTACCAAATTGTAAAATTAAAATCTACATCCTGTGATTTCATTGAATGTTCAAGTTGACATACATCCAAAGTCAAATATATAAAAAATAGAAATAAAACTATTTTGACTAATCAAAACTCACAAACAATATAGAAATTTACTTTGATTTATTATTGTATTTGGTATATAAATGAATTAAAAAATTTAATCATTTACTTCAAATTGTTGTAATTCACATTTTTTACATGTAATTCTTGATAAAAAAAATATATTGTTTTGCACATTTGGATGGCTCAAAATGCAAAGCAATTTTAGAGGTTTAACAAGCAATGTGTAAGCTTGTAGTAGGCACTAATTTTTGAAGATGGCATACTTGTAGTGGAAATATCTTTTAGTTATCCAATATCCAAATATGGATTTCTTAAACCTATTTCATGTTGTTTTGTGATTAGCTTCCATTGATTATATTCTTGATTTTTAATATTTTATTAGTAATATGTTCACTTTAATTAGCACCTTGTATATAGTGTACAACCAATTACTACCTCTTTTGAGGTGATAGTTTGAGGTGATAGTGTAAAACCGTGTACAAATGCAATAATAGGGGAGTTAGAAAATAAACTTTACACATGTGGCACATTGGAATTGCCGGAAATGATTTTCATTTCCTTGTATTGCATTTCACGTATTGAAAGGTATTATACGAAACACAAGAAGTGTTTTGATGATCATAATTACACTAAAAGACTATTGTAAGCATCACGGTTACTGTAAACCAATAGAATATAGATAGGAGAAGATGCATTTTTTGCTCTGCCCTCACCATCACTCTCTACCAATCGGATAGGACATGCAATCCCATCTTCAATATCATCTAGCATAATGACATTGTCCGTTAACTTCACCTGCTGCCATTCCTCTCCCAAAACAATTCCTACAAGAACCCCAAGTTCATAGCAATATTCAATATTCTTTTCTTTGTAGAATAATATATTCAAGCATTGAATAAATATAGTTATATTAATAAAATCTTTTACTCCCTTCTTGTCCCAAAATGATCTTCTAGTTCCCCTTAATTTTGTTGCAAATAAATTGAATAATGCACTTTGAAAAGGCCTACAAAACTCAAAGTTTTAGAACAATAAGAGTGCGTTGAACTCTACTTAAAGCTCAAAATGGGTTGAAATAAGTAATGTTATTTTCAGCAAAAAAATCCCAAACATATAGTCCAACGGGAAGATTGTTTTGAGACGGAGGAAGTATTTATTTCACTAAATTTCTATATCTTCTCAATAGCTTCTCAAACTTCCATTACAACAAGTACAAAGTTGTAATTGCACACATATTGATTGTCAATAATATACCAACAAAGAAAATAATCTTTATGAGAATTTTATAAATAAATTAAAAATCCATTTAAAATAGGATAATCACTATTTCATGTTGATTAACAATTAGTATCAAATCAAATATATTTTAGTTAAGTTCAATAGATGAATGTTTTTGAATAATTTAAAACAATATATCAGTAATAAGTGAATGACATAATATATAATATATTTTTTAATTGAAAAATATATAACAAATTAAATGATTATAAATTACCATCAATGAGTCTTTCACTAGATAAAAATTAGATGTAGCTTCCAATTCTTTTATATCTTTTTTGATGGCGTTAGTATCAACTTTGCAATATATATTGTTTTTGGTGTCTATTTTTTTCCAATATTCATCATTTTACAAATAGTGTTGGAGATGTACAATGACACCAGTCCAAAAAGATGTTCTTCAAGCATTATATTAAATTTAAAAAAAAAATTTAATACTTTCATTCAACAACTCTGGTAAATATTAAAAAAATTATCATTCATACTTCATTAGAAAAAAATTTGGTCATTTCTACTTTTTAAATGCATTTCAAAATGTTAAGTTTAAATAACATTTTAAATAACCTATATTTAAATTTGATGTTCAATTTTTTTAAACCATGTAGTGGAAGTGTAGGAAGTTTTTCTTCAACTTTCTTCCTTCTTGTTAGAATTGCCAACTTCTCTGCTATTAACATTTCCATTGTGGTTGCAATGGAGCCTTAATAAGTGAATTCAAATATGGTATTTTAAACTTTTGAATGTATATTTGGCCTTCACAATTGATGTTGTAATTATTTAGGTATAATGCAAACCCTTTATGAAAATCTACAATTATAATCAAAATTAATGAATTACTCCTTAAAAAAATAAAATTGCATCAAACTAAAATGGAATTCCTCTCTTTGATACGTTTTGTTGATAAACTTCATTGCCACCAAATAAGTTGCAAGGGCAGGCATGAGCTAATACTAACGGCTTCTTCTTCAAGTCAAATTGAATCACACGACTTTTCTTTTCTTTTCAGAGCACACGGCACGGTTATTGATTTTTCAAGGGAAATATTGTTTTCTTTTTGAATCGCATGGTTGTTGATTTTTGAGAAGGGATATATTGTTTTCTTTTCAAATCACACGGCTGTTGATTTCTTTTTTTTCACTTAGGGAGCAAGGTGGGGTTGCCTGACTCTTTTCAAGAGATAATAGTGGAGATGCCTTTTAGAATTGTAGTTTCTATACGAGTGTCATGAACCCGTGACCTTGCATCTAAATAACTCTAGTCCTATAATATTCACTTACTTTTGTTTAGGTCTCACTTCCTCCCATTCACCACAGATCTGTTAGGCAAGATTTTAATCAAATTAAAATTTGTTCTAAAGATATACAATTTTTTTCTACAAAGTATTTGACAATAGATTCTTCTCTAATTAGCAAAAGAAATTGTTGAATTCTTGCAAAATCTTGTGATGCTATAACTATTTTGGATAAATTTATAAATCTTTAATTGAATTAATGCATTTCCATAATTTTGCATGTTTCATTATATGAAGATTGCATTCTATACTGCCCAAAATAAATTAAATGAAATAGGAAATATAAGTGCAAAGCCTCCCTCTCCTTTGTCCACACTCCTTGCCCTAAAAAGCAAACTTTTTGGTCCAAAGTATTGATCATGAAAAACTAATGCGTGTCCTATGAATTGATGAAATGTCAAAAAAATTATTGAATTTTGAAACAACAAGAATGTAAACAAACAAACAAACTATTTCATAGTAATATTGAAAACAATAATTAGAGTAGGTGACTGAAAAAATGATTGAATATGAGAAATGAAGGATAATAGCCAACAAATCTCTGAAACTTTCAAAATACTGCTCACTAGATCAAAGATATTGCTCTGCATATTTAATATCACACTAGTATGCCTTGTGCCATTGCCACAACCATTACTATGTCATTTGTAATTGCTACAAAAGTGATGGCTAAGCCTTCCTTAATCTCCTTTCATACACATTTTTCAATCCTTTAAATATGACAAATCATTTGTAGCACTAACGTTTAATATCATATATTCTATAAATTTTATATTATATTTTTTTCAATCCTTTAAATATGACATATCATTTGTAGCACTAATATATATATATATATATATATATATATATATATATATATATATATATATATATATATATAATTTATTTATTTATTTATATTTAAAAAAAATGTTTGGCATACAAATAGAAAAAATTTAAAAAATAAATTTTAAAATTAAAATTAAAAACAAAATAAAAGGTGAAAAAGTAGTATCAACAAACAAACAAATTTTAAAAGTAAAAGTAAAGGTTAAAGTAAAATATCAACAAGTATTTATTAAAGTAGAAGTAATTGTAAAAGTATTGGCTTGATGCCATGGTGACTGAAGTGTTCTCTAGCTCAATTGGTATAGCTTGACAACTATAGCTAGATGGTCCAGTGGCAAAACTGTTTATAAATTTTTTCTGGCATACCAAAAGAGCAAAAGTATTGGCAATTTGTTTTTAAATAAAATTAAAGAAAAGGTAGAAATAAAATATTGGTAAACATTTTAAAAAGTAAAAATAAAAATAATCATAAAATTATTGGATTAATGTTGTGGTGACCAAATCGTTCCATGGCTTGATGGCCTAATGTTTCTCCGCAACCAAATTCCTAATTTCTATTCAATTTTCTAATTTTTGATGAGATTAAAACTTGAAAATTCAATATCTTTTGTCCTATCAATGGAACGCTTTAAACTATCTTTCACGCACACACACTCACCAAGGATTTTTTGGCTACACCAAATGTGCCTTTGTCATCTCAACAAGGTCATTGAGATCCCCATGTCATCACTAATATACATACATATAAACAACCACATGTTTAATCTCCAAATGACCAAGAATATGTTTATGAACGCAAGACATCTCATGCAACTTTCTACTAAGTCATTTTTGGTTGGATGTTCATGAAATTCGGACACAACGTGAACCTCCTTGGTGAAAAACTATTTTTTTTTCCGATCGGGTATCTAGATCCAAAGTTATGATGCCCTAAACTTTTTAGGTAGCTTGGGCAATTTGAGAATCTTTTAGGAATCTTTTGTAAAGAAACTCATCAACTTTTGAAATTTGGCATGTATGTAACTAATAAAATATGGCATACAATCGTCAAAAAAAACAAATCTCATTCTAAGGGGAGTCATTCTTTGTTAGCTATATTGAGGCAATTTCAAGAAAAAAAAAATTCTTCTAACTTCAAGCCCTATTATCTTGCAATTTGTAAAGTCAAAATTCTTGAAATTTTTTCTACATATTCCATATTTTTTTCTCTAATTTTTACCGTTTGGATTTCAAATTTAAAAAATTATTGTTGAACAAGAAATCATCAAAATATGACTCATGTATTGCCAATTCACTTAACCTCCTTGCATTGCAGGATGATTTAGTATAAGCTAAACATCTCAATTGCTTCTAGAATTTTGCATGAGTGAATCTAACATCATATGCTTATGAATGGTCAAAATCTTCATTTTTGTATACAAAAAAATTTTACCCCAAGAGGGCCTAAGGTCTAATGACCCTGTTTTGCAGGATTGAAAAAAAAAATTACCACTTCAAATGCTATAATCTTTCAATCCACGCAGGCAATTGAGCTGGAATTTTTCCCGCACTCGTTGGTCAAATACTTTACTTCTATTTTCTACAGTTGAAATTTCTATGTTTCAATTTTGATTTTTGAATAACATACCAAAAACCCGCAGTTTTTGACAATGTCTCCCTGAGAAAAAAACTGGGTCCTTCAGGGGTTAAATAGTATATAGATTTCTGACAGTTATAGCTGGCAAAGCTCTGAAACTCCCGGAACGCTGCTCACTGGACCAGAGACGTTGCTCTGGACATTTAATACCATATTCTGATAGTTACAGAGGACTGAAAGTCTGAAAGTTATAAGCAGAAGGAGTCTTAATTTTTGGTAATTCATGATATTAATTTTTCTGGCAGTACTTGGTTGTGTATCAATTGGTTAGCAAAAGAATAAAGCATTTTCATTTGTGTCAAAAGAGAAGAAAAAGAAAGAAAGAAACAGAAAAGAATAAAGCACTCATTTGTGAAGATAAATGGGCAGGCTAGTCAGTACAAGAACATGACATGCCCAGAGCTATCAATGCTCATGCTGACTACGGTTGAAGGAACAAGTTTGCAGTTGACCAATTCTCTAAACATCAAATTCACAGCTAAAATTAAATCCATCATGGGCAGGGTTATATAAGATAAATTGCGATTCAGTATAAGTTACTGATTGGCAACAAATACTGTACTGGTATACTTTGTTGGTCAAGTATGTACTTTTTTGGGTTCAAAGACGGAGGGTACTTTCTTTCAGCATCAACCATGCATGTGCCTCCAGCAGAAGCAAATGGCTACGCTCTGCTAGTAGACAATTCAGGGTGTTTTTTTTCTCATTTTTTTTATGAAGTGCCAAAGTGGTGAAATAAAATGTTACAGTGGTGCTCCCAATTTTGACATTCATTCACATATTGGACAGAAAATATAACATTAGCCCAATTACATGTCCATAATTATGTTTTCATCCAAAATTTGGTGATTTCATTCAAGATTTTTTTTAAATCAAAGACTTTTGACAAAAAAATTCACAGTTATGTTGCCATTTTTTAGTCATTTTTTTTTATAGAAGGCTGCCTTGTAGATAATCTTTACTTTCTTTAAGTTTTCTTCAGAAAATAAAAACCAAAACAATTTGCTCTCTTACTACGTGCAAAAATATATGAACCCTAGAAGGATGGAGCCTAAGACTGTGGAGTCAACCTTCGACACCTTTCAAAATCTATGTTCCATTTGGGGCACTATAGGAATGAATTTACTTAGTTACATTTTTCAGTGATGAAATCATGTTTCTCTTACAAGTTTTAAAATTATGAGATCTTTATGTGGCAATTAGAAATGAAGCTCATTTTTGAAGAGAAAGTGAAAAAAATTCATCTTAAATACAAAATACATTTTTAAAATCTGAAACTTTCACCAAAGGTCTATATCTTACATGATATCTTAGTAAAGAATATCATGGTATAAACCATATTTTTGTGTCAATATATAATTGAAAACAATAGACTATGATTGTGCACCCAAAATTAATCTTGCAATAAAATACTTGATCTTTGGAAGTGTTTTGTAATTTTAACCACTGACTCCTAAAGTCTTTTATGTTTAGAGGCCCAAAATTGCTTCAAAATATTGATCTCTGAAGCATTTCCAAAATCTTTATTTATATTTATTTTTTAACAAATCCAATCATAGGAATCCTTTGGTTAACTTGCTAGAATACACCTTCTCAAAATTTCAAAATAAAAAACCTTATCAGTTGCAAGATTATGATGCTTCAATTTCAAATAGAAGTATTTTCAACTCTTCTCAAATGGTTAGATTCTAACTTTCAAACTTTTTACTCAAAATATTTAGATCCTACAACAAGCAATTTTCTATAATATGTTGAAGAAATATGTTGAGAATACATATAAAAAATTTGCAAAAAAATTATTTCATATTTATACATGAAAACAATAGTAAGTAGAAAGAAATAGAGAATGATTTATATTTCAAAATTGTTGAAATTTTACTTATGAAATTGAAAAACGCCAATTCTAGTGGTTGTAATGTTGTATTAATCCCTAAAGTCCCATTGTCCCCTCAGGGGACAAAATGGATTTTGGAAAAGCTCCTATAGTCTCAATATTTCTTGTGATTTTATAAAAAAGAATTGTAAAGACAAAAAAAAACACTAGTTCCTTGAAAATATAACTTTTATTTCAATTGAAGCCCATGAGCAAGAGTTATGGCACAAAAAACCCTTTTTTGAGTTTGGTGGGTAGAAAAAACTCTTCAAAAAAAACTTAAAGTAAAATCTTTTAAATTTTGTTTTGTAAAGATTATGTTTTTATGTACATAATAAGATTTTATTTATTCCATTTGGATTTGGTATGTGAAAGTTATAGACAATCTTGTTTTGGGAGCAATTAGAGCATCTTCTTGAAAAAATAACTTGTAGGATTCATTTCTGACCTCAATTTTTTTAATTTAAAAAGAAGAAGTTTCACAAGGTTAAGATTTTTTTCTAGATCAATCTCATTGTTGAGATTAGTGTATTTCAATTCCATCTCAGAGCTATAAACAATTTAGATTTTCTTTCAATCTCAAACCTACTTCCGCTTAACAATTTTTTAATGAGTGAAAATTAATTGTGTTTTTAATTTTTTTTTCTCTAGACTCTCAACTCAATTATTTATCATATAAATTTATAAATTAAAAATCAATAGAGAAAAAATTATATGTTATGAAGGTTCAAAGCCAATAAATGTAGGTGAGAAGGTGCAAAAATACTTGTTTCCTTCCTTTAAACGCAAATATCTTGCAATCTACATAGTCAAAGTTTGTGAAATTTCTTCCACATATTCTTCTCCTAGTCTATTACAAGATCATACGGTTAGATATGCAAAACAAACATTAATTTTATTTATTTTTCTCTTTGCTATAGAAAAGGTAGTTTTGAGTGGTGTTTGATAGAAAAGAGGCCTTGGGACTTTAAGGGTTAAAAAATCTACATTTTATCATTTTAGTTTTTCCAAAAATACTAAAAATTGAGTTAAATAAAGAACTTCAAATTTTAGTTAAGAGTAGAGACTCCGTAACTGCCTACAAACTAAAATTCTTGATAACTTTCATCTCCTTAACCCCTAAAGGACCAAAGTGCATTTTTTTGGCAACATAGTGATTTTGGACAACTTACTATGTGTGGAATTTTTCTTTATTTTTCTTTAAATTTTTAAACAACATTCTTTCAATGAGTAGCTTTAAGGTCCAACAATTTTTATAACTTTTGACTACATTGTCAATAAGTTATTGAATGATATGTAGTTTTCATTGCTTGGCGGGCAGCCCAGGCAACAAAAAAATCTTCTTTAAAAATCACTTTTTGTAAATTAAAAATTTGAAATTGGTTTTGTGGATTTCTTTATACATGGAAAACTTCAAATAATTCCATTTTGATTAATGAGATGAAAGTTATAAGGAGTTTTAGTTGAAGGTAGTTTACAAGTAGTTATGAAATCTCTGTTCTAAAATAATCTTTGAAGTCCTTTATTTTACTCTATTTTTAATCTTTTTGAAAAAAAATAAAAACATTAGGTTTAGATTGTTTATTAAAACATTACCACCATTGGGAGTGGAATTTTTCAATTCCATAAATAAATGGTTAACAAGTTAGTATTTTGAATCCTTCTCTACTTCTTTCCACTTACTAATTTTTTTTAATATGTTGTACAATTCCAAATGATCTAAAATTTTTCAAGCATGTGGCCAACTTTCCTTGGAGAATGAATCTACAGAATTATAACAATTTTAGAATTTTTTTCCTAAAGATCTTAAAAAAGTGATTTTTTAGCTGCTTGGATTGCCGAGTTGAAAAAACCCTATATATCATATCAAAACTTTTTAACCATATAGTCAACTAGATTTTTGAAATTATGGCTAATTGTCTCTTATAGTGTGAAAGCGGACTAGTTGTCAATCCATTTTCATTTGGTGGTGTTAATTGAGTCAAATTGTCTTTGTAAGAAGATATAGATGCATAACACCATAAGTAGCTTGGATTTAAGGATTGGCAATTTGTTTGGTTCAAGTCTTTTCAAAATGAATAGTTGTCTTTTGGTTTTAGATATAGGTCCAATAATTGGATTTTTCTCGCTCTTACTTTCTCGGTTTCTTTTGGAATCAAGTTGTCTTTCATTTTTTTTTAGAATTTGTAGTGATTACTTGTCTCCTCTATAATTTTTGTACTTAAGCTTTCAACTTTTCTCCAAGTGGGAATACCACAATCAATTTGAAAATGTGTCTTTACTACTACTTTCTACTTTCCAATTCAATATTAATTGCACCACAACTTGGCTTGATTTTTTTCATGTAAATACTCAAAATTTGATCAACTAGTTTGAATTTGGCATTCTTAGCAACACAACTGAACTTTGCATAAAATCAACAATGACATATTTGCAAGTTCTTTGTACCAACTGTAGATTGACTTGGTAACCAAATCGGAATTAAACTAAGCTTAATAGTTTAAAGTTTGTTCCAAGGGAGGTCAATTAAATAGGTTTGCTTCTACAACGACCAAAGAACAACCAAATAGAATACTAGAACACCAAAGAAGGGCATGCTTCCAACTATTATCAATTTAATTCCTCACAATTTCTCAAATAATTACTAATTTCATTAATCACTCCATACTTAAAGCCACTAGAGTTAGATGGCTCCCAAATTGTTTGATCTTAATATTTAATTGGAATCCTTTGTCTTTCTTCCAAATTGGAGTGCAGCGGCTGGTACAGTCTCACTACGACACTTGAATTTCTAAATTGGGCCGATCGCTTCTTGCTTTTGTCTCCTTCACAGGGAACCATGTTTTTTGCTTCACCAACTTGGAACCACCATTTCTCTCAATGTTTTCCACTATTTATAGTTAATATTCTTCCTATCACTTTTCACAGACTTCCTTGCATACCCTCAGTAAACTCCCAAATTAGAAGACAGCACGTGCTTACATGCTCAACTTGAAATACAAATCTTGACATCATTCAGACTTTAAGTAAAATCCAAATTGTACTGCTATAAACTAAAGACGCCATACATACCAACTTGAAAATAATTCAGACCGCAATCAGACATCATGCATTTTAATTCGGACATTTCTCATGATTTATTCCAGAGACACACAAAACTTTGAACACAACCATGCATCACACAACACACCAATTCAAGATAGAAGATTTTATATTAATGCTCTGAATTGGTAATTAAAATCACCATTACACATTGACAACCTTAAGCACTCTTATTCTCCGATTTGGCCTTTAAAACTTAATCACATTTCTTTCTTCCATCACATACGGCCTTTTGTACTCATATTTAACTTCCTTGATTGATTCCCTATATTCTCCGATTTGGATTTAAAATTCTACAATTCTACTATCCTTCAAATCTTGAATTCATCTTCATCATTCAGTTATCTTCTTCAGATTGGAAATTGCTTCTTCTTCAATTTGGCAACCTTTCTCCATCTTCGCACAACAATTCATTCCACCCGTACGATGATTCACTCAACACACACTTTCAATTTCCTTCTTACATATTCCGATTTGGATCACCCTCGTGATATTGCAAATCACTAAATTAATCATCAGCCCGACCTGGACACACGCACCCATTCAAACACATCAAACTACCTGGATCACCCTTGTGATACTGCAGGCACACTCATGGTTCTCACAACCAGACTCCTCATTCTACGTACATACACACTAAATAGAAAACACACACCACACGAGTAAACACAGCCAACTAGCTGGGACACACACTGCACAATCAAAATCAGCGGGTGCCAAACAAAACGAAGAACACAGCCTAGTAGGAGAATTCAAGCTGGCGGTTACCAATTTGGAAGAAAAACAGTTCTACAACCTCTCGCAATTAACTGCCGACTTGGAAACCTGTCACCAATTTGGACATCCCAACTTGGCCAAACAACTACCCGCTAGGCAGTCACTACCAATCTCCACAAAGTTCCAACTTGGAATCCAGATCCCAAACACAAAATCAAAACCCAAAACTGAACCCCCCAACTTGGTAAACTCGACTACAAAACAACCAAATTGGGATGAAAACTAACATTTAAATTTAAAAAAACTCTGATTTGGAACTCAAATATGTAGCAAAAAGGCAAAATAAACAACTAGAAAGTTAATCTACACCAACTCAAGAACAACCTTCTTCACTTCAATATCATATACGCTATAATATAGATATTCTTTCAACTAGGATTTCAACTACAACTTCACACACACACACTCAAAAGCACACATTTGTTTGATTTACCTTGCATACTCAAGCTCAATCAATTAGGGATTGTCTAAAAGACAACATTCGTATAGCTTAGACTACTTGGCTCAATTTATACATCATACAACAATTATCAAATTACATGCACTCTAACCTTTCATATATTCTATCATTCCATATTTACATTTTATTTGTCATAGCTCATTTTTTGAAAATTGCTTTAGTAACACATTTATATAGATAGAATTATATACTTAATAATTTCAAATTGGTTATGACATACAAACCACACATGCACACTTGCATAAATTCAACACATCAGAATTCAACTTAGGACACACACACGGTTTTCAACCACTTACAAGAATTAACACTTTTTCTCTTGGATACAAAGAATTCTCACCTTGTGCACAATTTTCTTATTACATTTATCACATTTGGACAATCATGACATTTTTCAATAGTACTTCATGCAACCACATGATTTTTCAACTCAAGGCTTGGCAAGGACATTCAAACTATCTCCAACTTAGGTACAATATTTTGATTTGGAAATGAATAAATAAGCATGGCTACAATAATATTGTAAACTATGATTGAGGTTCATAGCTTAAAATTAATCAATTTGACAGTCATTTCACAAACTAAACACCCAAATTGGTAACACACATAAATAAAGATTTTCAATTTGAATTTATAGTTTTGATCTTCTAACTTTGCACTATATAACTCAACACATGGACATTCATGTTACAAAGAAATCAATTAGACACATAAAATTGCATCATATTAAATTCAATGGTGAACACATCACTAGTTTACAATTTTTGAAGTATGTTCAACAAGTAGATCAAATGCTCATAACATTCCACACACACTTAAAACTTATACCTTCCCACTTATTCCATCTCACACCCCATCTCATAATTCAAAAAAAATAAATATACACCCAACTCAAACCAGAATGCCTTCTTGATTTCCTCGCAATGGGTGCGTGGATAATCAACAACACTAAATCAAATAGGAACCTGACGGCAATTGTGTTCCCCAAACTTAATTGGCCAATTGCAACACAAGATAACTACCAAATTGAAATTGAAATTGAAACAACCAACTTGCTTTTAACAGGAACACACATTCAACCAATTTGCCCTAGCCACCACATTCACTTCCTACTTGGCAACTATTCACCCACTAAACTCAAAAACAAACTAAATCACCAAATTAAATACCATTTTGATCAACTAGACCACTAGTTTGAGACAAACTTTACAACACTTGTCTATGTTTTTATGTACTTTGTATTAGCTAGTGATTGGCTTTAGACTTCGTGAATTTGACAAATAGTGAAGGATTGATTTTATAATTTATATTCTATCGATTAGATTCCGTATTCTATAACAAAATTCTTTGTGAACAACCTTTTCTACTATACTATAATGAAAATGACAATCTCATTAGGGTTGTTACTTTTTGAAATGACATTTTGGCCTAGCTACCTAGGAATTTTAAAATTAGCAAATTTGAGATGTTTGGTTAAAATTGTTGTCTTGTAGAATTGAATAATGTATTTTTGAAAGATATAAAAATTAAAAATTATACATCTACATATTACAGAAAAGAAAGAATTTTGAATGCTAGTAATAATTATGGAAGTCAAATTTATTACCGGTACCTTCATCAATCTAAAGAGAGTTCATTAAATCAACTTTAAGAAAATAAATTAATAATTAAAGAGCTTGAAGAAGCACATTGTATATATTCTCAGTATAGTAACTAAGAAAAAATATGAGAATTGGTGCAAAGGATATGATCATATACAACATTTGAAGAAATACTTTGATGAATCCAATAAGGAGAACAAAATTTTGATACAAGAACTTCATGAGTTTGGAGTCAAGGTTGATGCATATGATGAACAACAAGCCAAGTTGTCCAAGGAAAATGATTCTTCATGTGCTTTGATGGAGGTTATTAAACAAGAAAGTGGGTATTTTTGTGCTAAAGTTAAATGCTTCAAGAGCATTATATAGACTACAAAGGACAAAAAGCACAAAGTTGAGGTTGACACAATCAAGAATGAGTTGTCTAATGTGTTGAAGGACTTCACTATTGTATCAAGATACACAAAGAAAACTGTTGCCTCTAATACAATATGAAAACAAAAGATTCATATGCTTGAAGCAAAAATACAAATGCAACACAAAGAACAAATTATGCTTGGGGAACAAATCATTGCATTAACACAAGAAAGAGGGTCTCTTAATGAGCAACAAGCTAAATATGAGAAGGAGAATGCCTTTTTGGTATAAAAAAATGTATTCTTAAAAGAACAATGTAAGACACTTCTAATATAGCTAATATCAAATCTAAAGGTGAAAACATTGTATTTAATATTGAGTTAGCAAAAAATTGAATGTTTAACTTCCATAGAAGTGTTTGCAAGTCAAAGTCATTGAAATTGGAAAAAACAAAGATATTTTGAAAGATCAACAAGCCATATTACTTGAAGAAATCAATGCATTTTTCAAGAAACTAAAGTTATTAAGGAAGATTGCTATTATGTTAGCATAGAAGTGTGAGCCCATGAGCTTAGAATACTATACACTTATGTTATAGGTGTATATACTATAGAAACCATCTTTAATTATAGGGTATATATTACAAATATCCATATGTGAGCTCTCAATTTGTCACTTGGGACTCGTAGAATTATTTCTTTGGAAATTTGCAATTTAAAGTTAAGAAAAGTATACAAAAAGCCATAAAAGACTGTAAAACCAAAATAGGGTTGTGACATACCCATTATATTATTTGGTCTAAATTTGTGTTTAGACTTAGATTCCTACCAAACTTGGCCCCAAAATAGGGTAGAAAAAATGAAACGGTTAGATTTGGAGGATTTGAGTCACATAGCCTCAAAAGGGCTAAATCCCACCATGAATGTGACAATTCATGGCTAAGTCGGTCCGAGGGATCCACAATGAGGCCACTAGGTTGGGTCCTAGGGTTAGATTTTAGAATTCCCCGTCAGATCCACGAATTCCCCAAACCCCGATTGTTAGCATGCAGGAACCACTGATGCAAGACCGGGCTTGTGGAGGAATCTATAGCCCAAGGATGGTGTTCTGGGATAAATCCCATGCCAGGAGTCCAACGACAAAATTGATTTGCCAAGATTCTTCTATCTACAAAAGATTCCCGCACCGTCACTAATTCAAGGAGATGGCCAGTTTCATCTCCACTAACCAATCATGCCAGGTACGGAAATTCACCTACACGTCTTTCATGCGACTCCCTGAGAGGTCACGTGAAAATTCCCGTCATCTTCTGACTTGCAGAAGAACCTTTTTCCGGGTGATCAATCCTTCTAACCTCCAACGGGAATTTCATAGAAATAACCCAGGTTACAATAAAATCTCACTAAAAATTACACTAGCTTGTTTTATGTTAATAATGCGCTCTGTGAAGTTTCACAACATTCTAATAGCGACAAGTACCCAAACCGGCGAGATTCCTTAGAAATTAAGCACGTGGCGGGGCCCCCGCCATGTTGACCGGCATCCCGGGACCATACGATGGTGAAACGAAGTCAACCAAGAGTCCTTTCCAACTCTCTCGCACCTACCGGAGACTTTGGGCTATTCACATTTCTCAAAATAGGAGACCCCCAAGATCTAGAATTTTACCACAATTTGATTTTAAAACTAAATTAGCCTACGATGGGTTTTTGGCCTCGGTATGGGGGGTAAGGAGCTCCTGGACGAAACACTGCAATCTGGAGCCAATGATGCAATCCGTTTGACGATTGGAGTTAATCTCCAAAGTTAGGAGGTTAGTCCAGTGTAGATGGTAGAAGTAGTTTTTTAGGGATTAGGATGAAAATCTTTGAGGATGAGGATGAAAATTCAAGTTGATAAGGTTACCTTAGAACTCTAGAGGGAGGGGTGGGTCCTTGAAAACCTATTTAAGGTCCCCATTTTTCTCTCTAGAACACCCCCAATTCTTGTTTTGGGTCCGTGAGTCTAAGTTATTTTGGATATTTTGGAATTTGAAGCTAAAAACCTCTACGGTGTTTTTGGAGCACTCTTGGCTCTTTTTGTTGTTGTTTTTCAAGCTTTGAAGGTCCTTGGGGGTCCTTCTATCTTGCCTTGTGTACTCGTGTGTTTTCTCTTGTGTTTCGTATATACTCTTATGAACTAACCCTTGTGTCTTGAAGGCCTTTTGTATTTGCTACTAATCCTAAAGCCACCCCCTTTAGTGCCTTGGCGTATGCCGCCATTGGGGGCCTTTAGAGTGTGAGTCATTTTCTTTACTTTGTTATACTAACTCACGTGTGTTCTCTTAAGTCAAGTGGTTTACCTTTGTCTAACATCCCTCTCGTTGTGTGGTCCCCCGCTATTGACGGCGAAGCTTTGGCTTTATCATGTGCATTCTCTATGTGTTTTTTTCCTTTGTGTAACCCTCGCTTGGCTACGTCACTACGTGTACCCCCCTCGGGAACGGCAACGCTTTGACTATAGAATCTAGAAAAGTTTGGCAATTTTTATAGTTACCCTCGGAACGGCGAAGCTTTGATTCTAGGGTCTAGAAAAGTTTGGCATTTTTTACAAAATTCCAACCATCCTTCTACCTTAGTGTCCAAATATCCACGTGGGGATATTATCGTTAGTGTCCGGATATCCAAGAGTTTCCAAAAATAGTTGAATCAATATAACCTTTTGTTGGTGAGAGTACTGGAAACCCGTAATACCTCCTAATCTAATTATAAGTTTCCCCCCCTTTTTTTTTCCTTAGCCTAAACTACCCCAGTTCAAGTCCTTTAGTTTCAACAAAAGAAGGCCAGATCAAGACGAGACAACCAGAAATCTAATCAAAAGGGGTCGAGAGTTGGGCTAAAAAAAAAAGGGTCCGGACTGGCCTGATCAAAAGGGGTTGGGACTGAGCTAATCAAGGGGTCGGGACTGGGCTGGTCAAGGAGGTCGGGACTGGGCCGGTCAAGGGGGTCGGAGCTTGGTGGGGCTGGGGCTAGGGAGAACTGGGTGTCCAGGGGCTGGGGAGAATTCGGTGGTCCAAGGGCTTGGGGAGACTTGGTGGTCTAGGGACTTGGGAGAACCGGTTACAAAGAAAAATCAGATTCTACAAGAAAATAAAAGACTACTTGAAGTTAGAGTCTAGGTGGGGAGTTGGACTTGTTTTTAAAACAAAAAATCGACAAGGTAACTATTGAGAGAAGAAAAGAAGAGAAAATGGGATCCAATCTTGGCTAAAGCTCCACGTAGGATAATCATTCGTCCAAACACTTGCAAAACCACTCAAAGATAGAAGAAGAAGGAAGGGAGAAGATGGCTATATGGGCAACTTAGGTGAGAGAGACGATAAATAGTGACCTAGGTTTGGCTAAGTAGGCATTAGGAGGAAAATCTCAAGAATTCGTAGTGACCATTAGAAGGCGGATT
The DNA here is from genome assembly GCA_951230915.1 of Antitrichia curtipendula. Lineage (NCBI taxonomy): Eukaryota > Viridiplantae > Streptophyta > Bryopsida > Hypnales > Leucodontaceae > Antitrichia > Antitrichia curtipendula. Next base: position 29,790,011 of record OX579635.1, read on the forward strand.
AGGATGACACAAAGACAAGGTCGTGTAAGAGGATAAGAGGGACATTAAAACTTCTTTGGGGTTTGAATCTATAGTTGTAAGACGTCCATAAAAGCTTAGGTAGAATAGTACTAGTGTAAAAAGAGAGGAAGGGAAAGAGAAGGAAGGAGGAAGGGAGAGAAGAAGTTTAGATCGCACGGGTGTACTAATTTTCTAAAAATAAGCGATGAGCTTGGGAAAAATTCAACCAAGACCAAAAGACCACCATGGAGCATGAGGAGGTGTACGCGGACATGGACGAACTTATTTCCGACACCGGCAGTGAAGAGGTGAATTTTTGAATTAATCCTTGGTGTTTTTCCCTAATTAGTGTTGATTTCTTTAGTTAGCCTTTTACGCGCAATTAGCAAGCCGTGATTAAGTGCAAGTAAGAGTTAGATCCGGAAGTTGCTAGATTAGGAGTAGAGGTTTCCGAAAACATACTACACTTAGAATTTGGCTTCAAGTCGATCGTGTTAGGATAAGTTAAAGAGTAGGGGGTAAACAGAGGAATTGAATTAAAACTTCATCCCAAAGGAACCATGGACGGAAATTAGGGATTTAGGTTAGAAGGAGAATCTAGGATTTAAACTAGGAATTAATTAGAAGTTAAAAAATCTAGAGTTAATTTAGGAGCAAAAATCTAGAGTCAATTTAGGAGTAAAAATCTAGAGTTAATTTAGGAGTAAAAATCTAGAATTAATCTAGGAGTAAAAATCTAAAGTTAATCTAGGAGTCAAATTCTCAAGCAAAATCTTAGAGTAGATTAGAAAGTAAAGACTTAGAGTTAAAAGTCAAAAGTTAGAATTAAATTTAGAGGTTAATTTTTAGAGTCAATTGAGAAGCAAAAATTAGAGTAAAAGTTAAATTATAGAGTTAATTCTAGAAGTAGAAATCAAGGTTAAAAGTCAAAAGATAGAGTTAAACTCCGAGGGTAAATTCTAGAGTTAATTTAGGAGTAAAAAAAAACGAGAATAAAAGTCAAAACATAGAGTCAAAATTGGAAGTAAGAATTAGAGTTAGCACTCGGGAGTAAAAATCTAGAGTTACCTTTAGAGGTTGGAAATTAGAGTAAAAGTTGAGCTTTAGGGTTAGTCTGTAGAAGTAGAAGTTCCAAGTAAAGTGTCAAAACACAAAAGATAGTCTTAGAGGTTCATGGAAGGAACATAAGGGTTCCCCTTTCACATAGTTAGGGACGTTAGAAATGACGCCAACTACCCAGTCAACCTTAGACATAGGATAGATAATTAGGAAGTTAGGATTTACTATCACCCCTGGTCATTGCAATTAGCCTATTAGTTATCCATGCATTTCTAGTTAGTTTCGTTGCCATCCACGACACTTAGGAGACGTTAGCAAAAAAGATCCATTGCTTGGAAGGCACAGTGGACCGCGCTCACAGCACCCTCATATATTAAAAAGGTGGATAAAGGCATAGAATCTAGTCGGTGTTTGCTTGAATATCAAGGGTGGGTAATCCAACGCCCATACCATATTATATGTGTTTATTACATACAATTTCTATAATGTCTGGTATTTATATTATGGATACCTATATTGTAGGCTCAATGCTCACAAACTCGAATTCTTGGGCTCACATACTAGCACCGTTGAATTGTTAAGAAGAAGAATATAACATTATATCAAGAAATTTTGATTTTGGAATGAAATAAACTTTTCACATGAGCTCCTTCATTGAAAAATGGACAATCTTTCATTTCTTCAAATATTGTATATCACTTCCAAAGTGGAAATAATCAAAATAGGACTATAATTATAAAAGAATTGCTACTTGAAAAAATACAAGTAAGGTTGGGGGTGCAATTAATTCAGCCCAAAGGGGGGTGCAAATAATTTAGACTAAAAATAATTGATCTACAAACAACAATCTTTGACAATAAGCTCATTAAGTCTAATTAAATAGATTTCAGCAATGGAAGTTCAAGAGTTGAATTAATAAGAATCTTAATTTTGGCAAATTTATGAGTGATCATAGTCAATTAGTAAAGAAAAGGTCTATAATAACATGTATAAAATTAAGAGAGGAAATAAAAATTTGAAGTTTCAATGAAGTCAGAGCTAGCTAATTTGCTCAATCATATGGATAATAACAACTAATTTTCTCTAAGTCAAGTAAATTCAAGACTCCAAAACATGAACAAAACAAACTTAAAGAAATTCCAAAGAAAAGATGCAAATAAAATTGATTTTATTCCTTTTTGAATGACAATTTGAGTTGAAACTTGTAAAAATGTTTTTCCTAGTCTCTTTTCTAATCTAATTGACAAAGATAAGTTGCCACACTGACAAAGGAAAAATTAAAAATTAAAAAATGTGAAGATATCCTTTATTAAGTTGGACAAGTCTAATCATTCAAGAAATCAAATTAATTTTGAAATTTTTGGATTATAGAAGTATATTAATCATCAATGAAGGAAATAGAGGGCAATTGAGTTTGAAAATTTATTAAAGCTTTTAAATATGGACAAGATTGCTAGAATATGATGATGACATTCAAAAAGTTCTAAAACAAATTGCTAAATGACAAGTTCATTAAGTGGATTGCCACTAAAAAAATGTTCCTAATATGATTGACAAGTGCGTTAATCAAGCTAAGTATGGGGCTATGTAGTCAACTAGAGTTTTGAAACTATGTCTAATTGTTGCTTATAGTGTGAAAGCATATACTTGTCAATCCATTTCCATTTGGTGGTTTTTGTTGAGTCAAATTGTCTTTGCAAGAGAATTTAGATGTAGAATATCATTGTGGGTGCTTTATCTTCATTCTTAACCCCTAAAGGTTTTTGACTATGTTTTCACAAAAAACGCTCCCAAACTGTCATTTCTAGTACAAGTACCAAATTTTGGAAAAAAATCATTTTTGGACACATGTAACCGTAGGATCTTGTAGTAAACTAGTTTGAGAAGATGTGTAAACAATTTCAGAAATTTCCACCGTATAGATTGCAAGATATTAGCATTTGAAGTGATAAAAATCCTTTTTTTGTCCCTGCGAAAAACCGGGCAGCTGCACTTCACATGGTCACATTTGTATGAAAAAATGTCCAAAATGGTGGTAACTCTTTAGATTCATTCTTCAAAGCAAGTTAGCTACATGCTTGAAAAATTTCAGATCATTTGGAATTGTACAACATATAGGAAAAAAATAGTAAGTAGAAAGAAATAGAAAATGATTCCAAACACTAAATTGTTAAGGATTTAATTATGGAATTAAAAAATGCCAATCCAAACGATTGTAATGTTGGAATAAACAAGCTACACCTTGTGATTATATTTTTTTCCAAAAATATTGAAAATTGAGTTAAATAAAGGACTTCAAAGTTTATTTTAGAATAGAGATTCCATAACTACCCACAAACTACCCACAACTAAAATTCCTCATAACTTTCATTTCATAAATCAAAGTGGAATGATTCAAAGCTTTCCTTGTGCACATAAATCTAGAGAACCAATTTCAAATTTTTATTTCTCTAGAAAATGATTTTAAAGAAGTTTTTTTTGCTGCCCGGGCTGCCCGCCGAACAATGAAAACTACATATCATACCATAACTTTTTAACCATGTGGTCAAAAGTTATGAAAATTGTTGGGCCCTAAAGCTACTCCTTGGACAGATCTTTTATGAAAATTTCAAAGAAAAAAAATAAAAATTCCATTTGTGGTGAGCTGCCCCAAAATGCTATGTTGTCAAAAAACGGTGTTTGGTCCTTTAGGGGTTAAGATGAAGTATACACAACCAGGTTCTACCTTTTGTCATAGCTGAGTTTTTTAGGGATGTCTAGCGAGTTGTCCAATTGTGCCTTCTATTCTTCCAAGCAATGGACACTTGTTGTTTTTCCTGCTTCTATTTTATTTAAATGCAATTTCTAAACAAATCAATTATAAATTAGTAACAATTGCCAATTTTAGCTAAAGTAAGCCAAAATTAAAGACAAGTGAGAGTTAGTCGTGCATAAAGGTTGAATGTTTTAAGTTGTAGGACTATTCATACCCTTTCCAAAATGACAAAGTTTTTTTCAACTTGGACTATATCCCTAAAAGTTATCAGCAGATGAAGTTTAGTCTTTACACTAAACTATAAAACTTCATCCGTTGTTTACTACCTATTTTAATTCATGAAATGACTTTGGAAATTTTGAATTGGTTTTAAGTTTAATTCTACTTTCTAAATTTTGAAGTTGACTTGGTTTTTCCTAATATTAATGACTTTCATCCAAATTTATTCTAAACTAAGTCAAAATTTCATTCTAGGCTATCTCCTTTAATATTAATTTATTTAATAAATTAAATTAGTATTGAAAGCCTTAGAATATTTTCTAAATGATTCCACTCTAATCTTGTCTCTTGTTTTTTCTTCAAAGTTTTAGTTTAAATTTTGAATTGTTAACTACTACTTTTGACCTCTAGTTCTACTTATTACTTTTAGGAGCAAATTATTTTATCTTTAGTAACCTAAATTAAATTAAAAAAAGGTTAAACACTTACAATTTAAACTTTTCTAAAAAAAGTTATCTACAGACGAAGTTTGATCACTAATCAATACTTCAAACTTCATCCACAAATTTTTTTTGACTTGAATTTCAAAAGTACTCTTTATCTTTGTTTTTGACTTTGGATTCTAATGTAGATTCTAAAATTCCTTTCATGATTCCTTTAAATGACTTTCTAAATTTTCATCCACTTTTACCACAATTTTTACCACTGTAATTATTGGAGTTTTTATCTATTTTGTAAGATATTATATAGGCCACATATACTAAGATCAAAGAACGTTATTGGTGGAAGGGGTTATACAAAGACGTTGAAGAATTTTTAGCTTCATGTGTTGTATGCCAATTACAATCTAAAATTTGGCATAGAGATGAACTACATCCTACTTATCCTCCTTCCATTCATTTTCGATGGATGATTGATCTAGTTGCCATGCCATCTGGAATGTGGGGCATGAAGTATCTTGTTTTGGCAAGAGAAGAACTTTCAAACTTCGTGGAGGGAAGAGCTCTTCGAACCAAAACGACAGAGAATGTCTGCCGCTTTATACTTGAAGACATTTTTAGCCGATATGGAAGAATTGGCAGCATGAGAGCAGACAGAGGTGAATTAGATGCTGCTGAAGCAAGAGAGTTCTTCAGCAGATATGGTGTTAAGTTGAAGTTGACTACATCTTATAATCCTGAGGCCAATGGTAAAATTGAAAGAGGTCATCCTCCTATCATCCATGCATTGGTTAAAGCTTGCAAAGGAAGGCTTAATATTTGGCCTAAATTACTTCCATTTGTTTTATGGGCTGATAGAACCACACATAGTATTGTCACTGGTTATATGCCTGTAGAGCTTATGCATGGACATAAACCCATATTGCTAGGAGAAAAGTCTATTCTTTCATGGATATTTCTGTCATGGGAAGACAATATCAGCACGGAGAGATTACTTGAGCTTCGTATTCAACAACTTGAGAGGTTGCCAGAAGACCATCAAATGGCATTGGAGAAGTTGAAAGCTGCAAGATTGAACAACAAAGAAAGGTTTGACAGAACTCATCGATTGAGAGCCAGAAAAATTAAAGAAAGAGACTAGGTGTTGGTGTTTGATAGCACGTTAGAGCATCAACACAGTACAGTGAGGAAATTTGTCCGACGTTGGTTTGGACCATATGTGGTAATTTCAGTACACGAAAACGCCACATATTCACTACGGGAACTTGATGGGACTCCTCTGAGACTTCCTATTGCTGGCAAGTGAATTAAAATTTTTCAGAGAAGAAATGAAGATTTCTATAATGAAGATCTTGATGCTTTTCTACCTTCTACGCAAATACAAGAAATGGAAGAAGAAGAGGCCCCAATGGAAACAACTGATCAAGAAGAGTCAACTTAGCACATACCGGAGGATGTGCAGATTTAGAGGGGATGAAAGTCGTATTGCAGATGCAGACACTATGTAAAAATATATATATTTATGTTATTTAGATGAGTTTGATATTTATAAAATAATGAAGGAAATAACATCGTTCAGAGTGGCTTCAAGGTGACGCTTCTCGCTATCGTGATAGACAAACTATAAAGAGAAGAGTTCACTTGTGAGCTTCATCGTATTTGAAGTTATTATCCTTGGTTTCATCTAAGTCATATTATGTCGAACTAGAGGGTTTTTTCTGAGTCTCAAGATGAAAAATCTCAACATGAGCGTGAGTTTGAGTTTCCTTTATCGCAACTGCCAGACCAACTTCAACTGTCGCTGGGTCTGCCATTGCCACATGGGCGTCCACAAGATGAAGTTGGACCATCTCGACCACTGAAGCAACCTTGTGTGGAGAAACGATGGCACGGAAATCTTCAACATGACGCTCGGGCATTGGTGATCTTGTTGCAGGTTGGATGCATTGAGTCCGGCAGTCGTGACGTGACATTTGAAGTCTGTTTTGAAGGTTTAAACATCAACCAATATTATTTTATGGTCAAGCCTGTCGAGGGAAGTCGTGGTCATCAACGATGGTTGGAAGGACCAGTTAATCCTTTAACTAAGGCGGATTGTGCCGATTATGTTGCTGCCACCATCAAACGCATTCTCAAGTTCTTGCAGATGGAGTGATATTTCAATTGGAGCTCTATTTTTTAACCTCTATTAGACGTGTGTTAGTTTCTAGTTCTTTATTCTATACTTAGAGTATTTTTTTATAAATTTAATTTGTGTTTATGAAATTGTACGAGGAAAATATTGAAATAGTTACCTTCTAAATACTTTGAGATGAATTATCTTCTAACTAAGGATTTGGAATTAGTCTTTTGGCTTGTGGCTTGTTTTTTCTTGTAAGTTTGTTGTTGCGGGCGGCATGGGTGAAACCATTGCTTAGCCTCTTTTTGTGTTGTGGATACAACAAAGTGGGATTGATCACCTACATGGTTGTACTTTTTTGTTGTTCCCATTGGTGAGGTATAATTGCTGGTCACCGTGAGTTTGAAATTTAGGATCCAATCCCTCGGACGGCTCAGCTCGTGGTCTGGCCGTCCCATTTTACCTGTCCGAAGACCGTGGGTTCTTATCACCTACCTAAAACCTTTAAACCCAATTAGAACCACTACAAGATAGGCCAACGGGGAGCAGTTTGAAGATTCGACGATCGGGTTTGAAGATTAGACAATCGAGTTTGAAGAATCTACGTGACTACAATTTTTTTACTTCCTAAGCCATTTCTGGTTGCAGCCATAATCCCTGTGATTTTCCGAGGCAAACCGCTCTCAACATGACAATGTGAGATCAAGGAATATTTTATGAGGGACTATTTACCTAATATTTTGTAATTTAATATATCCTATTATTAAAAATAATTCAAAATTGCCATTTATTATAGCAACCTATATTATTACTTTTGAGTCCAATTCTTTTGCCTCTACATTAGATTTAAAAATTAGAACTAATAGTTGTTGTATGACTTTCTTTCCTATTACTATATTTAAAATCTTTTTCTTCTTTATTCATTTGTACCTTTACTTTCAAACCATTCTTTTTTATGGTTACTGAAAACTAAAGTACAATATGTTTGGACAAATGTATTATAGCCAAACAAATACATTCACAAATTATAAATAATGCACTCTAGCTGTGTCAAACAACATATTGTTAATCATCTACAGTATATTCTAATGAATATAATGAGTGCAATAAGTGTATATTAAAGCAAAATTCATGATAGATTCTTCAAATTCTAAGTGACTTCAAAGAACTTTACATATTACTCTTGAGGCAACCAAAGTCCCTCATCTAAGGTTTATGGGTAGTTTGGAACAAATAATGTGTCATTTTTGGTCCATCTCTTCTTTAAGGACATAATCTTCTTTAAAAACCTACATTAGATGATTTTTTGGGGGTCTGAAGGGCCATTTTGAGCCTGTTCCCGGCGCTGTTCCCTCGGCAGCAAAAGAACGGCCGCTGTTAAAAAAAAAAATTCAAAAAAAAAATCTTAAAATCTTAAAATGGAAAAACAAGATGAACAATTTTTTTTTTTTTTTGAAAAAAAATATTTTTTTTGTATAACGTAGCAGTCGCTGTTCCAGACAACTTCAGACTCTTGGAACCCTGGGGAACTCGCAGCCCTCCACAGGGGCTGAAAAACATGTAATGATCTCGACCCTCTGAATTGGACTCAAAGTTCAGCTAAATGTTTTAAATGCTAATTGAAACAATTCAAAAGAAAAGGGAGGTATTAGTATTTTACCTCGAGACAAGTGTCATGCGTCACGTTGTAGAACACCTCTTCAAGGTATTCCTCATCTGTCATGGTTGGTGTTGTGTTGTGGATTTGCTCACTGCTTAAAAGTGTAGTTTGAATACAAAGTTTGGGAAATTTGAGCTCCTTCTTTTCCTTCCACTTCTACTCCTTTTTCTTCTAACACTATTCTAATTCAATTATTTAACTATTTCAAAAGTTGACTTGTTTTGGAATAAATAATTGATTTCAAATTGCTAACCAATAATTGACCTTCAACCTCCTATCCTATTTTGGTCAATTATTATCCTATCTAAGTGGTTAATGACTTGAAACATTTCTCTAAGATTTCCTTCTAAATCCTATCAATTTCTAATCTCTCTTCAACTATCAAATGAACATTCTCTCCATTCACTTGCAATTTTGAGTTTGGATTTTGATTTAATTGAAGTTTGAAGAGGTGAGAGCTTTTGAGAGGTGTTTCTTTTATTGTATTGCTAATTGTCTATTCTTCTATTCTATTTCTTTCTTCTAATTTATACTTCTTAAGTTTTAAAAGACAACTTCTAGATGCTAATATGTCTTTGTCAAAGTTTTTTGAGAGTTTTGTATAGCAAACGTCCTATCAAAAATACCAAATTTTGAATCCAGTATGCTTGAGTTTGAATCCAGTACAGCCAGGCTGATTTCAGTACAATCACTGTACGTTGGTCCTTCATGTTGGCCCTTCATTGGCTCTCCCATAGCAATGGACTTCCCTTCTCTTGTGGCCTCAAGTCCCTTTTTTGCAGCTACGGGCTCTTCTCCTGTCGGGCTGTGATTGGCCGAACCCATCCCCTATGGCAGTGACGTGGCGGGTTAGGCGTGCTACAACAGGTCAGACCCATCCAACAGGCAGTACACGGTGATTCAGTGGGCATAGTGGTTCAATGATAGCATGGTGGTTTGGTAGTCGGGCTGGCTGCTTGGCCTTGTAATCTAGGCCTTGTCCGGTTGGCTTTGCCTATTTTTTGGACTTTTGGATGTTCTACAAAAAACACTTGGGACTTCCTCCCAACTAATTTGTCTAATAATCCTTGAGGCTTTGGAAAGAAAGAAAGGACTCTTAGAAATCTAATTTCTAATTTTTAAATGCTTGATGGTTCACCTTCCAAGAGATATTTCTATTCCAAAACTATTAAGCATATTGGGATTGTTTCTAAACTTTGGAAACTAAACTTGGTGAAATAGAAATGCTCTATTTTGGTGGTAGGGGTCATAAAACTCTAAGGTTCAAAGCTTTGCCATCATTTATAAAATACTCTAAAATTATAGCATTTCTAAATCTTTCAAAGTCAAAGCTTCACCATATTTTTCAATACCACTACAATTCTATCAACTTCTAAACAAGGGGATTCAAAGCTTCGTTGTTGTTTCTAAAATACTCTAAAATTCTAACATTTTCAGATCTTCCAAAGTCAAAGCTTCGCCGTTGTATTCAATATTACTACAACTCTATCAACTTCTAGGCAAAGTTTGTTTCAACAAAACTCCACACAAACCCGTTAGATTAGTACAAACACCAAACTACAACATTTAGTAGTACAAACGTTAGTACAAACTAGATGAGCAACCAAATGTTAGAACAAGTGTATTAGTACAACATATTCCAAAATCAAGCGCTAGAATCCCCCAACAACGGCATTGCCAAGGTGCAGAGGGGGATATGCTTCAAAATTAGTAGAAATTTTAGAAAATTTACAAAAACTTCAACAAAATAGCCAAAGCTAATACAACAACTCAACCAAGTGCAATCAAAGGCAAACTTTCAAGGGACCCCAATGTCCTTCAAAGAAAGCTTCAAAAATAACAACTAAGGAGCTTGAAACACTCCAAAAAACACACACATTTGCAAATTTGGCTCAAAATAGTCCAAAAGTCCAACTAAATGGACCGACTTGTATAGAATGCCAAAATAATGGTTGAAGGGGTTCAAAAATGAACCAAGGGGTGAATTGAGAGGAGAATGATTGTCCTTATATAGGTTCCAAGTGCACTCACCTCCCTTCTTTTCCTCCATGGTAATATTATCAACTAAGATTTTCATTCTAATCCACAAGTTTTAGTTTTCTATGCTAAACCTAACTCTAACTTTTGGAGAAAGACAAATGGATTGCGCCATTGGCTTTAGAAGGCCATTTTTATTATAAGAGAACTTCCCACCCCTTTTTCTTATGCTAAGAAAACACTGAAAGCTAACGTCAATTTAAACTTCAAAAAGGTTGATGTCACAGACATAGTTTAGAACCCTCTCTAGAAAGCTTCTTGAGAAGCTCTCCAAGTAGCAAGAAGTTTCTAGAAGAACCTCCAAGTTAGAAGGCAGCTTCTTGAGAAGCTTCCCAAGCAGTGGAAGTTTCTAGAAGAATCTCCTAGTTGGTAGTATATATAGAAGTTGAGGTTGAGGTAGTCCTCAGTCTCCACAACACCTCTTTTGACCTTAACTCTTGACTCAAGTTCTACTCTTGTACTTCTTGAACTCTAATATCATATTTTGTTATCTAGAAACTCATCTTGTCTTGTCTTATTTTGTGTCTTATACGTTTGTTACAGTTTGTCGAGACTGACTTTTCAAATTTTGCTTTGCAAACTTTGAATCCAAACTTCTTAGTGAACGGGCAGAGTGTCAATTCACTTCATATCTTGTCATATAAGTCATTTACAGAACCAAGGATAAAACTAATATTAGAGTTTTTGTTTTTTTTATTTAAGTGTGGATTCCCCTCTTCTTGAAAATACCAAAATACTTAGAGGTTGCGGATTACCATCCTCTAAATTAGTATTAGTTTTTCTCAACAAAGTTTTTCTTGATTGTGTGCGGACTACTGCCTTTCTTGAAAACCACTGTAATATTGGAGATTGTGAACTACCCATCTCTAAATTGGTAATTTCTGATCAACAAATCAATTCTTTAGTGTTCTGTTCAAGTCATTCAAGATGTCAGAAAGTGAAGATGCTACTTCAGTAACATCTAAATTAGATATCATCTTACAGGCCGTTGATTATTTATCCATGAGAACAAACATTCTTGAAGATTTTGCTGCGACGATCAATACGAGTTCAAAAATGGTTGGAGTATCTCAATCTATACCATCTGCTTCAACTTTAGAGACAAGTTTGCCTGCTCAAAACTTCAATTCAAATATCTCAACCGCAAGGAAGCCACAAATCAGTCTCCCTAAAAAATTTGATAATTCTTGATCAAAATTTCAAGGATTTGTGAATCAAGTTCAACTCATTATTTTCCTTCATCCTCAACGGTATCCGACTGACGAATCACGAGTTGGCTTGGTTGAAAATTTGCTCACTGGCCAAGCTTTAGCTTGGTTTTCGCCCCTATTTGGAAAAAGATCTTCAATTCTAAACAATTTTGAGGCATTTTTAGCAGCATTTTCTAAAGCATTTGGAGAACATGACAAGATCCGTTGGGCAACAACTAAAGTTTGTTCTTTACAACAAAGATCTCGCTTAGCTTCACTATACGCATCTGAATTCCAACAACTTGCTTGCAACATCAATTGGGGCGAAGAAGCACTTATGAGTCAATTTCAATGGGGCTTAAGAGACGATGTGAAGGATTTGTTTATTATTGTTTCTTGACCCTCAAACACTAAATGAAGCGATAAACCAAGCCGTGAAATGTGACAATCGATTATTTCAAAGACGTTAAGATCGACGATCGTGAACTGCACTAACGATACAAACAAATTTTTCGTCAACAATAAAAGCATTGTACATTGCATATTACAAGCACACATTTTAAAGGCCCTGAGGACATGCAAATCGATGCAATGCAATTTGGATCGCTTATTGTGCAAGAAAAGAAATGACGTCTTGATGAAAATTTATATTTATATTGTGGAGGCCCTAACTACAAAGCCATTAACTGCCACAAGAAGCATCACTCTTATAAGACAAGAGTTGTGTATGTATTAGAAAACAAAGATGGTTAGCTATAGTAGGGACCGTGCAGTTGGAGCCTTCTATTGTACAAACAAACTCAGGTCCTCATCTTTCTTCTCAGACTTCTCATTGCTTCACAATACCACTACATTTCGGTCCAAAAAATAAGTTACGAATTCATGCCTTATTAGACTCTGAAGCTTCAGTTTGTTTTTTAGATGAGGATTTTGCAAAATGTCACAAAATTCCTCCAGTCAACAAACCAAAACCTATAAATGTAGAAGCCATAGACGGTTGCGCTTTATCTTCAGTGGATGTCACTCATGAAACTAAACCATTAGAGGTTTCATTTGAAGGACATAAAAATAAGATCATATTCAATGTTATAAAAATTCCATCCAATCCCATGGTTCTAGAATTTTTTTGGCTTGAAAAATACAATCCGGTTGTAGATTGGAAGTCACGAAACCTATCTTTTTATTTGGAAACCTCGACCACAAAATCTTTTTCAAAGCCTTTAAACATGAAGTCTGTACTTGTTGGAGCTAAAGCTTTTCTCAAAGCAACAAGACATGATAATCCTTATATTATCTATGCATCTTTGATACGTAAAAACAACAACACGTTATGGAATATTCCAATTCAGTATCAAAAATTTGAAGATGTATTTGAAAAGAAGAATGTCAATATTTTGCCAAAGCATTGATCATACAATTGCGCCATTGATCTTGAAGATGGAACCCAACCACCATTTGGTCCAATCTATAATCTGTCGCAGAATTAACTTTTGACATTGAAGGGGTACTTTGACAAAAATCTTGCAAATAATTTTATTCAACATTCTAAATCTCCAGTAGGAGCACCAATACTTTTCATAAAGAAGAAAGACGGCTCTTTAAGAATGTACGTTGATTATTGTGGTCTGAACAAAATCACGGTGAAAAATCGATATCCCCTGCCATTGATATTTGAACTCCTCGATCAACTAGAACAAGTTAAAATCTATAGCAAGATTGATCTTTGTGGAGTACATAATGTGGTGCATATAAAAGAAGGGGATGAATGGAAGACAACATTTCGAACAAAGTATGAACACTTTGAATATAATGTCATGCCATTCGGACTTACAAATGCATTGGCTATTTTTCAGCATTTGATGAATGACATTTTTTGCGAGTTCTTGAACGAATTTGTCGTTTATTATCTTGATGATATCTTGATCTATTCCAAGAATATTGAAGAACATGAAATATACATAAAACTTGTGCTACAAAAATTATGAGATGCTGGAGTATATGCCAAATTAGAAAAATGCGTATTTCATCAACCGCAAGTGGAGTTTTTTGGCTATATCATCTCCAATGAAGGACTATTGATGGACTCAAAGAAAATTCAAGCTATTACGGATTGGTCAACTCTTCAAATAGTACGCGACGTATAGTGTTTTCTTGAATTTTTCAACTTCTATCAAATCTTCAAAAAAAATTATTCGTAAATAGTAGCTCTACTAACTCAGCTCACGTGCAAAGACAAACTAAATTGAGGACTTGAAGCAGAGAAAGCCTTTCAACATTTGAAGTTAGGTTTTACAACATTTCCAATTTTGGTCCATCCAGACTTTTCCAAATTATTTTTCATGGAAACGGATGCTTCAAATTTTGCTTTAGGAGTAGTTCTTTCACAAATGGGAAAAGAAGAGAGACTTCATCTAATTGCATTCTATTGAAGAAATTTTTTGGCTGCCGAGATTAACTATGAAATTCACAATAAAGAGCTCATTGCTATTGTGGACTCGTTTCAGGAATGGCACCACTTACTTGAAGGTGCATCATATCATGTGACTGTATATACAAATCACAAAAATCTTGAATATTTTATGTCCGCTTGCGTTTTGACTCAACGTCAAGCTCATTGGAATATGTCATTATCTCGCTTTGACTTCATTATCACATAACATCCTGGAAAGCAACAAGGATTGTCAGATGCTTTGTCTTGGAGATCATATTTGGTACCAAAAGCAGCATACGACCAACAACAAACAACCCTTCTTAAGTTTGAGCAATTCCAGCTTCGTGCAACAACAATGGCAATGACAATTGATTCTTTGTTTCTTGACCAAGTTCATACAACATCAATTTTAGATCCTTTAGTTCTTGACATCAAGCGTTGCCCTCATTATGATAGCAATAACTTCACGCTTTTGGACAAACTCTTATATTTTGAAGAACACTTGTACATTCCTAAAGGTCCCTTGCGTCTCCGAGTTTTTTTTGAAACTCGACATGAATTTTTTGCAGCTAGACATTTTTGATACAACAAAACATTAGAACTTGAGTCTCAAGATTTCTAGTGGCCCCAAATGTGGATAGCCATTTCGTACTCACTTGTGACACTTGTTCAAGGTCTAAGAATCCTCAACATTGGCCACATAGACTTCTTCAACCATTACCTATTCCAAAACGGCCATGGTCTTAAATTTCTATGGATTTCATAACGGATTTATCCTTCATCCAAGACTTTCGATTCCATATGCGTGATTGTAGATTGACTTACAAAGATGACGTATTTTGTTTCATGCAAGAAGACAATTACTAGCAAGGAAACAACGAGATTATTTTTTGACAATATTTATCGATATCATGGACTACCAAACAATATTATATCTAATCATGACCACAATTTGCTTCTAAATTTTGGAGGTCCCTTTTTGAGATTTTGAAAGTGGATATCAAATTTTCTTTTGCCTTTCACCCTCAAACGGATGGACAAATTGAATGTGTAAATCAAGTATTAGGACAATATCTACTCTGCACCACCAACTATCAATAAGGTGGTTGAATTTAACATTTGACATTGACGGAGTTTGCGTATAATAATACTATTCATATTTATATTCAACAAGCACCATTACACACCAACTATGGATATCATCCCAAGTTTGATCTATTCAACATTTTTCATTAGGGACAATCCAGTAGTCAAAGACTTGACTTTACAGTTATCAAAGCTTCAAAACACCATGAAATTGCACCTACAAGAAGCTCAAAATCGTTACAAGAAATCAACAAACGTATTTTGAAAAGAATCACCTCCATTCCAAGTTGGAGAAAAGATTTGGTTCCTTCCACGCAACATCAAGACCACTCGACCGTGTGGCAAATTGGATTATTGACAGCTTTGACTATTTTCCATTCAAAAGCAAATCAATCATGTTGCTTATCGATTGGAACTTCTAGCGTCTATAAAAGTACATCCGGTCTTTCATATTTCCCTTCTTGAGCCGTATAAAGAATTGACTTTGTTGGAAAGAAGTCAACCAACACCGCCTTTTATTGAAATAGACAATCATACAAAATATGAGGTAGAAAAAGTACTTGATTCACGATGTAGACGTGGAAAATTGGAGTATCTGGTACATTGGTACGGATACAACATCAATGAACGCACATAGGATTCAACAAAAAACTTGGTCAATGCATCGCAAAAGGTACATGAGTTCCACTAACTCTATTCTAATAAACCATAGCCTATTTATACAATAACTTCTTTGAGAAACCTCTCTAACTGAAGCTTAATATAAAGAGGAAAGAGTCGACAAGAAGAATCAATATTTTAATAGTTATATGAAATTCTAATCTTTAGTTAGCCTTTGTAGAAACTCCAAAATGTCTAATTGAAGGGTTTTTAGAGATTCTTTAGATCCTGAGCATACTACAGAGCCCGAGCTTGAGCTTTCTATGTCTCAATTACCGTATCAATATCTACAACCCTTAGATTCACAGCCATACAACCTCAAGATAAGGGTGGATCTTTGCCACAACAAAAGCGGCCATGTATTGAGCAGCCATGGTATGGTAATCTTCAACCTGATGTTTGAGCTTTGGTGATTTTATTACAAGTTGGAAGATTCAAGCTTGATGGACTACAAGTTACTTTTCAAGGATGTTTTGAAGGCCTCAACATGGAGCAATATTTTGGATTTCTCCCTATAGAAGGAAGTCATAGTCACAATCGTTGGCTATGTGGCTCTGTCTAATCTTTATCTAGAGATCAACAAGTAGCTTACGTTGCAGATATTGTTCGTCACATCCTTGAATTTTTATAAATGTAAAATAATGACCATTTGAGCTCTTCTTAGAACTCGCCGCTAGAGAAGGGAGTGATGTCACGAATATTGTTTAGAACTCTCTCTAGGAAGCTTCTTGAGAAGCTCTCCAAGCAATAAAAAGGTTCTAAAAGTTTCTAGAAGAGCCTCCAAGCTAGAGGGCAATTTTTTTAGAAGCCTCCCAAGTAACGGAAGCTTATGGAAGAACCTCCTATATATAAGAGTCGAGGTTGAAGGAGTCCTCAGTCTTGACAACACCTCTCTTGACCTTAGCTCTTGATTCAAGCTCTGCTCTTGTACTTCTTGAACTCTAATATCATATCTTGTTATTTAGAAACTCATCTTGTCTTGTCTTGTCTTATGTCGTATACGTCCGTTATAGTTAAAAATCCAATTTTTGGAGGTTGACTTTTTTGTGGAAAGTAATTAGCCTAGGGTCTTAAGTAGATATTGGGGAGTAAGAAAATACTAATTTGGGCCCCATTCCAACTTCATACGCTCTTGATACGCCGGTCAACTCCACTGTAATCTTCAAAATTGTTGGTCTTAGAAGAATCTTGTCAGGTTCGGGTCTTCTGGCTATTAAATGTCTTGAAATTGGTTGGAGTATGTTATTAGCATAAAAGAAGCTAGTCTAATTTTAGTGAGATTTTATCGCACCCTAGATAATTTCCATGAATTTCCCATTATAAAATTTGGAAGTTAACCTTCCGAAGGAATATCTTCTGACTATTAGAAAAGTTCGTAATTTTTTGTAGAACCTCTTATGAAATTCTGCAAAAAATGTGCAAGTTCATATTTTTGCATTGCACATTTGAAGAAGGAGAATCAAATCTCGCTATCTCCTTTAATTTTCGCTGAACAGAGAATCTTTCACACAAAGGAAAATCTTGACAAACCAATTTTGCCATTGGATTCCTAGCGTGATTTCTGCTTAGAACCACCATAATTATGTTGTAGATGCCCTCCTTTGGTCCATGTTGAGTTTTCTTCACATGTAGGCTAATAATTGGGGTTTCTAATATTTTGTCGATACAATGGGAAAAATGTAACCTCTCTATGGGATTGACTTAGTGTGGGCGCAAGATTACCCACCCTTGATAATCAAGCAAACACCGACCAGGTTCTATGCCTTTATCCACCTTTTAAATATATGGGGGTGTTGTGAGCACGGTCCACTGTGCATTCCAAGCAATGGATCTTTTTTGCTAACGTCTCCTAAGTGTCGTGGATAGCAGCGAAACTACTAGAAATGCATGGATAACTAACAGGCTAACTGTAATGACCGGGGTTGATAGTAAGATCCTAAATCCCTAACTATCTATCCTATGTCTAGGGTTGGCTGGGTAGTTGGCGTCATTTCTAACGTCCCTAACTACGTGAACGGGGAACCCTTACGTTCCTTCCATGAATGTCGAAGACTATCTTTTGAAGTTTGACACTTCTCTCGGAAGCTTTAATTCTACGGGCTAACCCTAAGCTTAGTTTTTACTCTAATTTCCAACTTCTAATTGTAACTCTAGATTTTGACCCCCGAGTGCTAACTCTAACCTTTACTTTCAATTTTGACTCTATGGTTTGATTTTTACCTTCGGATTTTTATTCCTAAATAAGCTCTAATTTTTACTCCTAAATTAACTCTAGATTTTACTCCTAATTTAACTCTAGATTTTCACTCCTAGATTTAACTCTAAATTTTTACTCCTAAATTAACTCTAGGTTTTTATTCCTAAATTTAACTCTAAGTTTTATTCCTAACACTAACTCTAAACTTTAACTTTTATTTCTGATTTTTACCTTTACTTATCATGGTTTACTATTCATGTGAAAAGGGCTAATTAAAGAAATCAACGCTAATGAGGAGAAAACATCAAGTATTGATTCAAGAACTCACCTCGTCACTACCGGTGTCGGAAATACGCTCGTCCGCATCCGTGTGTACATTTCCATACTCCATAGTGGTCCTTGGGTTGGGGGAATCTTTCCCAAATTCGTCGCTTATGTTTCAAAAATTAGGACCCCGTGCGATCTAAACCTTCTCTTTCCCTTCCTCCTTCCTTCTCCTTTCCTTCTCTCTCTTTTTCTTTCCCTTTCTCTCTTTCTACACTAACACTATTCTACCTAAACTTTTATGGATGTCTTACGACTATAGATTCAAACCCCAAGGAGGTGTTAATGTCTCTCCTACTCTCTTACACGACCTTGTCTTCGTGTCATCCTAATCCTCCTCCTAATGGTCACTATGAATTCCCAAGATTTCCTTCCTAACACCTACTTAGCCAAACCTAGGTCACTATTTATCGTCACTCTCACCTAAGTTGCCCATATATCCATCCCCTCCTTTCCTCCTCCTTCTATCTTGGAGTGGTTTTGCAGGTTTTTGGACGGACAATTTTTTTCTACGTGGAGCTTTAGCCAGGACTGGACCCCATTTCTCTTCCTTTCTCTCTTTCTACCGTCACCTTGTCAGGTTTTTTGTTTCGACAACGAGCCCGACTCCCCACCTAGACTTTCATTTCACCGAGCCTAGTATTTAATTTTTCCTTAGAAACTAATTTTTGGTCCTTGTAGTCAGTTTTGTCAAGCCCCTGGATGGTTACCCGACTTCCCTGCCTTGGATGGTTACCCGACTCCCCTACCCTGGCTGGTTCCCGACTCCCCCGCCCTGGCTGGTTTTCGACTCCCCTTGCTCTGACTGGTTACCCGACCCCCTTGCTGGACTGGTTCAACCCCCCTTGCTCTAGCTGGTTACCCGAACCCCTTGCTCGGACTGGTTACCCGACTCCCCTTGCTCGGACTGGTTACTCGACTCCCCTTGCTGGATTGGTTCCTTTCTTTCTAAGCTAAACTGGTTTGCTCTAACTAAACAATTGAATTTCCTCTAGGCTTAAAAAAAAACTGGTTTTCTCTAACTAAAAGACTGATTTTCTCTAACTAAGAGATTGGTTTTCTCTAAGCTAAGGGACGGATTTTCTCTAAGCTAAGGGACGGGTTTTCTCTAAGCTAAAAGGGAGTAACTTTGAACACTAAATTTATTAACCGTAAAGGGCCCTACCTATCTTGGAAGCTAAACTTTGGATGTTTCCACAAAGGTCTTGGAAACTAGACTTTGGAACTAAACACCAAGGAGGGTCAAAGCTTCGCTGCCAGGTTGGTTTTAACACCAACTTTAGGACTTGGGGACACACTGGGGGTTCAAAACTCCGCCGCCCTAATTTTAACACACACTCTAGGACTTCTGACACTCACAGGTTCAAAGCTTTGCCGTGTATAGGGGTCCACACACGGTGAACACGACTTTACACAAAGGTTAGTTCCCAAATGGGGTCACTCTAACACAAGAATGCTCCCAAAAGTTAGTGCCACTTGACATACATGGGTTAGTATGATAATGGTTAATGTAAGCACTCAACAATCCACACTGAAGGCCCCCCAAAGCGGCATCGCCAAAGTACGGTGGGGGGTATCTTTAGGATTAGTACAATCAACCCAAGAATATTTAACAAAAGAGCCCGTTAGTCCAAGTGAACAAGAAGAGAAAGAACCAAATGACACACGCAATAAGGTAGAAGGATTCCACAAAGAACTTCAAAGCTTGAATTCCAACAACAATGGAGCCCAAAAAGAGCTCAAAAAACACTGTAGAGTTTTTTTGGCTAAAACGCCAAAATCTCCCAACATAAGTTGAACCCACGGACCCAAAACAAGAATTGGAGGTGTTCTAGAGAGAAAAATGGGGACCTTAAATAGGTTTCCAAGGCCCCACCCCTCCCTCAAGAGTTCTAAGGTAACCTTATCAACTTGGATTTTCATCCTCATCTTCAAAGATTTTCATTATAATCCCTAAAACTACTTTTACCTATCTACGCTGGACCAACCTCCTAAATTTTGGAGATTTACTCCAATTGTCAAATGGATTGCGCCATTGGCTCCAGATCACCGTGTTTTGTCCTAGATTCCCTCTACTCCCCGTACCGAGGCCAAAAACCCATCGTAGGCTAATTTAGTTTAAAAATCAAATTGTGGTAAAATCCTAGATCTTGGGGGTCTCCTATTTTGAAAAATGTAAATAGCCTAGGGTCTCCGGTAGGTGTGAGAGAGTCGGAAAAGACTCTCGGTTGACTTTGTTTCGCCATCGTATGGTCCCGGAATGCCGGTCAACGCGGCGGGGACCTCGCCACGTGATTAATTTCCGAGGAATCTCGCTGGTTCGGATACTTCCCGCTATCGGAATGTTGTGAAACTTCACGGAGCGCATTATTAACATAAAACAAGCTAGTCTAATCTTTAGTGAGATTTTCTGGAAACCTGGATAATTTCCATGAAATTTCCGTTGGAGGTTACCACGGTTGACCACCCGCAAAAGGTTCTTCTGCAAGTCGGAAGATGACGGGATTTTTCACGTGACCTCTCAGGGAGTCACGTGAAGGATGTGTAGGTGTATTTCCGTACTTGGCACAATTGGTTAGTGGAGATGAAACTGGTCATCTCTTTGAACTGGTGATGGTGTGGGAATCTTTTGCAGATAGAGGATTCTTGGCGAATTGATTTCGTCGTTGGACTCCTAGCATGGGATTTACCCTAGGACACCATCCTTGGGCTGTAGATTCCTCCACGGGCCCGGTCTTGCGTCAGTGGCTCTTGCATGCTAACAATCGGGGTTTGGGGAATTCTAAACCTAACTCTAGGATCCGACCTAGTGGCCTCGTTGTGGATCCCTCGGACCGACTTAGCTATGAATTGCCATATTCTTGGTGGGATTTAGCCTTTTGGGGGCTATGTGACTCAAATCCTCCAACTCTAACCAGTTCATATCTTTTTATCTATTTTTAGGCCAAGTTTGGTGGGATTCTAAGTCTAAACACAAATCTAGACCAAATACTATAATGGGTATGTTACAACCCCATTTTGGTTCTACACTCTTTTTATGGCTTTTTGTATATTTTTTTTAACTTTAAATTGCAAATTTCCAAAAAAATAATTCTACGAGTCCCAAGTGACAAATTGGAAGCTCACACCTAGGATTCTCACATACATTCCCTCGGACCAATTTAGCCATATTCTATCACATACAAGGCAGGTTTAGCCAATTTGGGACAATTATACTAAATGACTGCAATATGTACAACTTTTGGATTTCTACCCTATTTATATGCAAGATTTGGGTTACATTTTAGGAAAAATAGCTAATTATGACCAAATACTATAATGGCATGTGTTGTACCTATTTTGGCTTTATACTTTTTTAGGGCTTTTTGTATAATAAATCACACTCAAAATACTAACAAAAAAAAGAAGAAAAAAGAGTGAGTTCCAGGTGACAAATTGGGCACTCACATCCTATTTTAAATTTCACGTAGATTCTAATATGCGCACTAAGTGACTTCCTCAAGCTTTGACCTCTTGGGCTTCATTTTAAAATCCAAATTGCAAAGCATTGAAGCTCATTCTACTTCTTTGGCTTCAATTTCAAGTGCTACTATACCAAATGAGAGAGACAAAGCTCCTAAGTAGTCTATAGAGCTTGGACATTGAGTTTTTGAACATCAAAAGAGGTTGAAACTTGAGTTGTAGAACCTCACAAAGCTTGCAAATTGAGTTTTTTGAACCTTAGTCTAGCTATAATAAAAGCCACATAGCTTCCAAAGCTTGGAATGGCTCATAGTCAATAGTATTAATCTCTGGCCTCAGGCCCAATTGAAATTAAACTTTGGTTGTAATTGGTTGGCCACAGGGCCTTCCAATGTTGGAAATTAGACTCTGGTTGTCAAATCTTTGTCATAGGGCCTCAAACTTTGGGAAATTAGACTCTGGTTTGTCAAATCCTTGCCATACGGCTTCCAATATTTGGAAATTAGAATCTGATTTGTTGAATCCTTGGCACAAGGTTCTAAACTTTGAAAAATAGACTTTAGTTTGTCAAATCCTTGGCCACAAGACTCTAAACTTTGGAAATTAGATTTTGGTTTGTCAAATCCTTGGCAACAGGGCTTCCAATCTCAAAAAAATCGGACTTCTAATGTTTAAAAAAACAAAATTTCACACCCAACAAGGTATCATTCCAATTTTGGTTGTCATGTATGGAATGGTATGTGAAAACTAAGCAACCGGTCTGTTATAGGGACTAACCTCTCTTCCAACTGAACTCCCTTCCATTTTACAGGTCCAATGAGGTAGGCAGTGACTGCGTCTTTTGGGTGCATTGTAACAAAAGTGTCACAATGCACCCAAAATCCATTTTTTTAATTAATTCTCCTATACACCCCCAGGATTTTTTGAAATTAATTTTGAAATTTTCATACCCTCCCCCTTCCCCCTGTCTTCTTGTAATTTTTAGAAAGGAATGCAATTGACAAACAATATGTAATAAACAACATTCCATATCTTGCACCCGTACCCGTACACATATGCATATTCGTATTCATACCCAATATTGTACCATATCTATATCCGTATTCACGTTCAATATTACTACATATTTGTATACAATATTATATCCGTACCCAGTATTCATTTCCGTATCCGTTTCCGTATTGGTATTTGGACAACTCAAGTTAATTCTCACAAAATCAATGGATTGTGATTTTCTGAGAAATCAACGGCAATTTCGAAGGTAAACATTTTTAACAAACAAACAATCAACTGCCTTTAAATTTTTTCAGAAAAGGGGGGGGGAAACTAATACAAACCTGAGGTGACAGTCTCTTTTCACTGGATTGGGATTGTATCCTTCGGCCCTTGGACCAGCTGATTGGGTCATTTGGCAAATTGGACTTATTTTTTTGGTTGGCTGGATTGGTTTTGAGTTTCTGGAAAATATTTCAATACATAAATTCAAAGCAAGACAAGCCAAAATTTATTTGGCTAAAGAGAAATTATGGAAGCCAAGCTCAAAGCTTTGCCATTCAAAAACATGAAAAAGTTAGATGTTTTTTTTTCTAGAATTTGAAAATTGCTTAAAGGACGATAGCTTTGCCATACAGAGGAATATACGCAATTCAAATACTTAAAGGGTTAGTCACAATAACTTTAGTGTAAGATAGGAAAGCAAGGAAATGGGTTAGTATGAAATCAAGGGTCCGATGTTTGAAGAAGAACTCCAAACCACAAATAACACTTGTTAACTAATCAAATTGCAAGACTTTAAAGAATTGCAACAAACATCAACTTCCAAATGACTTTGACCAACAATTAGACTATATATTTTAAATGTAAGGCTCTAGGGGAATTTTCAACAAGGTTTTGTGAAATCCTACGCATTAAGAATGATTCAAAATGGTTAGTACATAAACAACTCAAATTCTCAAAAGATCATAGAAATGCAGTGGTTAGTGAATTAACTCAAAACATCATTTAAGTAGACAATGTCCTTTGAAGCAAGTTCAAAACTCAACAATCAAGGAACAAAATGGCTCCAAATATAGATTCAATACAATTTTTTGGTCAAACTACCAAACTCTCAAGTAACATGCCAATGGATATGGCAAACAAGAAAAGAAGAAAAGGGGTGCAAATTGAAAAGTGTGAGCTCCCAATTCATCACTTGGGACTTATTATTTTCTTGTTTTCTTTTTTACAATTTGAGTGAAGATTATTGTGTGAAAAGACCAGAAAAGATATTGAACCAAATTAGATATATTACATGCCAATATAGCCTTTGGTCCAAAATAGAGTATTATACCCTAAGTAATCAAAAATCCCGCATGTGGACAGGCTAAGAGTCATAGAAGTCGTAGAAATTATAAATATTGAATGAATAATGCCCAAACTGCCTAAACCTACCATGCATGTGACTCATTCTGGCTAAAATGGTTTGAGGAAAGTCTAGTGAGATACCTTAGACATTTTTCAAGGATAGCTTTCAATTTTCCAGTTGATTCCAAGAAATAATAGAAATCCCAACTATTAGCCTACATGTGATACGAACTCAAGATGGACCAGTGGAGGGCATCTATAGCAAAGTACATTGTTCCAAGGTTGAAATCACGACAAAAGTCCAATGATAAAATTAATTTTCTAAGATTCTCCTCCATATGAAAGATTCCTTATTCAACGTTAATTAAAGGAGATAGTAGGATTTTATTCTCCTTTGAATGTGCAAAGTAAAAACACAAGCTTGTACATCTTCTTTTTTCTAATTTGTAGAAGATTCTCTTCCAGATAGTCAACTACCAATACCTTCGATGAGAATACATGTAGAAATTATCCTAGTTGCAATAAAATCTCACTAAATTTTTTTATAGATTTTTTAATACTAATGAAATTCTCCAACAAGTTTCATCACATTTCAATATGCAAAAGTACTAGAATTGGCAAGATTCTTCAAAACTAACAAAATTGAAGATGATTTGTAAAGTTGATTGATGTTTTGAGAGCATACAAAATCAGAATGAGGTCATAACGGGATCTTTTTTTACTCCCTCATATCTTCCAAAGAGCCTAGGCTAGTTACTTTCTTCAAAAAAGAATAACCATCCAAAGTTGAATTTTTACACCAATAGCTTGTTTGAGTTTTTTTGTCTCACTTTCTTCTTTGTAAACAACACCCCTTGGACACTGCGAAAGTCACAAGGTTGTTTCTTACAAATGGAAAAGTGAGACAAGAAAACTCAAAAAAGTCCCAAATATTACCTTTTTTTTAGTATTTAGTTAGAGCTAGGTTTCACTGATTTTTTTGTGATGTTTGTAATTTAGAATCTTTCTCCAAAAGTTAAAGTTCAGGATCAATATAGAAATTAAAAAAACTAAAGATTAGGATGGAAATCCTAATTAGTAAGTTTACCACTAGGAAAATGAGAGCGGAGGCCTTTAAAAAAGTATACGCAGGTGCTAATTTTCCCCTTAGAAACACCCTTTGTAACCCCTTGTTGATATGTTGACTCTGTTGGGTTCATTTTAGTGGATTTTGGCCATTTTTGAGCCAAATCACCAAATGATTGTTTTTGGAGCATTTTTTGCTCTATTGCTGTTATTTTTTTAGCATTCTTTGAAGGACATTAGGGTTCTTTTAAGGTGTCTTTCTACTTACACTTTTTATTGTGATATTTGTACTAACTTGTTGATTTTGGAGTTTTTTGTTGAATTTGTTCTAATCCTAGTGTTAACTTCCTTTATACTTTAGTGATGCCACTTAGAGGGTCTTCTAGTGCATGACTGTGAATTATCGGGGAAATCACTTAGAGTATCCATTAGAAACCACGTGCGAACAAAACTTTAGATCCCCTATATACTTTTTGAATTTTAAATTAAAAAATAATAATATATATGAATAGATTTTCCTACCTTGAAAGTTTATGTTTTGAATTATTGATATTTTTACTTGTTAATAATAATTAGTTACAAATTTTTGAAGTAAAAAGATACACTATGGAACTGAAAAATAACTTTCACACCCCTATATTATATAAGAAAAAATTATCTAAAAAATGGACAAAAAATTCCTAAAAATAATTCTCTATTGAAAGCTCATTTTGAGTTGAATATTGATTCAGTGGTCATCTAAATGTGTTCTCCATTACAAGAAGTTTCAGCCCTCGAAGAGGCTGTTAACAGATGATTTTCGGCACCTCTGTGGTGCAATTACAGGAACAGTAAAAAAATGTTTTTTAATTAAAAAATTAATGTTTTTTAATTAAAAAATTAATATTTTTTATATTAAGAAAATATTTTTTTCTTAAAATAATTTTTATTTTTTAAAAAATATTTAGAAAAACATTTTAAAATTAAAAAATCTGACATGGCGCTGACGTGGCACAAGTAGTGCCACATCAGCACCTGAAATCAAATAATTTTTTATTTGAATTTTTTCTGCAATTGCACCCAGCCACCCAAGGGGATCAAAACTCGCGGCCCCTTCCAGGGCTGAAAATTCTTGTAATGTATAATTATTTGAGTTGAAAAACATGTCATTTTAGTTCATTTTCAACCTCTTGTAGAAATCTTTTCATATTTTATTTGAGCTGAAAATTTTGGCAAAAGAAACTTACAGTCATTATTAAACAATACTCAAAATTTTAGGTTGAAATTATAGTTTATTAGAAACCACTTGTTTGCACGTGATTTGTTGTAGTAGAACTAAGTGCACCCCCCGAGTGTGAATTGCATGCTACTAAGTGGAAATTCTTTAAATTGTGAAATCTTCTAGAAGTTGTGTTTTGTACTCATGTATGTGTATCAATGTATTTTGTACAAACAATTCCTTGTCAAGTCTTGTCCATATTTTTATTGCTTCCTAAACCATGGCATAGCTTTGAATCCAAGTGTTCAATTTTTGTGTTCAATTTTTGTATTCAAAGTGATAGTATTGCATGATGAAATTTAAAAAATGATCTCTTGAAAATCTAGGGGGTACTCAAGTTCTTGATAACACTTTTTTTGTGAATAGTTTTGCATACAATCATTGCACTTGGCCAAGTGCAAGAATGTCTAATTCAGTGTTCTATGTGAGTCCCCATTTTATCATTTGGGACTCATGATTATTTTTCAAAATTATAAATTTTGCAATTTTGAGTGTAGTTTTATTTACAAAAAGTCCCCCAAGGAGTATAAAACCAAAATAGATATGTCACATGCCAATATATTTTTTGGTCTTAAATAGGATATTTTCTTTAAATGTAGCCAAATCCCACATGTAAATAGGGTAGAAACCTAGAATTTGTAAAAAGTAAGGTTGCTCCAAATTGTCTAAACCTACTTCACATGCAACAAATTCTGGCTAAATTGATATGAGAGAATCTATGTGAAAACCCTAAGTTGATTCCTAGAGAGAGGTTTTAATTCCCATTCTATTCTAAAAAATAATTTAAACCCCAATTGTTGGCTTGCAAGTGAAGAAAACTCAGATGGACCATGAGAGGGCATTTATAACTAAAGTACGGTATATATATATATATATATATATATATATATATATATAAGATGCTCTAATAAGTTTCAAGACATTCTACAAGTAAGAAGTATTCAAACCATTAAGATTCTTTAAACTCGATGAATTTGAAGAAAATTTATAGAGTTGACCAACGTTCTAGGGGCTTACAAAATTGGAATGAGGCCCTTGTGGGATCTCTTATAATTCTCTTATATCTACTAAAGGGCCTAGTCTATTTACTTTCATAGAAAGTCAAACTCCAAAGATTGGATTTTAAGTCTTTTTTTGGCATTAAGTTGTCACTAGGTTTCTTTGAGATATCTCATGAACAAAAAAGGGTGGAGTTCAGGGAAGATTAAAAATGGCCTTTTGAAGCCAATGGTGCAATCCATTTATAATTTGGAGTCTCTCTCCAAAAGTTAGCGTTTGGGACTAGCATAGAAAGTCAAAATTGGAAAATTAGAATAAAATTCCTAAATGATAAGTTTACCGCTTGAAAAAGAGAGGAGGTGGGTGCCCCTTGGAAGAGTATATGAGGGAATTTTTTCTCCTCTCAAATTACCCCTTCCCTTGTAGCTATTATCTTGGCACTTTGACATGTTAATCCATTAAGTTGGAATTTTGGGCCATTTTTGAGTCAAAGTTGCAAAACATGTATTTTTGGAGCTTTCAAGATCCAATTGTTGTTATTCTATAATCCGTAAAGGACTTGGAGTCCTTTCAAATCTTACTAACTTACTTTGTGTGTTGTTGGAGTTGTTGCACTAATCTTGTTGAAGTATTTTTTGTTAAGTTTTTGTTGAATTTGTGGTTGTACTAATCCTAGAAAAAACATACCACAGTACCTTGGTGATGTTGTTTTGAAGGGCCTCTAGTGTGAATTTCCGTTGAAATTATTGTACTAACAAAATATTGGGTTAACTAGTGGGGATTGGGTGTTGTTTTGTACTAACCATCGTCCATACTAATTTGTATTGTCCACTCTTCAACTTGTGTTACTAACTTTATCTAAGTTTATTATTTGCTTGGATTTATTTTTCTGTGGTTTTGCCATATATAGTGAAGCTTTAAACTTAGGGGAATTGAGGTAGTTGGAATTACTATTAGATGGCAAAGCTAGAGCTTACTATCTATATATTTAGATTTTAAGTATTAACCAAGTTGATTTTAAATTTGTTTAAGAATTCGGGCCTAACCTTCCCGGGTAGCAAAGCTTTGCTCTTAAAGCAAACTTTTAGTATTGTTTTGTGTGGGTTTTTTCTAAAAGAAAGTCTCCAAAATCATTTAAAAGCCAGAGAGTTTCAAATCAATTGCAAAGCCAGAGAAGGCCCAAATCAGTTGCAAAGCGCAAGAGGGTCTTCAATTAGTTTCAAGCCAGAGAGAGTTCAAAATTAGTTTACAAGACAAAGAGTGTTTCAAATCAATTTCAAGCTACACTAAAATTGGTAAATAGTGTTGGCAACACTAATTGTCATTGATAACACTAATTGTAATTTGCAAGGTTAGTGTTAGAATATTATTTACCCATTCTAACACTATTTTAGCTCTATAGTAAAAATTTTGACGGCGGGAGGCAGAAACATTACATGTTTTAGGGCCCATGTGGAGGGCTGCAAGTTTCCCATGGTTTCCAGACTTTAGAACTGTCTGGAACTGCGCCGCAGTAGCTGCGTGACGTGGCAAAGGGACTGCCACGTCATATAAAAATAAAAAAATTTCAATTTTTTTTTTGTTCATTTTAAGATTTTAAGAATTTTTTTTTTTCCCCTTAAAAATTTCTGACAGCAGCCGTTCTTTTACTGTAGGGGGAACAGCACCGGGAACAGGCTCGAAACGGCCCTCCACACCCCCAAAAAAACATTTAATATTAGAGTTTCCTAGGAAAGGGTCAGAATTTGATTGCGGGAGTTAAGTGCCCTTACACTATTTTCACATAAGTTGAAAAATAGTATTGGGGGTAAAAAACAGGGAACAACACTAATTATCACCCAACACTATTTACCAATTTCAGTGTAGTGAGGGTTCCTAATTATTTAAAAGCTAGGGAGGATTTCCAAAATCAGCTTACCAAGCCAGAGAGCTCAAGTTAGTTACCAAGCAGAGAGGATTTCCAAAATCAGTTTATAAGATAGAGACTTATAGAGGTCAAAAATCAATTTACAAAGCTAGTGAGGGTTCCAAATTAATTTCAAGCTAGGGAGGATTTTCAAAATTAGCTTACCAAGCCATAGAGCTCACGTGAGTTATCAAGCAGAGGAGTCCTAATCAATTTGCAAGGAGGTTCAATTAACCCCTAAAGTACCATTGGTCTTACATGGGTCAAAATGCAACTTTGGGTAGGCTCATATAGTCTCAATATTCATCATAATTTACTAAAACTTTGTGTAAAGCTAGAAAAACACATAAGCTTCTTGGGAATATAATTTTTTTCAATCAATGCCCGAAAGCAAAAGTATTTTATAAAAAGTCAAAAATGGAGGTCGATGGGCAGCCCATAAAATATCACAAAAAGTCAGAAAAAAAAATTAAATTTTTTTTTTCTAACACATTATATTTTTGTCTGCATGTAAAACTTTGAATCATTCTATTTGGACTAGTGATGAGAAAGTTATGGACGATCTTGTTTTTTGGGCAATCTAAGGATGTTCTTGAAAAAAAACTTTTTGTCCAACTTTGAATGTTAATATCTTCCAATCCGTACGGTCAAATTTGATGAAATTTTTATCACATGATCTCAAACAAGTGAAGATACTACGGTTAAATCTTTAAGAATACTTTTTATGCTTTCTTGGGTGAATGCATCAGAAATGGCAGTTTTTAGTGTTTTTTGACAGAAAATGGCCTAGGGACTTTAGGGGTTAAAGAAATTTTTAAATTCCAAATCAACAAAGGTCAATCAATTGAAATTCTTACTTGCAAAAATCAATTAGTTGGTCCCCCCTTCCAAGTTCAGTTCAAGTCATAAGCTCTGGTTTGTTTCTACGCTGAAGTTTCAAGCAAACACATTTTCTAGACCATCTGTCTCACCATCTGGATGAGTCAAGAGAAAAGTCCCCAGTTAATGTTGTCCATCCATTAGAGAATAGTTGACTTTCTTAACCATTGTTAGAATTTGATTAGAAGATGAAGAGAAAAAACGAATAAAAGAATAGTTTGACTTTGGGAAGTTCTAGAATTTTGTTATTAAATGAGTTTGTCTAAGTTGGTTTGACTTTTAAAACCATTTAGCAAAAATTTGTTAAAAGAGATTTGGTAGGATTTGGTTTGACAAAAATGTCTTGAAAGACAAAGGTCTTAGAAGACAAAGACAAAGAAGAGAAGTTGGAAGGAGGAGTTTGGAAAGAAATAGAGCTAGTCATTAGAAAAAATTTCAGCCCTCAAAGAGTCCGCAAGTTTCTGATTTTCGGATGCAATTACAAAAATAAAGAAAAAGAAGTTTTTATTTTTATTATTTTTAAATACAATTTTTTTTCCCAATCTAACATGATGCTGACGTGGCACCAACAATGTCACATCATTTTTCAAATTAACAAATTAAAAATTAATTAATTAATTTTTCTAGTTGCACTGCGGGGATGCGAAACTTGCGACCTCTTTGAGGGCTAAAATTTCTTGTAATGAAGGAGTGGGATCTCCATCACTTGTAACAAAATCAAAACTTATAACAAAAAAATAGTGGTGAGCAAAACTTCAATTAGACCCTTAAGACTAAGATTTAGGTCAAATTTGAGTCTAGAATCTTATAGTAAGAATTTAGAGGTTTTCAAAAAATAAGATAAATAGAAATCAGTGGTAGAACAAAGAAGATATAGATGGATGAAGTTTAGAAATAAAATTGGATGAAACTTAGCTAAAACTATCAATTTAGATTAAAAATAGAAAGGTAAAAATTAGTAAAAAACTAAGAACCAAAAGTGAAGTCAAAAAATAATTTCAATTTGTAAGTTGGTAGAAAATCATGGATGAAGTTCAAAAAATCAATTAGTGGTCAACCTTCATTCGTGAATAATTGTTACTAGGAAATCCCAATTTATTAATGTCTTATCATTTAGAAATCTGATTTTTGCTTCTAACACATAAAAGATCTTTAAGTTTTAAAAATAAAAAAATTCTAGGATTATTACCAAGACATAGAACCAAAGAAAAACGGTTACAAAGTAAGTCAAAAAAATAAGTTAGAATTACATAATCTTAGAAGAAGTCTAGAGGAGTCTAAATATAACTTAAACTTTAAAAAAGACTACAAATTCCATAAGATATGAAAGGATGAAGATTTAGTGAGAATTTGAATGAAAATCATAAAGAAGTCTTCATCCAAGACTAAACTTGGAGATTAGGGAGTAATCTATAACATAAGAATGTGTTCAAAATTTTAAGTCTAATTGAAATTAAGAGATAGAAGAAACGAGTGGATGAAGTTTGTATAGCCTTCAAAAGTCTATATTTCATCTGATCATATCTTTTGCTAGGGATGTCAGATTAATTTGAATGTTATATTTTTGAAAATGGCATAATCTTCTAAATTTAGACTAAAGAATCTTTTGATAATAACCATAGATTTGGAAATTGAAGTTAGAATTTGGTAAGCTTTGTGCATTTTGAAAATTACTTTAAATTAGACAAAAGAATATTTATTGCTTAGAAGGCAGAATGGACTGACATTAAGCGCCCATTAGCAACAAAAGCACACTTAAAAAAATCAAAACCTGATTATGCTCCCCTTGCATGTCAAGGATGGACATAAATGCACTTACAACCTAAAATTGTGGCAAAGCTTTAAATCCAAGTGTTGGATTTTTGTGTTAGAACCAAACCACAACAAAGCTTTGTATCCAAGTGTTAGAAAACTTTCAATCTTATCAAATCCTTTCAAAGTACAACTCAAATTGTGTCTAAATTAACTTCCTATGGTTTCTTTCCAAAGTCTAGTTTTCAAAATGTAGAGTTGTGTTGCCAAGTTTAGCATCCAAAATTTAGAAGTAAAATCCCTCAATACAACTTCTAAGATTCCAATTGTCTGTTTGATATTTGCTAAGTTAGTTGTGAATTTAGTGTTCAAATAATATCTAAGTATCTCTAAAGTTTCCCTAATATCGAGCGTAGTCACCTTCCTTGCGTCCTTTTAGATTTGGTTTGAAAACCATAAAAAAGAGGAGGGGGGTTGTTTTAAAAATTAGACCTCACGCTCCAGAAAATCAAAGCTGCCCAAAGGTCTAGAACTTTGGCATCTAGGTTCAAAGCTTCTCTTACTACCAACTGTGTGGTTGGCCATGCCATGGGTATTTAAAGAGTTAGTGAAATTAAAAGTTGCTTTTGAAGTATAAGTTGAACATAAATAGCGGATAAAGTTTGAAGTACCAATTAGTAATCAAACTTCATCCATCTATAAATTTCACTAGGAAGTGTAAACTTCAGGTAACTTAGCATTTCAAATTGAAGAAATCAAAATATTTTAAGGAATAAGCCTTAAAAGTCTAAAAATAGTAAATTGATAGAAGTAATGCAATGTCCTTAGGAAGAAGTGGATGTCAAATTAAAATCTTTTGAAGATAGCCAAGGAAGGAGTTAGATTTAAAATCTCATAGAAGAAATTAGGGAAGTCCAAAACCAAGGTTGCTTTATTGTGAGCATGTGAATGTCAGCTTGTGATCATGTGAGCATATAATTTATATGAGTGAAGACCTATGATTGTAGATAGTGGGACCTATGACTGTGGATATTAAAATATTCGAGACTTATATTATGGTTGAAGTACTAAATTAATTATTCTATTTTGTCAATAAATGAAAGTATAGGAGATTAGATGTTGATCAATGTTCTCTCACAACTTAAGACTTTGTGAGTCCCCATTTTATCATTTGAAACTCATGATTTATTTTTTGAGATTTCTTGCAATTTTGAATGTAGTTTTATATACATAAAGACCCCCAAAGAGTGTAAAACCAAAACAGGTATGTCACATGTCAATATAGCATTAGATCTTAAATAGAGTGTTTTTGTCAATTATAACTAAATTCCGCATGTAAATAGGGTAGAAACCTCCAAATTGTACATAGTAAGTGTGCTAAGTAAAAATGGCCCAAATTGTTTAAATTTATTGTGCATATGATGTATATCGGCTAAATTGGTCCAAGGCAATCATGTGGGAACACTAGACTTGATTTCTTGACAAAGTTTTTAGTTTCCTCATTACATCGACGAAATTGTATAAACTCCAATTGTTAGTTTGCTAGTGAAAAAACTCAAGATGGACCGGCAGAGGGCAATTACAACTCAATTATAGTGATACTAGGTGGAAATCATGCCAGAAGTCTAGCGGCACACTCCGTTTTTCTATATTTTTCTTCTATATAAAAGATTCCCTATTCATAGAAATTTAAAGGAAATAGTGAGACTTGATCCTCCTTTTTCAAATGTACAAGGTAAAAATTTAATCTTGTACATCTTTTGTGGAATTTCATGAGAGGTCCTACAAAAAGTTCTTAATTTTCTTTGGTAGTCTGAAGATATTCTTTTGGATGGTCAACCGCCCAAATTCACAATGAAAAATTCATCAAAATTATTCTGGATGCAATAAATTCTCACTAAAAATTCAAAAAAACTTTTTTCATGTTTGAAGGCCTTATTTGTTATATTTGGACAAAATTTAGTCTCAATAACTGTTTAGTTTTGAGACTATTCAGTAATTTGAGACTTTAATATATTAATATATAAAAACCTTTGATTGCTCAAAGATTGCAGTCTCGTCTTATCATTGACTCGACGATAAATCACTATAACTATTTTAGGGTTGAAGTCTCAAAATGTGTAGATTGTCTCATTTTAACAAATAAGGCCTTTTAGTAAGGTGCTCCAACAAGTTTCAAGACATTTCAATAACTAGAAGTACCAAAACTAACAAGATTCTTTAAAACTAACAAAATTGAAGGAAGTTTGAGGAGCTGACCAACATTCTAGGGGCATACAAAATTGAATTGAGATTGAAGTAGGGACTTTTTTTATTCCCTTATACCTACTAAAGAGCCTAGACTAGTTACTTTTCTCATAAAAATCAAACTACCAAAGTTGGATTTCTACCTCTTTTAGGTTTTAAGTTGGCACTAAGTTTTGTTGCAGTTTTGAGTAGGAAAAAAAGTGTAGGTTTTTACACTAATTGAAAAATTAGCCTTTTGAAGCCAATGGTGCAATCCATTTGTAATTTGGAGTTAATTTCCAAAAATTAGAGTTTGGACAAGTGTAGAAAGTTAAAAATTTGAATATTAGGTTGAAAATCTTAGCTGATAAGATTACCTCTAGGAAATAAGAGGAAATGGGTGTTCTTGGAAGAGTATATAAGGGCACCTTTTCTGCTCTCAAAATATTCTTTGTTATCATTTGGTGACCATTATTTTACTATAAGTGGTCAAATTGTCCAAAATTTAGACTCCAATATAGGAAAAAAATCCTAAGAAAAACCAACCTCAAAGGGTGGAAGCATGCTAATAGGAGCCAACTTAGCTGTAACTACTGCTTTTTTTTTAAGAATCTTCATTCTAATTCTTGAATATAAGTTGAAATATGAAAAAAAAATTGTAGAGCATTGTTTTTTAGTTATGGCTACATGACATAATGTAAAAAAAAATTAATTATGTTAAATTTCTAAGTATCAAAAGGGCCAAAATGTAGTTGTAACCACTACTTAATTCTGCTTAATTCTGCTTAATTGGATTCAATAAGGACCCATCATAGATGATTTAAAGACTATTTTAAATGAATAAACAACAGTTTTGGGTAGAGTATTGCAATAAAAATCCATTACAAATGACTTAAAGACTATTTTAGATGAATAAGCGACAATTGTTTGGTAGAATATTCCATTAAGGACCTCTATAAGCACCTCACTAACGTCTACGAGTGGCTCCTATTAGCATGCTTCCACTCCAAAGGACTTAAAAACCCTTTGGACCAACAACTCAAGTCATAGAAGAGCCAATATATACAAAGAAGGGTGTGATCAATAAAGAATTGTCATGTCATCCCGATCACATCAATAGAGGTCCCATCCAGTAGGATAGCGTCACATGGTGGCTTGTACTAAAACTGCCGCCAATGAGGTCTCTCTAAACTGGAGTCTTTCTAAATTGGTTATGTGTTTCTTTAGAATTAGTCATGGCTTTTCAAAACTAATTTTTTATCTTTTGAAATTGGATTAAAAAAATCAACAAAAAGACATACAAACACATAAAATAGATAGGAGTATGTAGTAGACAAAAAAGAAGTTAAAAGGACATATACATAGAAGTAGATGTGAAATTACAATATCATAGATTAGAACAACAAAAAGATGAGAAAGAAAAAATCTTCAATTCCATAGCTAAGGGGTATTGCAAGCAAAAGTACAAGGTAGTAAAGAGACAAGCATAGATAGAAATTAAAAAACGAGACAAATTGAGAAGTTGATAAAGTTTAGAAGGAACTCTTAGGGAAAGGATTTGAATCATTGGATAATAATTGACTTGGATTGTAGATATGAGCTCGAAGGTCAATTATTATCTTGAAACTTAAAATTAATTATTTTATTCCAAATCAAATTTAACTGTTGGAATAAAAAAAATTGAAATTGAAGTGTCAAGGAAAAAGAAAGAGGGAGAAAGAAAAGAGAAGATATAATTGGAAAGATGGGGACTTAGATAAAAATTAGAGTTAGAATTCTTCAAACTTGTATTGAAATTGAAACAAATTAGTTGTGAGCAACAAATTCCAAATCAATCAAGATGGCGCAAGATGGAGAATTTGTGGGAGTATTTGAACACCTAATTGATGAGGCGGGCTCCAAGGTACGTCATTAAATTCTAAATCTTCCTTTAATTTTTTTTTAATTAGCAAGTCTTCAATAGGATCAAGGCCTAGGATTAAGTTAGACCATTAGAAAGTAGATTCATGTACATTTTGAATTTAGAATCTGATAGAAGAGATTGAGAGGTTTCCAAAAACATAAAATTCATAGAAAATAGATTTAGAACGAGTAAGATATGAGCAGATGAAGTTTATGAACTAAATTGGATGAAAGTTATTTAATTTCATCCAAGAGGAAGGAGAATGGAGACATAGATAGTGATACGAGTCTAGAGGTCAATAGTGAAAGCAAAAGTTGATTTTAAATTATAGATTGGTAGAAAATAACGTATAAAGTTTTGAAGTATTGATTAGCGGTCAAACTTCATCCACCTATAATTTTCACAAGAAAGTTCAAATCCTAAGTGCTTTAGCAATCTGGATAGGTAATTATAGACTCTACAAGAAACCAAATATTAAAGTCTAAAAATAATAAAATAACAAAAGAAGTCTTGAGCCTTAAAAATGAGATAGGATGTAAGATATAATCTTTTGAAGACAATCAAGTAGTGATTTTAAATTACTATCCCATAGGTTAGCTTTCAAGAAATACAAAACAAGTTTTACCTTGAAAAATCAAGTTAGGCTTCAATAGTTATTGAAGGATGAAGTTTAGATTAAGAAATGGATGAAGTTAGTTGAAAATCATTCATCCAAATCCAAACTTGAAACATAAATATAAGTTAGCAATCTAAGGCTAGGGTCCAAAACTCAAGGTCATTTTGAAAGAGGGAAGGGGTCTAAAGAGGTGGATGAAGTTTAGGTAATCTCTTAAAGGCTAAACTTCATCTGGCCATAATTCTTTGTAGGAACATCTAAATTTCATGAGTTATTGAAAATGACATGATCTTAGCTACAACTTAGAGGTGATAAATTTAGACAATAACTATTTTTATTAGAAAACGACAATGACCTAAGGAATTAGGGTTGTTGGATTACTTATTAGAATTAGGTTAGTTTTGGTGATTTCTTTGTGAATTTGATAACTTTAGGAACTTAGAAAAATCCATTGCTTAGAAGGCACAATGGATTGACGCTAGGCATCCATTAGGACAAAAATCAACCCTAAATACAAGAATTTGATTGTGCTTGTGTATATACCAAGGGTGGGTAAATAAGTGCTTACAGACCTCTCGAGGACAATGGAGGGAACCAATTCTTTAGTCTTAATGTGCAAATTGGTAGATTTAATCAAATTTTAGAAAAGACAATTTGGTGAAGAAGGATTGATTCTATACAAGGAAGTTCACTACTATGTTTCGGATGACAAAATGTCATGACTACCTGTATGTCTAGCACGCCTTCATGTTGCACTAGAGTTATCTCAAAGGAGAGGGATTTCAACCCACTAATTATATTGTGTGGAGTGATGGCTGCAGTGGGTAGTTTAAGTTAGCCCAAGTTTGGTACTTCATAAGTAGATTCTCTAGTTTGACAATGAGTGACAAGCTTCCCAAAGGCTGTTAGATGTTATATAATTACTTTGCATCTGGACACGGTAAAGGAGAAGTAGATGGGGCAAGGGCACTTTTAAAATAGCAATTATACAAATAAAAACTTAAACCTAACGGAAGACAAATCCAAAGTGCTGCTCATGTGGTTCACTTTTTATAAGAAGAGAGCAACAAATTCCATGCAGGGGGACTTGGTGAACAACAAAGAATCACAAAGTTCTTCTGGGAGGTAAAAAAAGGTGACATTGTGAGAGTGGACAAACTAAAGGCGGACACAATATTGGGGAGTAGAGGTATGCATCACTGCCGTTCATTCTCATGCGAGGATCCTACCTTGATCCAATTTTAGTAGCTCACTTGTTTTTTGTGTCTTATTCTGATCCCAATTCAAATTTATCTTGCTACTAGAAGGCTCATGTATTCGATTGGACGCTATGAAGAATATTTACAAAGGCTAGGACAAGTTTGCGGGCACTACTTGAGTACAATTGGAACAACAATGAAGCAGACTTGGATGCCGACATTGTAAGGGAGACCATACAAGTAGGGTTCAACATTGCAATGAAGGTTGACTCAGACAACAATGAAACATTCTATGTTATGTTGGTGACAAAGGGAGAGCATGTCAACGCTTCGACCTTCGCGGATGAATTTGAGAACGAATTTGTGCCCGAGGAAAGCTTGATTCATGGCTATTGGTACGAACAATACACACCTGAGTCCCAAACTTATCTTCTCAGGGATGATAGGGTGTTTGCGTATGTCCATAGCTATGCAGTTTTACTTTCTGATTTTGGCATGCCTTCTACAACATATTCCGTGAAGGAAAATTTTGCCAATTATGAGTTACGAGTACCCATTTTGGACTCTATAATTGCTTCTCTTCTAGATGTGGAGGCTACAACTTTTTAGGCCAATCGAAATTCATCAAAGCTCATACTGCTTCATATACGTGGCCACCACCTCCTTGAACATTTTCTTCATGCTATTGTGTAGTTGCTACTTAAGACTTTCAGTTGGCTTGCATCTCAAACAGTAAGCTGTAATTCATGCGCATTTCCCAAACTTAACTTGTACTACCGCGTTTTTCTAATGGTGAACTAGGTTGAATCACAATTAGATTTGTAGGAGAGGCGGACCCAGTCACCCCACTTGTGAGTTGCGGTATGGATTGAGAACAAGTTTGACCGGTCGTTGCCCTATACGTGTGAATTAATTATATGTCAATACTCTACACACTACAAGAGAAAGGGGTGTTTTAAGTAGTGTCCTAGACATCACATCTTTTAAGTAACGTCTTTTAAGTAAGGTTTTAAGTAAAATTTTACTAAAAAGATTGTCTTTTTAGTAAAATTTTACTTAAAACCTTACTTAAAAGACATTACTTAAAAGACGTGATGTCTAGGACACTACTTAAAATACCCCTTTCTCTTGTAGTGACAATTACTGCACTTAACTCTCTCGTGTCTAATCCCATTTTCTATTTAATTCTTAGTGTGGTGAGTGCGGATCCACAAGTTTAAACATGTGGTTTTGGTTGTTTCATGCTAATTAAGGCAAACAGATCCACATGGTTTAGGCTGCTTGGTTAATGGTAAGTCTTCTATATCACAACACTTCACATTCTCTTTTTTGAGTCTTGTTAAACTTATAATTTTGGTTGTCTTGCTTAGGTTTTGGGGATTGCATGGGTTTGCTCACCTCAACTGCATTGTTGTTGGCCTAGCAGACCAATCAGCGAAGATGGCGGATCTTCCTGTGACAAAGACTGACCTAATGTTCTACCTAAATTGGGTTGATGATGAGGTGAAAGCGCACAAGGGTAAGGTTCCCTCTTTTAGTGGAGAGGAAGTTCAGCTTCTTCTTGGAAAAGGACACGGTGATAAGCTGCAATGCACGAAAGTTGCTAATGAGCAGTTCTACTATATGGTAATTTATAGCACCACTATAGATCATTCCGGTACAAATTTCCACTATGACATTGAAGCAGACACTTATGGTTGGGAGACTGATCTAAACTACTACTCCGACCTTGAGGACAACTAAGTAAGTAGACTCTTCCCCGTTCAATTGGGATGGGTACCCCCATGCAAGGCAAGCAGAAGTGGATGCAATAGGTTGGACACACTAAGAGCGGCAGGCCCAGTTGGAAAGCTCTGGTACCCCTACAACGTGGTAATCTCTCTTTTGACATTGAGCTACCCATCTATGCTACGGAACTTTGTCCATTTTACTTGTCACTACTGCTTGGATTCTTCAATATTGTTGCATTTGCAAATTCTGGTGGCCTAGGCTTATATGTACATGTGGCTTGTAGCAGATGCATGACTATGAACTTGGAGTATGTTTGGAGCCTTGAGGATTATGTTAGGATTATGATAGGTTAGTTATTTAGTTTTTTCAGTGATGGTTGTTGAAGTACAACCAAATTTTATAAAGATGGTTTTTGGCCCACAATGAATATGAATGGAGATTATTTGATTAACCACAATATATATGACTGTGTGGGATACTACTACATTGTACAATGTTGTTGGCTTGGCCCACTTTGAATTTCATAGACACATTAGGCCACTTGCACTAGCCACTGGAGTTACACTATTTGTGTGCCTTTCTATGTGATTAGTTTAGATTGTTTACCTTGAGAGACATGGAGAGTTTGCATTGAAACACTTGCAATTTGATAAAAATTCTAGAAACCGCATGCATTCCTATACCCATAGAAGTACATCCTGACACAACTAATCCATTCATAGAAACTACACACAAGTAGGATGTGTGTCTATTACAGAATTCATAGTACAAAATGATTATCTTCCATCTTAAGCACAAGACATAACGTTGTCCATCAAAAAACACTGAAAACACTAGTTGGTTGAGAGCCAAACGGAACATAGTAGCTACATTGCATCTCCATCACCCTACACAACCCTAACTTAAGCACATTAGAACCAACTACCACTCCTAACATTAAAGTGTCTCCTCAGTCCTCTATATTGAGCGCTATCTTGCCAGAGAACTAAGACTTGCCAATGAGAGTGAATGCGAGTTAGTTGCCCAATTTTAGGCTATTGGACTTCACAGAGTCTTTCCATCCATGTCCAAACTTAACTTGGTCATCTCTTTTATTTTTCTGCACAGCAAGAGAGACTTCCCAGACTAGGCTGTAGTCCTACAATCACTTTAGCTATAGGGAATCTGGACTTGCAACATGTACATGTTTGTATACCATGCTAAACTTCCGCCACTAGTCAATGAGACTACTGAATTGGCGTTCCATTTTTCTGCAGTCAATGAAGCTATAACAAAACTCATGAATACTTGACTCTCTCCAACATGTTCAGTAAATAACACCTGGTGCTTGGGTTGAGTACGGTGATCCATTCCATTCCAACTTATATACACGCTACAAAAAAATTCAACGTCCATAAAAGAAGTCCACTCTGATTCTTTGAATTCAACTTGGATTCAACCTACACACAAGAGGGAGCCCAAAACAAATTTATTATTTGTTATCGTCTTTTAGTGTTAGCTCAAATAGATACTCTGCTTGCAGGTGCACATGGAAGGGCCTCACGGATTTTCCTTTTAAAATTCTTTGTTTTGGCCTTTCTATTGGGAGAGTTGGAATTCAAACACTGACACTTAGTAGCTTCCTTGACACTTGATTGCACAACAGGATCCAATTCAACTATTATATCTGGTCCTCTTCCTTCTAAGCTATTCAAAGCTATTTTCTTCCTCCCATCTCCGTTGTCTTTTGGCAGATCGGAAGGTCTCTTCAAGAGTGAGCATCAAAACTTTGGAATGCCAGGAAGCTCACAATCACTACCAAGTCTTGACTTGTCTGCACAAAAAAAAGGTCACCCAAGAAACATCAAGCAATTGCAGTCCATATTGAACCATAATAAAAAAAGCTGAAATTTGAAGGAATCAGAAACTGAAGAATGTTTCAAGCAAACTTTTACCATAATGCTCGCCTTCTACTACCACCACTGGTTCTCGCACATTTACAAGCAGAGAATGAGGTCATCAATATAATTGCCATTTCTCTGTTGGATTTTCAGTAGCAAAAACAGAGGAACAACCTTCATAGAACTAGTTGGAATTCATGTCCAAACCTGGAATCACATAGACATTTGCAACACCAATTGCACAACGTTCTACACCACAAATCTTCACTGGCAACTCTGCTTCTTGATTTGCTCTAGAATTTGAAACAATCAATCCTAATTCAGTGGGGTTTGGTTCTTCAAGTGGAGTGTAATTAACAAGGGATGGTAGTATTTGCACACCTACCATGCCTACGCTACGTCTTCCACCAATAGGATCACAATTGCGTTGTGGTAATCCACATGAACCCTAATATGAGTGCTTTAGGCTTGATTGTATCCCTATACAGAGGACATTGTATGTGATAAGCAACAACAAAGAATAAAGCACTTCCAAAGGACCGTAGCACTCACAAACAAGGACCAAGTAAGAAGCATCAATGTGCTATATGAGTGAAACAGTCACAATAGAGAGGTGCTTACTAAAGAAGCATCAAGGAACACTACAGCAGTACAAAGCACAAGTAAGCACCACCCTCAACCACCAAGCACTTCCAGCTATCACCAAGCACCATTGACCACCACCAAGTACAAGTAAGCACTCTAAACACAGCAGCTTATTTATTTTAGCGCCACATTCGTTAACTAAGGGACAAGGAATTCAAGTCTAAGCAGCAATGACCATGTCCTAAGTAGTAATGAACATCCAGTGCTACAATAGTACTTGAGCACTTTGGAAAGACTATTTCTCTAAGGCAAGGTTCATGTACAAGCACTAGAAGAAACCCATGTTTTTTTTGACATACCTTGATTTTTTATGACAAATTTTTTTGGACATCTATTTTGACATCTAGCTGTTTAACATAAAAACAGCTAGATGTCAAAATAGATGTCCAAAAAAATCTGTCATAAAAAATCACGGCATGTCAAAAAAAACATGGGTTTCTTCTAGTGCTTTGAAGAAGAATGGCAACCGTCATGTACTGAATTGTAAGTATTTTGAATCCTTTGATTTTTTTGGCACTTTACTGAGTCTTTTCCTTCCATATGCTTAGTTCCTATGATTGCTTTGGAAAATGACATCAAGCAATACATTAGGAATTTTTTTGTGGTGAAGTTGATTTGTAATCAAATGAATCCAATTTGCGTTTTGCATGTTAAAATAGGTGAGCTTACAAGAGGGAACCAAACTCATAGAGAATTATTGAATGACTCAAATAATATCTATAGTTCTTGCTATCTAATATCTACAATTCTTGCAAGGACGTTATGGCCATGTAGAAGTAATGCTTTTGCTAAATTGGCCCTTACCAAAGTATCAAACTAGCCCTTGCCTAATATGCCCACAAGTGAGGCTTTTAGAGCTAGATTGAGAGAAGCTTTTAGATCATCTATGAAATCTAACACAAGCAATAAGGCCATACACCTCAATTGATTCATGCCAATATCAATTATGGTTGATATTTTTGCTTCCACTTCTAGCATGCATAGTACAAGAAAATTTTCTTCTTCAATATTATGAGCCAAGAACTTCTTGGCGCACTAATGGACCAAGGATAGAAAAAAATGACAACTTGCAAAGCAGATGATATAAAACGCAAAGTAAATGAGGTCACATCACAATTCAAACACCACATTGGCAAATCTACTTTTTATGCAAATTTTCAATACAATAGACAAAGAGTTCGTCAAGGTCAATGGCAACAAATGGAGCAAAGCAAAGCAATAGAAGTTGTCAGAATTTATTGTAAGATGGCTAAATAAAAGCATTAGATAGAAGTTGGATCTACTTGGACTTTAGAATCTATACGCAATGGGATACAAATGGTATTAGGGACAATCAACTTCACAATGTATATCCATCAAAATGGATTACCACCTAATAAGGTAAAATAGAGCTGAGGCTACAATCTCCTAGGCATCATGTATTATGTTGTTGAGTGGTGATCTCTACTAAGTAACACATTCTATCATTTTTTTAATATTGTTAATTAATATTTTTTTTCATTGCACTTGCAAGTAAAAAAAATGAATGAGAAAAAAAAGATTGCAAGTGATGTCTTATTCTTGAAGGTACTGTACCTTATTCCTGACCC
Organism: Antitrichia curtipendula; assembly: GCA_951230915.1. Taxonomy (NCBI): domain Eukaryota; kingdom Viridiplantae; phylum Streptophyta; class Bryopsida; order Hypnales; family Leucodontaceae; genus Antitrichia; species Antitrichia curtipendula. Next base: position 29,833,641 of record OX579635.1, read on the forward strand.
AATGTGAACTTTATGAATTAGCAACTGCCAAACTCAATTTGTTCTTCTACAAATTCAACAATAGGCATCCACTTGGAACTGATTTTTATCATTTTTTACCACCACAATTCATTATATGCACAAGCAGATGATGCAACAAATGCTTCATGCCTCTTCTCAATTCTAGCCTCCACCATAAGCCATTCTTTAGTCTCATGCAGCTGAATTTTCTTTGTCTACTCTACAAGTTTTTAAAACCACAGTGTATTTATCCAGTACCAATGTTGGTAGGTCTATAGAAGTGAACTTTTAATAGATTGTCTACCACCATGTTGAATGTGCCATTGGTAGGCTCCTTTGATAACATAATGTGAATATTCCAAGCCTTCTATAGACCAAATTGACAATCTACTATATTCTTGAACAAACCAGGGGGCATATTTGACAAAGGAATGTTGTAATTATCATATGAAGTTTTTGATATTAGTATCAGTACAATTTCATCATGAATTTTATCTTGAGATTTAAGCACTTCAAAGAATATATAATTATACATCATAGGTTTAGAAAAATATAAACTTACAATGTAGTATATTGCTTAGTGCTCTCCATAAGTTCTAATGTAATTATGTCCCCATTTTTCAACCAATCTATTAAAATCATGCTTTTGTTCATTGTTTAGTGTAAGGCCTTGAAAATATGGTCAAAAGTTGTTCAAGCCTTGCCAAACTTTGAGCTTGGCTCTTCTAATGTTGCCATTGCCAATAAAGTTTTTCTTAGCTACAATGACATCGATATAATATTTTTTGGACCTTCCATGAATTGTAGATTGTTCCAACAACTTCTTTGCATATATGCAACTGAAGGATGGTTTGCTATAAACGTTATTTTGCTTTCCCAAAAGCTAATCATCCTTAAAAATTATGACATTACACTAGTAGAAAATTTGTGACCGAATCAACAAAGAATGGATAAGAAAGTGTTAATTTGGTCTATTAGTTTCATGTTGATTTGGACGTGTTGACTTGGATACTATCCAACAAAAACTTGTTAAATTTTTTGTTGATTCAGTTAAGTACAAAAAAAAAAAAAGAATACATATTCAAATTGGTCAATTACATGGCACCACGTGGCATTACCACCAAGGCATATTAAAATGCCACGTGGACAAGCCACTTAGGCAGTCATGCCACTCGAGGGCATGGGGGTTTAAACCCCCCACCTCCTAAATGGGATGCCATGAATTTGGCCACTATACCATGTACAAATCCGCTTGACTAACCCCTCACCGCCCAAGGCCTAACCATGTAAAAAGACAACCTTGCTTTTAAAGTGTTATAAGTCTAAATTTGAGTAAGGTATGAAAATCTCAACCGTAAAAATCTTATAGTGTGCATGTTGCAGATGGTGTAAATAAAATTTGGGATCATTTGACCGTATAGATTGAAAGATTATAATGTTCTAGTGCTGGAAAAAGATGCTGGAGTTTTTCTAAAAACACATTTGGAGGTGAATTTTCATTTCTAAACCTACTCAAATGAAAAAACTTTAAACTACAAAGTAATTCAAAACCAAAAGACAAACACTTTGGTGGGAAAAAAAATCATTCAATTGACTCATTGCGTTTGCAAAATTGTTTTGAAACGTCAAAAAATAGTAAAAAAAGTAGCAAAAAAACACATCTATGGCTGAACCTACCTCTACTAAAATGCTTCTCAATAAATCATTAATTCTTGGATTGATATGAAATATTTACCACAAGAACTAGACTAATACGCGCAACTTTTCCAACAAAAATTATTGAAAACAAACCATCTATGAAGAAGTTATAAGCCGCCGAAGTTCACTGCAATGCAAAAATGTCTGAATTTTGAACTTCGAATTGCTCCCAAGCATTCAAAACAACTTGGATTGATATAAAAAATTTACCATAATAAGTAGACTTTATGGAGAACAAAACCCAACAAGTTTTACTGAAAACTAACATTTGAAGAAAAAGATAGAAGCCCCCGAAGTTGCAGCCATCTCAATGCAGTGTGGTGAACTCAAATTGAACCTGCAAACTTTGAATGGCTTTCAGAAACTCAATACATATTGGATAGATCTGAAAATTTTATCACAAAAAATAGACTAGTATGCGCAACTTTTCCAACAAGTTTTATTGAATTTAGACTTTGGATGCAAAAGTTACAGCACTTTGAAATCCACTGCTAGACTGTGTGAGGACACTTTTGGTCCCCTTGGGCGGTGAGGGGCTAAGGTAGGCACCTCCAAAATGGCACCTGACCTTAAAGCGCCATCTACAGCTTGTGTACATTTCTTAAATCAATTATGTACCTATTTGGATGGAGCGCTTTCAGAAACAAACTTTCACCCTTAATAACTTTTGCATACAGTGTCCAAATGCCAAGTTCTCTGGTGCGTTGGAACCTCCTTTCACTTGCCAACAAGAATATATGAAAATTTTACTAGTCTAATAGTATTAACTAGGATCAGTAGAAAAAAGTGGCGGTTTTGGGTGTACCCACCTTATATAAGGTGTAAAAATTTATTAGTATAGTTTTGGCAATTGTTTTTTCAATTATTTTGTTAATTCAGCGGACTTCAGAGGACGTTTTGTCATAGTAAAACAACTTTTACCAAAAAACTTTGAACTAAAAACAGTTGTGAAATGAACCTAAATTTCATCTCCAAAAATCCGTTTGCAATTTAAAGTCTCCAATAAAAAGTTATGGACAAAATTCAGAGAGGATGTTCAAAAATGACAAAGAAAAAGTTGATTCCAACCCCTCTCTGAATTTTGTCCATAACTTTTTATTGGAGACTTTAAATTGCAAACGGATTTTTGGAGATGAAATTTAGGTTCATTTCACAACTTTTCTTAGTTCAAGGTTTTTTGAAAAAAGTTGTTTTAATATGCCAAAACGGCCTCTGAAATCTGCTGATTTTAAAGAACACCGAATTGTGAATGATTAAGTTTTGAAAAAAAATTCAATTGTACATAGAATTTCAACCATGGTCATTTAAACATTGTTCAAATGTTGAAAATGTACTTGAAATTTCTTTAAGTCAAAATGAACAAAAAATTGATAATCTTTTTGTTGACTTGGACATTGTACTATTCAAATCAACAAAAATTTGGTGACCATTTTGTTAACTTGTGCCGAATCAACTAAAAATTGTAAAAACAGTCAATACAGTACCCAAATCAACAAAAACTTGGTGATTTTTTGTTGATTTGGACATCGTTTTCTAGTAGTGTTAACGCCATGAGCACTTGTAGATGAGATAATTATTTGCTCTTCCTTAGTTGCGGATTTTTTCAGCTTTTTATCACAAAGGGGCTAAATGAAGTGGAAGTGCAAGTAAACTATCTTTCCACAATCTTGTTGAAGCTCTAAAGTGTGCACAAATGTACTCTAGCCAATGGTACATGTTCAAAATTGGCTTCCATTTGTCACCATTGGGAACTAATTTGGCTCGTTGTTTGTTTGAAAGCAGACCACCACCCCAACTAAATGGCCCAGATGATGCAACTCTTTTGCTTGCTCAACAATTCCAATCACTTTTTTTTTATTAGGCATTGGTCATAGTATATGCACCTCTACATTGCATTTGCACGAAGACTCAAACCATACAAGGGTGATTGCAAGAAAGACCAGTCTAATTTTGCGTGACAATTGGAGTGACAGAATTGTCATTGACCATAACTTTTGGATTGAGAACTTGAGCTTCTTTATTTTTCATAAATTTTGAAAAAGAAATTACAATTAAGTTTCAATTTAGCTAATTTGCCATAGTTTGCAGTTCAGGGGTATCTAAAAATAATGATGTAGACTTGAAATTTTTATGGGCTATTCCCACATTTGATAGGCCTGTGCCTACAAAAACTTAAGAATTTTTTTTTATATCATCCACATGCATGCTAATAGGGTTCTTTTGCACGCGCACTTGGAATATTGAAGATGGTTTTGAGATCATTATATTGGTGAAATCTATTTATCATAAAGTGCTTCCAAATAGTCGCCCAATTCGCCCAATCAAATTGTCCACCCGCCCGATTGCCTGTCCACCCTGTTTGATCCAACCGAACAAATCGTTCGCCCACACCGACTGCCCAACCAAACAGTCTGTTCCAATCGGCTGCTCATCCACCCCATCCAATCTGACCGATGACCCGTCTGCCTATCTAGCCATCCGTTTTCTTTTGTGTGCCTCATAATATATCATTGGAAAGGTATCGTCAAGAGCCTTTCAATGGTATATCATGCACCTGATTTGGATAAAAATTTCAACCGTGGGACTGCTTTGAAGATTGGGGTCCACTAGCCAAGTCCATCCGTCCCAACCAATTGGTCATCTGCCCCGCCACCCCGCTCGCCTCGTCCGTCCCATGCGCCCATCCTAACCAACGACGCGTCCATTTGCTTTTGTGTGCCTCATCATATATCATTGGAAAGGTATTATTAAGAGCTTTTCAGTGGTATGTCATGCGCCAATTTGGACAAAAACTTCAACAATGAGATTGCTCTAAAGATTGGGGTCCGCTTGTCGAGTTCGTCTACCCCAACCAACTACCCGTCCGCCTCGACTAACTTCCCATCTACACCAACCAACCGAGCTGTCCACCCCATCTAACCGACAACCCATCCGCTTGTCTAGCCATTTGCCCGTTTGTCTGCTTTTGTGTGCCTTATAATATATCATTGGAAAGGTATCGTCAAGAGTTTTTCAATGGTATATCATGCGTCCAATTTGGACAAAAACTTCAATGGTGGGTTCGCTCCGAAGATTGGATGCTAAACATTATTTTACTTTGTAATCTTCAGCATTCTTAGATTCTTTATTTTCACCTAAAAAGATTGAGTTGATTATTATTTAGTATTTTAGTTAGACAAAAAGTTCACTTGCAATTGTATTGTAAGAACCTTGGTATGCTTGATTAGTTTCATATTACTAAGAGTCTTAACATATATTTTTTCCTCTTTCAATTTAATTGATATTGTAATCACAAGGTTTTAGATTACGTAAATTTTTCTATAAAATCATTTGTACATGCATTATTTCTTATTCTTAACACAATTCTTTGGCTATAAGTTTGTGGTATACATTTATAATTCTATTTATACTAATTTTTTTGGTCTTATTAATTCATAATTGATAGTAGTATTGAAATTTTTTTGTGAAGTTAAAAAAACTATTTCTAGAGATGAATCCTACTTGTAATCATTAACCTTCAAGTACCAAAAAGACACAATAAATCCTCTTTAAGTTTTCAATGGTAAATTTTTGTTAGAATGAAACAAATCTCAATATTTTGCAAACTAGGGTCTTGTAGGACAAAAAAATTATATACTTGTTGTATTATCTGATTTTCAAAATTTGAATGTGAAAAATATTTAAAAAGTTTATTTAGGAAATGTAGTCTAATTAAAAGAAGGGAAAAAACATAATGTTTTTTCAAAGAAAGAAATAGTAGAGATGGGAAAAAATATTTTTTTGAACTATTATAGTCTTTACTTTACACTAACAAACTAGATTTAGAAAAAAAAAATTGAATTTGTAATTTTAGCAATTTTAAAAATAATAGGTTCAATCTAATGTGATGAAGAATACAAAATAATTAAAATGATTCCAATTTTTTTGAAGATGTTCCAAACAATATACTAATAATATAAATTATTAAATCAGAATTACACGTTTTACAATTGTAGATTACAACAAGATGAATTGAAGATATTATTTTTGATGTAGAAGTACATTATAAACGTACATAAATGAGGCTCATAATTGTCATATATGATGGGTCATCATATTTGAAGGTCAATCACAATTTTCACTACCTAAATATTAATATTTTTTGTATAGGACATATTGTTGACGATTTATAATTTAAAATGCAAATATAGGTATAAGGGTTTAGAGAAATAATTTCAATTATATTTTTGTTGTATGAATGCAATATTTAATCTTGAACTACAATAAACTACATTAAATTATATTAAAGTGCTTAAAGTGTTTTTTGTAGCATCTTCTAGTATAATAAATAAAATAATACAATTGCTTGTACTATGTGTACCTTGGTGTTTCAAATTATCAATGCATTTTACAACAAAAATTAAAGAAACACTTCAAGTTATAATTGCATGTTCTACATTTGTAGATTGGCACATCATAATTCATGAAGAAAACCAAAAACACATTGAAAACACAAATGAATAAGTCCGTGAGGTCTACATAAGTACATATGTAGTACATTATGATAATTACATTTAAAGGAAATTAAAGGTCAAACATATTCTGCACATTACACCAATACTTTTAGTAACTAATGTAAAGTTCAAAGTTTGGGATTTAAGATTTAGGATATAGCATTTAGATTGCACATCAAAATGTGTGAAAAAATAACTTGAAGTTTCATCTCAAAAAAATTGTTTGAGGTTTGGACATTCCACCTAAAGGTTATGGACAAATTTCAGAGAAGGTGCTTGAAAATGTCAAAAAAATTTCCCTTCAAAACCCCTCTCTGAAATTTGTTTATAACTTTTAGGTAGAGTGTCCAAACCACAAACAGATTTTTGGAGATGAAACTTAGCTCGATTTCCAACCTTTTTTAAGATCAAAGATTTTAAAAAAAAGATATTCTACTATGCTAAAATGTGGTAAAAAAATTTATTGTGAGAACAAAATCTAGCTCCATCCATCTGCCGTTTGCCGTCTCTCTATTGTTTGCCATAAAAACCGATGTCGGCCATTTACTCGTGCATCCACCATAAAATGCAAGAAACGTAAATTTTTAGACCTCATTTTGCATAGTAGAATATCTTTTTCAAAAAATTTGAACCAAAAAAATTTGGAAATCAAACAAAGTTTTATCTTTAAAAATCCATTTGAGGTTTGGACATGCCACCTAAAAATTATGGACTAATTTTAGAGAGGGTGCTTGAAAATGTCAACAAAATAGTTGTCTGCCTTTTGCCACCTACCTGTCCGCCACAGGCCATCTACCATTCGCCGCATGCCCGTCCGCCACATGCCATCTGCCAACCAATTCGCTAGAGGCCGTCCGCTTGTATATGTGTTTGCCATCTGCCAACTAGTCCATTAGAGGCCATCCGCCAATGTGTCCATTTACCGCCGTCCGCCACGCTGAGCTGTCCGCCCTTTATAATTTTCTGATGACTGCTATCCGACGCAAATGTAAAGTCCTCTGAGTCCGGACGTTCAAAAAATGGAAGTGAATTTGTCCGAGACGTTCGCTTTTGTCAACCCTACATCACAAAGTTTAGACCCTACGATTTGGCAACAATTATCATGCGGTTATTGTTGTTTCATGGGTTTGTACCATAATCACAGTGACTCAATGTATTTTTATGCACTGAATCAGTGCAAAAACAATGAATATCTAAAGCGTATGATTTATGTACTTTAGCTATACAATTGTTGTGTCAAAACTGCACAACAATCATATAGTTAAAGTACATAAACCACACGCTTTTGATATTCATTGTTTTTGCACTAATTTAGTGTGTAAAAATACATTGAGTTAGTGCGATTATGGTACAAACCCATGAAGACATTGCATCAGTACAATATTTGTTAACAATCCGTTTGTCTTTAAGTTTGAGATGTAGTCTGAGGGAACTCTAGTGAGATCCTTAGGTCAAATACCAGAATGATTTAAGTTTCTCCATTACATTGACAAAATTATACGAACCTCAATTATTAGCCTACAGGTGAAAAAACTCAAGATGGACCAGTATAGGGCATTTACAACTCAAGTACAATGATTCTAAGTGTAAATCATACTAAGAATCCAATGACACAATTTGTTTGTAAATCGGAGTTAATCTACAAAAATTAGAGTTTGGGCCAACATAAAAAGTCAAAAATTTGAAGCATAGGTTGAAAATCTTAGTTTATAAGATTACCACTAGGAAATAAGAGTATATAAGGGCACCCTTTCTGCTCTCAAAACACCCCTTATTACCATTTGGTGACCATTATTTTGGCTTATTAACACGTTGGTCCATTTATTTGGACTTTTGGGCCATTTGGGGCTTAAAGTTGTAAACAAGTGTTTTTTGAGCATTTTTAGATCCATATTGTTTCATTTATACAAACTTTGAAGGACTTAGGGGTCCCTTCAAATCTTACTAACTTATTTTGGGCCTTGCTTTGAATTGTTTACTAACTTGTTGACGTTTTGTATAAGTTCTTGAGTTTTGTTGAAAGTTTGGGATTTGTTTATGTTTTGGACTAATCCTAAAGCAACCCGTCTCCGTACCTTGGTGATGTCATTTAAAGGAACCTTTAGTTTAGAGTTTTAAAGAGTTTGTACTAACTTATGTATTTTCTTCGGTTTTACACTAATACGTGATTGTACTAATTTGTTTTGTATTTTTGTTTTGTACTAACAAGTGTTTGTACTAACCCACATGCACTAACATGTCCATGTGTGATTTTGGCTAATATTTGAGTAGACTTGGTTGAAATTGTTGTAGTACAACTGTAAGTTTGTTAATTACAATGAAGCTTTGGCTTAGAATTTTATCAAAACCATGGCAGAGCTTTGGCCCTAGATGTTTAAGTGATTTGATAGAATTTAGAGTTTTATCAAAACTATAGTAGAGCTTTGATCCTAAGTTTTTGAAAAAATTTCATAAAATAATTGTGCTTATTGATTTCACCAAATTTAGTTTTCAAAACTCTAGTTTGAAAAATCTAAGTTTAGTATCTAAAAACCCCAAGTAGCAATAGACATAGAACCAAAAGATTAGTTATCAAACTCCAAAAAATAAATTTATTTGGTGTTAAAAACTCCAAAAAATTAAATATAAGAATTAATAGTGGAATATGAAAAATACCAAATCAGTTGAGAGGTCCAAGGGCCAAAGAAAACCAAAGAAAAATTTGAATCAACAAGCAATTGGAGGCTGTCGTGTCAATAGTCAGATGATCCATGAATAAAGCTAGTCATATGTGCTTGGAAGCCGGTTTGGTGTATTTGGAAGTTAGTTGGTGTGTTGGAAGTCGATGTGGTGTGTTTGGAATCCAGTCTACTTGGACTATCCAAGCACTAAACTTGCTCGGTGGAATTCTAAATTTCAACCTTAACAAAAGATTAAAAAAAATTAGATGTAGAATTCATCTCTTGGAGTTAGAAAATAAAGTAGAGAAGTGGAATAATATAGAAGGGGAGAAGGAAGGAAAAAGGCCATATTGCAACAACTAACTCTCAATTCTATAACTCAAACAATAAAATTTAGTAGTAGTAATTAGAGGACAAAAGGCTTGATTAGAAGGCTGCCTCTCTCAAATTGAAATTGAAATTTCAAAAACATTTAGAGCTAGACATAGAAAGGAAGTTGAAGAGTTGTTTGTTGATGCTTGAAGTAGGTTTTAGACATAAAAAGAAACAGTTGGAAGTTGGAAAGTTAGCAAGGGTGAAGATTAGGAAGAAATCTCTTGGAAGTATTATAAGCCATTAGAATAGAGATAGACTAATAATTGACTTGGATATGGGATAGAGTCATTATTATTTTGAATATTGAAGCATTAGGATTCTATTCCACCAAAAGTCAACCATTAGAGTTTCAATAATTAAATTTCTCCAACTTTTTATTAATTTCTTCAAATTAGCATTTTAAACTCATAGCCGAATTACAAGTCTAAGTTAGAGTGTCAAAAATAGATTTTTACAAATTTTGTAATTAAAATCTTGTAGACTAGGTCCATAGGTCTCCAAAAAAATAAGATACATAAGAATTGGAGTTAAATTGAGAGTAAAATGGACGGATTAAGTTTAAGCTAAGGAACAGATGAGGTCAATATAAAATCATCCATACAAGTCCAAACTCATAACTTAGATAGAAGTTAGTAATTTAGGAATAGGTTCTAAATTTCAGAGCCAATTGAAATAGTAAAAGCACTTTAAAAAGGTAGATGAAGTTTAGGTAGCTTCTTAAATGTTAAACTTCATTGATCATCAATTTTTGCTACAGTAGGAAGGTCGGATGATTTTGTATGTTATGTTTTTAGAAATGGAATGAATTTTTCTATCACTTTAAGTTGATAAATTTAGACTGTCACCACTTCCACTCAAAAACTAAAGTGGCTTAGTTAGTTTAACCATTTAAGGTAATAATTGCAATGAAAAATAATTTTCTTGATTTTCTTGTAAGTTTGTGTATGTTTAAAATTTAGAAAAAATCCATTGCTTGGAAGGCACAATGGATTGACGTTAGACACTCATAGGACAAAATTATCCAAAACCATAAGAAACTGATTGTACGTGTGTATTGGCTAAGGTGGATAAATTAATGCTCGCACCACCCACAAGCATAGTTTAATGGATTTTATGTCAATTGACATGTGCCATTCAATATAAAAATCATCAATATTGAATACCTAAATAGAAAAATTATGTAACATTCAAAAAAAGGCCCAATTGGTAATAAGGTATGTGACATAAAAAAATAGAATCTAGATAATAACACATGTGACATTCCAAAAAAAAAATTGTTGGAAAAAAGAAAAATTTATCTACAAATTTTGTCCTTTTTGTTTTGCTTCTATGAGTGAAGGAATTTGAATTCTTTGAAATATTTATGAGAGAATTTCATGGTTTATTTTCAGACTTGAAAGCAACCATTCGGTCATATTTCTCACTCTAACTTAACATTAACATACTTTGGATTGTCTAGTGAAATGCTAGGGTCTAGTGCCTTGTTCATTATGGTTATGCTCAGTCTTTCAAAATTTTGCCAATGTACAATTTTTGCTTCATCTAATTTAATGATGAACACAAGAGGTTTACCTTCCAACTCTGTAGCATGCAATAAGTGACATAAGAAAAATTTTATGATTCTAAAACTGTATATATTTCAAGCAAATGTACAAATTTGACACCTACGGTTGTAAATGATAATTGAATTAAATGTTAATGAACAACAATCTAATAAGTAGCACGTAATTTAAAGGAAATTAGTAGCAACAAAATTGACAAATTAGAGAAGTTAGAAACACACCTAATGGAGTAAGTTCGTATATTTTTACCATGGTTTGCTACACTTGTTCAACATTTAAGAACAATGAATTATTTTCGTAAGTTTTACATATTTAGGATTTTTTTTGTTCCTTATTTGGGGAGGATCTCTAAAGTTTTAGTGATATAGTAATACAAACCAACATAATCACTAAACTTGGCATTTAGGTTTGTATATAGAATAGAGACATGAAATGGGCTTAGGAAGACAAGCTATTGGGAAGCCTAGCCTCACAACTCTTATGCCGCTCTTATTTTTTGTTTACTACTGAATATCCACTTTGAGTAGTAGAGCTTTTGTCACATATTACTAAATTTTTTGATGGTCCTACTACCTCTTCCAATGACGCTAGTTTGTGAGCCTAAAAGCATGAGCTTGAGAGCTGTGAGCATACACCTTGTGAACCCAGAGCATTTATTGAAAAAAAATTTGAACTTTTACGCCAAATGAAGAAAAAGCTGAGTCATTTAAAAAAAATTCTATTTACTATAAAACTTCATCTCTATGACGATGGACCTATGACCGTGGACCTATGACCGTGGAAGCATGGTCAGCATGTTGGTGAATGAAAATTTCAATTGACCTCTAGCTCCATTTTTTTTCCTCATGAAATTATTTGCTCAAATTTAAGATCTTGAAGGGATCCAAAAGAAAACAAATATTTTGAACAAGTGATAGAGGATTCATGCAATAAACACCACCTCCACGGTACGTACAAATTTTTAGAATGTCGCAACCTCTAGTCCCCTCCAAAAAACTTTTCAACAATGAAAGGTGTGACACACATACACACCAAAAATAAAATAAAATAAAAAATTGAAAAATAAAATTGAATTAATAAATAAAATTGAAACCTTGGCCTCTCTAAAAGGTCTCTCAATTCCCTCCAAAGAAAAATTTTGAAAAAAAAAAAAAAAATTTTAAAGATTTGAAAAAAAAACTTGAATTTTTTTGAAAAAAAGAGCTTCGAAGTTCCAAACCCATATCCCAACAAAGGGGCTCTCGGTATCGAGAAAGGTTCCTGGCCACGACAGAGTCAAAAAAAAAAAAAAAATTTGCGACTCCATCACCCCTAAGTGATCTCTCGGTGACGAGACAAGTCTTGTATAGGTGACAAAGTTGGAAAAAAAAAATTAAGTTGAATTAAATTTTAGTAGTAGTATTTTTATTATAGAGTTTTGCACCCTAGACCCTCCAACGGACTTCTCGGTAGTGAGAAGAGTTTCTAGAGGTGACAAAGTTGCAAAAACAAGAAAAAAAAGATTGAAAAATTGAAATTTTTTTTTTTGAGAGTTCCAAGCTCCTCTACCTCCAAAGGTCTTCTCGATAACGAGAGAGGTTTTTGAGGGTGACAAAGTTGTAAAAAAATTGAAAAAGAGAAAAAAAATTGAAAAAAAAAATTGAAATTTTTTTTTGAAAAAAACAATTTTGAAAGTCTCAAATCCCAAACTCTATAAGGGGGTTAATTGTTACTAAAAGATGTTTTTGGAGGTGGTGAGTTATGAAAAAGAAAAGTTGAAAAAAAATTTAATTTTTTTTGAGGAGACTCAAATCTCAAAAATCCAAAGGGGCCTCTCCATGCCAAGAGGGGGTCATGATTTTTTAGGGGTGTTTGAGTTGCAACAGAAAAAGGAAAAAAAATTAGACAAGTTGTATGGACAAGGTTTTTAAAGAAGATTTGAAGTCCCTTAATCCTATTTTAGGTCAATTTACATGTTCTCTTAAGTTCTCTAGCTACAAAAATCCTAAATTTCTAAGCAATGATAATAGGTCCACATCCTAAAAATCACTAAAATTTACGCTAGCAATTGCAGGCTCATAAGCTCACAGGCTCTCAGGCTCACGCTCCAAAGCTCACAAAATAGCACCCCCGCTACCTCTTCTATCTTCTTTGAGTACTCATTTGTGACTTCAACACCAACTGATTTCAACAAAGGAGCTTTCAACATTGATCTCACCTCAATTTTCAATCAAATTTGTGCAAAAAATTGACCAAACTGAACTTGATGCTCCTTTGTTTAGTATAAATGTTATTTTTTATTCTTCTCAGTGTAGTTTGTTAAGATTTCCTAAACACTATTAGGCACAATCACTTGACAAGCTATTCTACGCATCTTTTTGGCTTGGCCGCCACTTTGGGAGAGGTGTGCTATATCTTTCTGTTTTCTAATATGTGTCTATCTAACCATATGGTGTTGATTACAACTTTTTCCTTTTTTTGGAAGTGTTAACAAATGTTTTGAAGTTTGATCATGTTGTATTTTGACTCTTTGAATTTCATGATAATGATAGTGTCCTTCTATTTGATGCTTAGCTATATGTTCTTTTTTTAGAGCTTCTATATCTGACTCAAGAGTATTTTCAGCATCCAAGCTGTCATCAAGTTCTCTATGAAAATCCAATATTTCATCACAATGTGATGGTTTAATAGAATCTAGAGTTTGTTGCAACGAGAGAATGTCAAATTGAAGTTGCTCAACTTGACTTTGAGAGGGATGTTAGTTCTAAATTTCTTAATTTTAACTCAATCACAAATCTTGATAAACTTTCAACATATCCAAATAATCCATTTTGCCCCTCTCTAACAATTCTAACAAGCTTTTGATATCTACAAATGCAGGATATTTTCCAAATGAGTCTATTGGATATACTTATCCATCAAACTACAGGTCAAGGTTTTTACAACCATATTATTATTTTTTTTAAAACACATACTTCTATATTTGCTAATGAAGGAAACGGCCATGTAGAATGCACGACTTATACTTGGCTACAATGGATACTTGCACCTTTTGAGGTGGTTCATGAGTTGTGACTTCCATTATATAATCATATGCAAGACTCACTTACTTAAATAGTTCTACAATTCTATAGTTCACTTATGCTACACAATTGGGTTTCGAGGTCATAAAATTTGGATCCCAAGTTTATGACATTTCAGTTCCAAGTGCATGGAGTATTGGTTCAAAATTTATGAAATTTCAGTCCCGAGATCATAAAATAAAGAACTTTGGACCCAAACTTAAAGTAATAAAATTTGATTATTTTATTTTTTAATTAATTTGCTTTTATTTTAACCCCTAAAATCCCAATTGTCCCCTCGTGGGACAATTTGGGTCCGGGTAGGTTCCTATTGTCTCAATTTGAAGTGAATTTTTTTGAGATTTTTTGAAGTTGTGTAGCTTTGCAAGAGCTTTGTGGATATATAATTTTTGTTTCAATCGGATGCCGGATGAAAAAGTTATGGCACTATGAGTAAGAATCGGAGATTCTCGGGCAGCCCAAAAAAAATTACAAAAAGTCAAAATAATTTTTTTTGAATTTTTTTCCCTAAAAGATTACGTTCTTACCTGTACGTGAAGCTTTGATTCATTCTATTTGGACTAGGGATGAGAAAGTTATGGACAATCTTAGTTTTTTGGGCAATTTAAGCATCTTCTTGAAAAAAAACTTTTTGTTCAACTTTGAATGCTAATATCTTCCAATCCGTACGGTCAAAATTGATGAAATTTTTACTACATGATCTCAGACAAGTTAAGTACAAGATCCTACGGTTAAATTTTCAAAAAAACAAAAAAATTGGTTTCCTTAAGTGAATACAACAGAAGTGGTAGTTTTGAGTGTTTTTTTGGCAGAAAACACCCTCGGGGTTTTAGGAGTTAAATTAATTCATGATTTTAAAATATATTTTTAATTTATAAAAGAATTATTTCATTTAAATTGAACTTGCTTTTGCTTTAAATTAGCTTTCATTTACATTTATAAAGATATGTATATAACTATCTATAGAGAGATATAGATATGGATATAGATATAGATAGTGTGTGTGCACCATGTGCCATTGCCATAGTCAAAATAAAGTTAAAGTAATTTTCTAACTTTTTAATTTTAAGAAACTCAAAATCCATAACTTCCACACCATATGTCCAAACGCCATGAAACAAAGCTCGTGCACCACTCCTCGTAGAGAGCTTTCCGACAAAACCAAGAACGTGAACTAGATAAAAGTAAAAATATTTTTTTAATATTTTAATTCATAAAACCTTGAAATGCAATATCTTTCACACCATATGTTCAAACGCCACAAAACAAAGCATGCGCATCCCTCCTTGTAGAGAGCTTTCATCAGTTCAAAGAATGTGACCATTGAATACATGATTTTGGAGATTTTACTAAGACAAACAAACAAATGAACAAATCAGATTCTTTTAAGGTATATATATAAAATCCTAAATCCATTTTCAACTTCCATAGTCAATTTCTCATTGAGTCATTGGAAGGTGTGTATTGTTTGTGCAAGTAACTAGTTTTGCTTACACATTGGTTGGAATAATCCTTGTTACTTGTAAATCATATATCGCCATTTTGGCAGTTATTCATTTTTATATGCTTCCTTATTTTTCTACTTGTGAATTAAAAGACAAATATATTTTGCCACTTTCATTGTAATCACATATGAAAATTCACCTTGTATCTTACCCAGAAGAAAATAAATTTACAATTCGTGCACTTCAAATTGTGCCCAAGTTGCCACCAATATACATCATAATTTATTTTCTGAGCATCACTGCAGCCATCTAAAGTAAAGTAAAATTGCCACAAAGGCAAAATCTTTAAAGTGAAAATAAAAAGACTGACGCCAAAGCAACTAAGAGGCAGCAAACATAAAGGTGGCCACAACGGGAGAGGCATAAGGGCCGCAACTCAGCATCAATAGTGGTAGTCAAGGCTTGTTTACAGACGGCGTGAACAATGAATATTGAGGATGTGGCGGCTTTGAGTTTGTTGCTCCCCAATGGAATATTTTTAGCGTGCTATTGAATGATCATGCCCAATCTTCTCCTCCGGAGGTGAATTATGGGCATGAACATTCATTAGCAAGCTAAGTATATTCCTTTGTGCTCCATGATTCAACCGCTCATTGGCTCATTGGCGCCATGTCACACCTTTTTCACCCATTGAACATTGTCGACACATCTTTTGGGGGTGTCACACCTTGTTCACCCACCGTGGCTTCCCATTGGCTCCTCCAAACCCTCACCAACTTCTCAATGTCCATTGTTCACTCAACTTGTGAACATGGTGTGACTGCCACTAATAAAGATGACAAATGGATTGAAACATTTTAAATGTGGCAAAAATTGTCATTGCATTGTGGACAAGCACTATGCAAGGCAATTCTATCAAACCAATTTATGAGAAACTGGGCAGCTTGACCTTTGAGCGGGGATAGGAGAAAACAAGTTTGCTAAACAAAAAAGATATTTTGAAGGTACACTTTGTGGGCCATTTTCATTCATTGTAACAACCTTTTTCTACCCTCATTATTTTGTTAATGATGTGCACCTTATTGAGGCGCTTCTGGAGGGCCATATTGAAATATTCTATAAAAATGTGTTGCTTATTCATCTAAAATAGTCCTTAAATCATCTATAATGGGTCCTTGATTCATCCAATTACATAGTGGTTACAACTAGGTCAAACCACATTCAAAAGCATCATTGGTATTGCTTTGCTAAGACAGGACTCGAGTCCTTTTTTGAACTTTTAAAGCTATAAATTACTTTGATGTTGCCATTTTTAAGAAAAAACTTTAGATGAATAGTATTGCGATGTTTTCCTTAAATAAATTAGAGATAAAAATTCGTGGAAAAAATCCTTAAAAGAAATAAATGAACAATTTTAAGGCTAAATTTAGTATCTTTTTAACAATATGGCACTTTAAAAGGATATTTTCATCCAAGTTTTTTATAATTCTCAAACATATAACTATTTAAGAGAATTTCTAGTGATTGAATCTTGAACTCAAAATAGTATAAATTTTTAATCAATTAATTGATTATTGACAAATTATTGATTTCATCTAATACAAAATTTAGGCATTCAATTCCAAAAATATCTTATATAGGACCTTGAAGTCAATAATATATACATTTTTTGTTCTAATACAATCATCATTTGGATTATTTTCTATTTTAAAAAGGACGTTCACAAGTTTTTACTTCTGAATATTATAGAAAATAAAAAACTATTCAAATTGTAGAAAAATAGTCATTGTTTACTCTATCATATGATTATATATATACATGATTTTTTTGAATTCAGTCACATTATTCATCAAAAATTATAACCCTTTTCTACTATTGAAAAAATTGACATGTTGACAAATGATTGAGCTTCAATCGAAACTATAATAAAGAATTATTATTATTATTTTATAAATAAAATAGTATTAGGCTTAACATAATTTTAAATACTAGTAGAAAAAGAACAAACTATCTAAAATATATAGATCAGCATTAAAAAACTAAAGCTAAAAAGAAATTACATTGCAAATTTGACCCCTTTTTGTGGTACATTTGAGTGTAATTTGACCCACTTCTTTTTACTTATTATATTTTTCAAACATGAATATGAATTATATTTTAAGGTCATATTCATTATATTGAGACTTTTCACAATCTTATCAATCTCAACTCGAGGATAAACCGCTTTATCTCTTTACTAGTATTTTCATATAAATAGGTAACAACACCAACTTTTAGAATTTCATTTTAGAGTTTCATTTTAGAATCACTATTTTAGCATCATTTATTTTTGGTTTCATTTACTATTTTTTTAAATGAATTTTTCAATAACTAGCATTCTATCTCAAAATCTGCAAAAAGTCTCAATATGATGAATATGGCCATTTTTGTCAAAAAAATTTATAAATATTTCCAACTTATATCTTCAGTATATTATAAATGCCCTTATTACTAGAGGCCCTTGGCAACCACTCACTTGGAAGCAAGGCATTTTCTTGGATTGTATTCCTTGCAAATTTGATTGTGTGAACGGGATCTAAATGGTGCTATAGATTGAGTACAATAATTTGGCATTTAATGATGATCAATGGAGGCCAGACAAACTCCTATAACATAATTGGTTAGGCCTTATTGATTATAGTAGAGTCAAATGGAAGGCGGTGTGTAGAAGCCGGGAAAGGTCTCTTGAACAAGGTGAGAAATCCAATGGTAGGTTTGAGAGTAGATGGACTTGCAGTGATATGTTTGTAGTCATGGTTAACGACTTGCCCCATTGGACTCTTTTTGACCCTCAAACCATCTTTGTCTTCCAACCTCCCTAAGCGGGGCGGGAACCACCCCACCATTGGCACTTTTGTTGTATTTATGTTCCATCCATCTTCTTTTGCTTGACCCCCTTCCTGCGGGGGTTTGAGGTTGGGCACTTGTTCTCTTAATTTTTTTTCTTGCAGTAAAGGTTCCTTCACTTGTGTAAAAAATAAAAAAATAAAAATTTAAAAATAGTTTGAAATTTTTGTCCCTTAATTGAACCACAAGTCAATAATTGAAATCTAGATTATGAAAGTTATGAAAATTGTTGCAAAAATAAAATAAAATAATCCATTCATAGTGACTAGTGAGCTATCCAAAATGTTGCCAAAAATTGGTGTTTGGTCTTTTAGGGTTAACTAAAAACTACTAAATTGCATTTGGCCAAGTGGTGTCACATGCATTTGTAGGTCTAGGTCAATTTTTAATTTAGAATGGGAATCTTGTAATTTAGCATGGCTATCTCTTAGATACCTAATCTTCTTAATCTTAGACATATAACTTATCTTAGAATCAAAGAATGGGAGTGCTCTTAGGCACCTTGGAATTCTAAGGGTAAAATATTGTATTGGTATGGACTTTATTAATTATAGTTTATCACTATTTTTATAGATTTTTTTCTATAAAATTTAATAAAAAAATATAAAAAAATAAATAAACAAACAAATAACTTTGAGACCAAAGTGACGACTTAGGGGCTCACACTCATACAACATAACATCACACTTCAACATAATCTAATTTGGTAATAAATGGAGACAATGAACTCCTAGATATCAATATTCAACAATTAGACAACTTCAAATTGTAACTACATCCACGGACTTAATATAATTCTAAACAAAGCCACAACATTCAATCCATTGACTCATATATACACAATCACAACTTGAAATTAAGGACCGAAAATCAACTTAGACTTACAAACTCAAATCTCATCAGTCATTAAACAATCGTCACAACATACTCCCCATCGACAAATAATCTCAATAACAACACTTCCATACAACTAAGCAATCACACACATACACCAATTAGATACATAAAATCCACCACATTAATTGCAAAAAAAATACACAACCTTACTAGGCTAGGATGCTCATGCTCTCTTGTAATGGGGGTGGATGCATGGTTGAGTGGTTCATATTTGGCAAAAGTCCAAGTCCCCAAAGTCCTTTTTTGTGAGTAAAATTTTTTATGGTAAAATATTTAGGAGTAAAATCTACAAGAATCAAATTAAAAAAAAGAATCTAAAAGTACCTAGCTCTTCAAGCACCCCTAGACCTTGAAAATTGTTACACTTTAGGAAAATCATTTTTGGAAAAAAATATATAGGCTAAGAAAAAAAGACTTCATAAAATTTAGTGTTTGAAAAGTCATTAAAAAGTCCCTAGCAAACACATAAAGAAGATCTATATTACAAGCCATTGATTTCTTAAAACATTAGTTCGAAACCTATTAGAAAAATAGTACCTATAATTCATTTGATTTACACAAAGGAGTAAAAGAAGTCCTTTTTAATTTTGTTGACAACAAATTTGTCACACTCACTTTTATTCAAAAGTCCCTAGTGCTCACACACGGTATTAAAAAAACCCAAAACTCAAAGAACTATTGGGCATCAAGTTCATTTTCCTAAACCAAGTTGGTTCATAGAAAAAAAATTGGGGGGACCTTGTACATCAATTTGAAATTGAGTTGTTTGCAATTTTCAACATTGTGACACGAAATTGAGCCCATCAACCATGCACCCACCCATGGGTAAAAAACAAATAGGTCGCTTGAATCCCAACAATTGCCAACCACCAATTCCTACTTGGTCTTTCACTGAAACAAAGTTTCCAACCCACGATTCGTCAACAGTTATCGTGTGGTAACTGTTGTTTCATGGGTTTGCACGTTAACATCACAAAGTTTAGACCCTACGATTTGGCAACAATTATTGTGTGGTTATTGTTGTTTCATGGGTTCGTACCATAATCGCACTGACTCAAAGTATTTTTACGCACTAAATCAGTGCGAAAACAATGAATACCAATAGCGTACGGGTTTATGTACTTTAACTACACGATTGTTGTGTCAAAATTGCATAGCAATCATATAGTTAAAATACATAAACCGTACGCTATTGGTATTCATTGTTTTCACACTAATTTAGTGCATAAAAGTACACTGAGTTAGTGCGTTTATGGTACGAACCCATGAAACAACGATAACCACATGATAATTGTTGCCAAATTGTAGGGTCTAAACTTTATGATGAATTTAATAGTTATCGCATCGTTACGACCGAGTTCTGCACAATTTACTGCACCATTACGATGCTACAATTTTTGCAACTAATCATGCATCGTAATGGTGCGGTAAATTGTGCAGAAATGGGTCGTAACGATGCAATAACTATTAAATTAACGTGCGAACCCATGAAACAACAATTACCACACGATAATTGTTGACAAACCGTGGGTTGGAAACTTTGTGATGCAATTCTCCCAATAACTACAATTGAATTGATTACAATTTATAGTTAGGCAACTTTTCAACCAATCGATTTGACTCTAGACTTACTTAATGCCTATTTGGCTAATTCCTCTTCTTTCACACTACATTTAACACAACTTGGAAATCTAATTGTCTAACTAAGGGGAAAAAAAAGCCGAAATTTGGAATTTGGAGTTTCAGAGTCTACTAAGAAATCTATAGATCCCTTTAAATAATAAGATTTTGAATTTCAGCATTCAATGCTTACATATTTTAGTTGTATTTAAATATATCACGAAGGGCATAGCTAAAAGTAATGACTATGCAAAATGCACCAAACATATTATTACTGTCGAATTAATATCCACTGTATATTTAAGCCTTCTATCTCAGCAAGTTCTAACGCAATTTTTTGCACTTTAGCCCAATGGTTTCAATGTTCTCCAATTGCCTTTTGTTTTGAGGTTTAAACTTTTGCACCTATTTTTGTGTGAATTTTCTATTATGGTTTGGTCTTTGCATTCAGTATTTGTTACAAATTTGCAAACTCTTCTTTCATTCATTAGAAAAAGTTTCGGCCTTGCAGAAGGTCACGAGACTACATGGGTTACAAGGGAAAAAAAGAATAAAATTAAATTTTAAGAATCTAGTGAGGCACTACTAGTGCCCTACCAGATTAGTGATTTCAAAAAAATAAATTAAAATTTAAAAATTTCTTTCCAAAAAGTTAAAAAACATTAATTTTTTTTTTCCGTATTTGCACCGTAGAGGTGTCAAAAATGAAATCAAATAGCCCTATGTAGGGTTCAGATTTTTCCTAATGTGTGTTGCAAACAATGACTTAGGATTCTTCTTTGATTAGAATGGAAACGCATGGTGAATGACAAAGATGCAAAGACATACATTGATGGAGGTGGTATAGTGTTTTGGCAAAGTCCAATTTTTAAAAGTGTTGAAGATTTTATTTTCTCAATTGTGCATTCAATTGTCATTGATTATCCCAACTGAAACATGTCATCTTTGTTGAAAAAATGAATGAAATTTGAAGCAACTAATAGTTTTAATTTTGTTTCTTGGTTTGGTTTGCATAATTCAAAAGCAAGAAATTACTTTTTAATTTATACCTCTTTAAAAGAAAGAAAAAATGAATAAATAAAAGTGTCAATTGTTATAAGTGATGTTTGTATACTAGAATACAAGTAATTACCTTAAAAAAATTGGAACAAAATACAATCCCCTTTGAAATCCCCCTTAGACACATTGGTGTACAAAGTAAGGCGTGGTGAGCCCCTGAAGGTTTTATATTTCTTCTCTTGTTGCAAATGTGTCCTTATTTAGGAATTAAAATATTAACACTACATTAATAAATGAATTTCAATAATTACGATTATTCACCTTAGATCATAGCTACTATCACTATCATTGAAGAAATATTGTTAGATAGAGCTTTTGTTCTATCCATATGTAGAATAAATCTTATAATATTTACATTAAAAAAAAATTGTGGCACAAAGATATAGTACCAAAAATTAGTTACAAAGGTCCACATTAGTGTCAAACTAGGCAAAATGGGCCGTGGGCAACAAAATTTGGTATTACAACACTGTGCTATACGACCCCCTTCTACAAATACTATATACCCTCAAAAGTCTAAAGAAACTACTTTAGATTTTTCAAGAACTCAAAAACATATTGTTGATTTCATAATTAAAAAAAACGCATACTATGAGTTTTTTAGGATGGATGCTAATAATTCTAATCCACATATAAGGGTTTTCACTTAATTCCAATAAATATTGTATAAGTTATAATTTTTTACATTTCAATGTCAAACTGAGCAACTAAAAATACGTTATAAGAGATAATTATTTATTTCATTTTATTTTATAAGTTGGCACCTATTAAAAACATTTGAAAAATTATACTTCAAAATTTGAGGTAAAAAAATGAATTATGAGTTCTATTTTGCAAGTAATGAAGGTAGGAAAACCATATAAAGTAGACTTTTGAACTCAATTTTGAAAATATTCAAATAAAAACACAATTAAGGGTACCAGTTTCTTACTTAACCCCTAAAGGACCAAGGCCATTTTTCTGCCAAAAAAACCCTCAAAACTGCCATTTCTATAGCAAAGAGTAAAAAAAATTGAAAATTGTTTTCTTTTCACATCTAACCGTAGGATCTTATACCTAACTAGTATGAAAATGTATGGAAAAAATTTCAGAATTTTTGACCGCACAGATTGTAAGATATCTGCGTTTAAAGTGAAAAAAACAAGTTTTTCAGCACATTGCGGGACTAGATTTTATGACTTTGAACATTTTTTAACTTAAATATTTTGCACTACAGAGTTTTGAGCGTTTAATCTTTATAGTGGAGAATTGAGTTGAGAGTCTAGGAAAAAAAAGAAAATTCAAAAAAACTTAATTTTCATTATTAAAAAAATTGTTAAGTAGAAGTAGGTACAAGATAGAAAGAAAATCTAAAATATTAATATCTTTTATATGGAATTAAAAAGCACTAATCCCAATGGTGAGATTGTTCTAGCATAAAAACTAAACCTTGTGGAACTTTTTTTTTTGAAAAATTATAAAAATTACATTTAGAAATGAATCCTACAAGTTATTTTTTCAAGAAGATGCTCTAAGTGCCCGAAAAACAAGCTTGTCCATAACATTCTCATAAAAAATTCAAATGTAATGAATCAAAGCTTTTCAGATAGACAAAAATATAATCTATAAGAAAAAAAAATTAGAAAAAAAAAAAAAAAAAAATTGCAAATTTTTTTTGCTGCCTCTCGAACACTGTTTTGAGCTTATTTGGGCATAACTTTTTTTCCCGGGCACCGATTGTGAAAAAAATTATATTCCCATAAAGCTAATCAGATTTTCTACCTGCAAAAAAAGTTTCAAAAAATCAGGAGAAAATTTCAGCTCGTAGGTACCTGCCCAAAAACCCATTTGTCCCCCGAACGGACAACGGACCTTTAGGGGTTAAGCATTCTCACAATTGGGATTATCAATTCTCAATTTTTTGTAAAAGTTATTACCGGTTTAGTTATTTTAGTTCATTCAATACCACCTTCTACTTTATAAATTTTTTAAAGATGAATATAAAAGTGTTTTGATTAAATTTTTTCATATACTCTCAACAAGTTTTCTAACATATTCATCGACTAAATTCAAAAGATATAAGACAGACATGCTTTTTTCTAAATTGTTGAAGACAAAAATTTACTTTTTTGAAGGGCTAGAAATAACTATATTTTGAAGTTTGAACTCATTGAAGTTGCAATCACTATAAAATTTTAGGAGGATGTACTTAAAGAAATTGACAAAAGAATCCTATGGTTAAATTCATTAAAAAAAACATATATAGATGAAGATTTTAGCCTTGCTCATGGTACGGATATTTTGAAGTAGTTTTGGACTTTAAACATAAAAAACTCTAGGGAATAAACATTGATTATAGATTTTTATGTTTGAAATAAGTGCCAAATCCTAAAAAAAGATTACAAATATTCCCAAAATATCCAAGGTGCTTCATTTTCTTGGGGACAAGAGTTTGAATTTAACCCCTAAAGGTTTTTGACTATGTTTTCACCAAAACCGATCCAGAACTGCCATTTCTAATACTAGTGCCAAATTTTAGAAAAAAAACATTTTTGGACACCTGTAGCCGTAGGATCTTGTAGTAAACTTGTTAAAGAAGATGTGGAAAAAATTTCAGAATTTTCCACCAAGTGGATTGCAAGATAATAGCGTTTGAATTGACAAAAATCCTTTTTCTGTCCCTGCGAAAAAACGGGCAGCTGCCCTTCACAAGGTCACATTTGTATGAAAAAATGTCCAAAATGATGGTTACTCTTTGGATTTATTCTTCAAAGCAAGTTGGCTACATGCTTGAAAAATTTCAGATCATTTGGAATTGTACAACATATAGGAAAAAAATAGTAAGTAGGAAGAGGTAGAGAATGATTCAAAACACTAAATTGTCAATAATTTATTTATGAAATTGAAAAATGCCAATCCCAACGATTGTAATGTTGTAATAAACAGTCTACACCCAATGTTTATTTTCTTTATTTTTAAATATTGAAAATCGAGTTAAATAAAAGACTTCAAAGTTTATTTTAGAGTAGAGATTCCATAACTACCCTCAAATTAAGAATCCTCATAACTTTTGATTCATTGATCGGAATGGAATGATTCAAAGCCTCCCACGTACATATAAATCTAAAGAACCAATTTCAAATTTTAGTTTTTTTTAAAAGTGATTTTTAAAGAAGTTTTTTTTGCTGCCCCGGCTGCCCGCCGAACAATGAAAATGACATATCATGCAATAACTTTTTAACCATGTAGTCAAAAGTTACGAAAATTGTTGGACCTTAAAGCTACTCTTCGGGCACATCTTATGTGAAAATTTCAAAGAAAAAAAAGAAAAATTCCGGTCATAGTGAGCTGCCCAAAATCGCTATGTTGTCAAAAAACGGTGTTTGGTCCTTTAGGGGTTAAATTAAATCATACCACTTTCACTACTAGAAAATTCAATTTTTTTGTTGATTTAGTTGTGTTGATCTAGATCACTTTTTTGTTGATTTGGACAATAATCTATTCAAATCAACAGATTATTGTCCAAATCAACAGAAAAGTGTTCCAAATGAACACAATCAAATCAACAAAAATACTGAATTTTCTAGTAGTGCTTTCTATAATATAATTTTTCTTTTAAAGGTGAACAACAATTCATTTCTACTTTAGTATCAAAAATGTCTTTTGAAGAACAATTACTGACGACTTCTCTATTCAAATATTTGTGCAATTGAGTCCATTCCAAAACTTAATCTCCCAATCAAATTACGAGTTCTTTGAGATGGGCTTAAAATACACTTTTTAGAACTGAGGGAAGAGGATCAATTCCAAATTTATTTTATTTCTTAGTATAGTAGCTTTTGAGATGAGACAAATAGTTTATTAAGTTACTCATGTCATTTTCTTTAATTTTTTATTTTCATCATAACTTGATTTAACTTGTTAAATCTAAAATTTAGGTCAAATTTTAGACCCTTGTGTAATCAAATTTTGTGATTTTTCAATCCATATGTAGTATAGTTGTGTTTCACTTTCTACGTGATTTATATTGTACATTTAGTTTAGATCCTGCATTTACATTTGAGGAAAAGTTGTTGAAACTAATCAAAACTTCCATTATTTGTTTGGTTTAGAATATACTAGTACTCCAAAATGTTCAAAAAGGTCTTTGACATTTAGGGATTAAAAGTAGTTTTTCAACTTCAGCAGTATACTAGTTATGATTAGAAGCCATTAAGGTAGGCACACCAAAAAAAATTCACTTTTTTTTAATTGTGAATAGCTTCTAGTATTAGATTGTAGAAGTTTTATCTTTTCTCTCATTGGCAAATGATAGGAGATTTCAATGCACTAAAGAATATATCATTTGGATTCCACATGCAAAAATTATAAAGGATAAAAAGTATTTGGTAGATGTTCTAAAATTGTTTCTTCTTGAATAGGTACATATTGATTTAGGAGATGTTCTTATTGTGAGCATCTAATCAAGTGGAGCTGTTAAACCCCTAGAGCATTTAAGTGTCCTACTTGTCTTATGTTTGTGCATCATGCATTCATAAACATTTACAACAATAATTTTTTGCAAGACAACTGAAAGAAGCAATATTAATTATAGGGGTAGTCACACCACCTTCTTCACCCCATTCTCAATCTTCAAAAAATAGAAACATGGCACCCTCTCATTGGCTCTTTGTGGCTTGCAGAGGTCCCATTCTATGAAGATTGAAAATGGTCATTCTTCTTCAAAGGTGAAGAATGGATGTGAAGAAGATTTTGTTAAAAAAAATTCACTCATTTAGAGCTCATTTTCATCTTGCTTCTGCATTTCCATTTTTCTACATCTTGCATTGTTGCTCTGTCTAGTTTGGTCCACACATTCTATGCCTTTATTGTCCATTGTGCACCGCCTTCGCATTTAACATGTCCATCGTCAGTTTTGCGTGTTTTGGTAAATCTCAGTATTCTCCTCTCATTCTCCTCTCCTACACAAGGGGGTTCACACCTTCTTCATGATTTTTGGCTTGTAAGGTAGGAGGCTCATAAACCGACCGGGCTGTAAAACCGATCATGGTCCAGAGGTACATTTTACTTTCTTCCATGTACCAACAGTGTACATTTCAAGTGGTGGTCGCTTTAAGTGACCACTGGATTTCAACTTCAAAAATTCATAACTAATTCCACAAACGTCCAAAAAATATAAAACGACTTGGGTTAGATGCAAATTCCATTTTTCTTCCTACTAAAATTTACTGAAAATTATTTCAAGCAGTTTAGCTTCCCCGAAATGGCAAATAACTCTTAGATGGTCGGTTTATGAGACTCCTACCTTAATTGGCTCTTCTTTTCTCTCCACAACTTCTCATTCTTCTTAAAATTCTTAGAAATTCCAGATTTGGAGAAGGTGTAGCTACTTGTAATGAGTAGAATGAATGTCATGGATGGTGAACGTTTTCAGTTCAACCCAAGCCAGCAGAATAAAGGACACAAACTTTGCCTGTAAGGTAGTATGCTCTTAAAGCGACCACTTAAGAGCAGATCGCCTTTTCAGGGAAGTTAAACTTATTGAAACAATTTTCAGTAAATTTATATAGGAAGAAAAATGGAATTGGCATCTAACCCAAGTCGTTTCATATTTTTCAGATCTTTGTAGCATTAGTTATGAATTTTTGAAGTTCAAACACAGTGGTTTCTAAAAGCGACCACCTTCTGAAATGTACACAGTTCAAACATTGAAGAAAGCAAAATGTACCTCTGTGTCATGATCGCTTTTAGAACATGGGCGCTTTTAGAGCATACTACCTTAGTCTTTTTCACCAATTGAATTGGTGTCCATGAATGGAACTTATCTAGAATCTGGATTCCCTACTTGATATGGCCGAACTGCAATTCTGCAACCCAGATGGACTCATTCAGTTGCCACTGTACAGTACAGTATGGTACAGTATGGTACAGTATGGTATGGTAGAGCAGTGTATAGTACAGGAGTGACGTGTCCCCAGTGACTGTATTGCAATATCATAGCCCTTTGTATTATCCCAATCTAGATACACTCAAAGCTATGGAAAAATGGACTTGTTGTTAGGATAGACAATGCCAATGCAATGTGTGTTGATAACTCAAATTTGGAAATGACACGCTACAGGGGCAGCCATCCATGTTATAGTCATGCTTCAACTACCCTAGCAATTTAAATGTGATACAATCCAAACAAATCTCAATGAGATCTTACATTTTGTTTTGTGAGTGAGACGTCCATGGGTGGTGGACACAAGTCTCTCACTGCTCATGTTCAATGGCTGTGGTTCCCACTCCTAGGGAAACTCAAAACAAGGAATGGTCTAAAATGCTTGGATCTTCAAATGTCAATTTCATTTGTCTTTGAAGGAAAATTTACTGAAAAATATTTCAAGAAGCTTTGTCTCACCTCCCCCAAATTCAATTTCAGCTCTTAAATGGATAATTTATAGACCTCCTACCTTAATAAGATTTGCATTTTATAAAGACACTATCTTTAGAAAAACACTATTTTTTTGTTGGTATGGCTTGTAGAAATCACATCCAATTCATTTGCTATGATAAGTGTGTGATTTGTGCAAAGACATCACGAGTAAAAAATTTGCTTTTGCTTGGTGCAAAAACAAGGTTTTGTGCTCTTTAAGGATCTTCTCACCCAAGTGGCATTTGACTTTTGTTCTCTCCCCCTACTTGCCCATAAAGCAACCATAAAGCGACCATCTAAGGGTTGGAATTGAATTTTGGGGAGGTGAAACTTTTTGAAATATTTTTCAGCAAATTTTCCTTGATAAAGAAGTGGAATTGGCATCTAATACAAGCTGTTTCATATTTTTTTGGAGCTTTGTGGAATTAGTTATGAGACTTTGAAGTTGAATTGGCATAGGGGTCCAAAACCGCCCACCCCCTAAAATGTACATTGTTTGTACATCAGTAAAGACTATGAAAAACATCGTGTACAAATAGTGTACATTTTAGGGGGCAAGCAGTTTTTGAGCCTGTGCGCTTTTAGAACCTCCTACCTTACTTGTTTTCTTTTTCTATGACACCTTCACTTTTCAAAGCACCAAAATTGTAAGAGAAAGCTTGAAATCCAAACACACCAACTGCCAGCTGAAGCCACAACTGCATCTTGAACTCTGTCTTTTTGAGTGGATATGAGCCTGTAGGTATCATGACTGAATGCTTGCTTGGAGGAATGCCAACAAGAGACTTGTTCCAAGAGAGAGTGAGATGGCAGTCAAGGGAGCTGAAGACATTCACATTCATGAAATTTCACCAAACCTCATGAGCATACTCACTCACAGTTGCAGAGACAATGCTCAAGGGTTTCCTTGATGCCAATGCAATTAATTGCATTGGTAGGTGGGAGAGAACCCCATCATGATCCAACTTACGGCAGGAAGACTCTTGAATTGACTTGACTTGCCAAAAGAATAGAAGGCTTCAGTTGCAGTTTAGCAAACCAGTTTGTCATGGTCCCCCATGAATTTGATGAAAATTTGGCTTTTGTTGGTAACTAAATGGATTTGGGTCAACCTAAACCACATACAATTTAGGGCTAGAGTTTGTTAATCTATACTAGTGGTGCACTAATATGGCATCAAGTGACTTTGCCACATGCATTTTGGAAATACATCAACTCTTCATATATGTAACAAGTCATTGGATGCCATATTTATTCAACATTGGTCTGAAAAATTAACCCCTAAAGTCCCAAAGTCCTTACAGAGGACTCTTGGGATTTTGGGTAGCCTTGTTATTTGACATGATTTTTTGAAACTTTTTTTGAAGATAGGAAATCAGATGAGCTTTCTGGAAACACAATTATTATTTCAACCCGTGTCGGTGAACAACAATTCTACCACCATGAGCCCCCAAAACAACTCAAGGGCAACCCCAAAAAATCACAAAGAACTGGATTTTTTAAATTTAATTTTTTTTTCTGAAAGATTATATTTTTGTCTACATTTGAAGCTTTGATTCATTCTATTTGGACTAGTGAAGCGAAAGTTATGGACAATCTTATTTTTCAGGCAATCTAAGCATCTTCTTGAAAAAATAAATTATCAAATCCATTTTTGAATGCAATTTTTATAATTTTTCTAAATTTTTTGATGCGCAAGGTTAAGTTATCTTGCTAGAACAATCTCACCTTTAGAGATTGTTGTGTTTCAATTCCATCTTAGAGTTATTAACACTGTAGTTATCCCTTCAATCTTTGAACCTACTTTTATTTAATAAATTTTTAATGAGTGAAAATTAAATGTTTTTACCTACATTCTCAACTCAATTCTTCAACATGAAAAATTAGAAAATTAAAATCAATAGTGCAAAAGTTTTAAATTAAGAAGATTCAAAGTAAAAATATATGGTCAATCAAGTTGTAAGAAAATCTTATTTTCTTCACTTTAAATGCAAATCTAAATGGTCAAAGTTTTTGAATTTTTTTCCACAAATTCTTATACTAGTTTAGTACAAGGTCATTCAATTAGATGTATAAATAAAACAAGTTTTAAAGGATTTTTTCTCTTTGCAATAGAAATTGCAGTTTTGAATATTTTTTGATGGAAAAAGGCTTTGGACTTTAGGAATGAAGGGATTTAAAAGTTTAGCTATATTTGAAGAAATAAAGTAAAATAATAAATTCAAGGTTAGTAATTATCTCCAATGACTTTGCACTTTTTTGGACAAACCATAGAGCAAGATATTTTTCATAGACTAATAAAAATGTATTGGACTCATATATGGAAGCAATATTTGCATGAAAGTTGTGCCATGTTGATCATTTGTAATGTACTTTTGAAACCATAGACCTATAGTCAAGTAGCCATGCCTTTGACTGGCATAATTGAATAGCATTGTTTTCTAAAACAAGTGCAGATCTAATCCATAAACGTTGAGGAGGACGTAAAATCAACCTAGTAGGACAAAAGTGCAACTATTCATCCTCATAATTCTGTTGTGAGAAGAAAGGTCTTTTAGAGTATTTTTTTATGATACAAATAACGGAGACCTTTACTACACATAAGAAAGAATACAAGCAGCCTGGGCAAAAAAGAACCAAGACACTAAAATACAAATGACCCAACAAACACAGAAACACGGGAGGGTCAAAAGGTGACGGAAGCCACCTTTAAGGTGTTGAGCCTCAAAGGGGGTGGAAAACAGTTATAGAGTACTTTGACTTCCAATGAGTGCTTGTGCTATTTCTTAAGCCAAAAATTCACATAATAATGAAAAGGGATGATTTCTAAGGTCACTCCTTTGTCCTTTGAGGGCTAAGGTAGGGTGCTCTAAAAATGACCCTGCTCTAAAAGCACCCCCTAACATAGAGGTGCATTTCACTATCTTCAATGTATAATTCAACAGGTAGTTGCTTTAGTAACTGTTGTGTTTCTACTTCAAAAATTCATAACTAATTTACTAAAAACTATTTCAAGGAGTTTAGCTTCCCTAAAAATGCAATCAACTCTTAAAACGTTGCTTTAAGAGTAGTCAACAATACCTAGATAGTAACCTAAACACTTTGGTGCCAAATATTTAATTAAAATATTAAAAAAAACTTGGCACTATGAAATACAATTTTAAATTTTTTGCATTTAATTCAAAATATTTAGCATCTATCTCATATACCTTCAAACGCCTCTTCTATTGTGTCTTCTAGATGAGAAGACAAGATCTTTATACAAGTGAGGTGAGAGGAAGTAAAACAATCCATATGGAGGATGTAAATTAGAATTAGTAGGAGCTCAACTACTCATAGTTAAGTCAAAAGCAGGAATTGTATTGAAAGTATAATTTTAGACCTTATTTAGGTATAGTAGAAAAACTTTTTCAATAAACAAAGAACTAACCAAAGTTAGAAAATAAGGTTAACTTTCATCTTCAAAAATTAGTTTGAGGTATTGAGCCCTCAAATAAAATTTATAGACAAAGTTCAGAAAGAGGTTGGAAGACACTTTCTTGAAAATTTTCAAACATCTTCTTTGAATTTTGTCCATATATTTTTGGGGGACGCTCAAAATTTCAAAATGATTTCTGGAGATTAAAATTAGGTTGATTTTATAACTTCTACTAGTTCAAAGTTTTTTGAAAAAAGTTATTCTACTATGCCAAAATGAGGTTTAAAATTTTACCTTGAACACAATTTCTACATTTTGACAATGTCAAAATTAAGTGGTCAAGCTATCATCTTCAAATTATCTCATACCCTTTAAGGATTCATGATGGACTATAGATTTCATTGTAAAAACAACCTCTCAATTGACATGCACCCTTCATCATCACTAAATATTAATGAAGGAATTCATTCATTTTGCTAATCGCCATCAGAAAAAAATTTAATGGTAAATGGTCAAATGATAAATTGGTAGTTGGCACAAAGGATTGTTACTAGATACTATAGAGTTTTAGCAAACCATCTTTGCATTTATTTGTAGATATAGTTGCATTTTTACAAAATTAACAAAAACAAATTGGCACCTTTTATTATTAATGAATTCAAGCCAAAACTGCTATCTGGATATGGTATTTTTATTTTTATTTTTTGAAACAAACGGACAATTTCTATTGCAATGGGAAACAATACATCAAACCATAGGCGAGCCTCGGCGGACTTTTTTACATTTTTAGAAGGCTAAACGAGTACATTTTTTTCTTTTTTTTCAATACTCAGCACCCAGGACCAAATGGCATGCAGGAACAATCTCACGTGAACACCCCCATTGTGGATATGGTATTTTTCAATAGTAAAACACCAACTGGGCTTTTCAATGTTTACACCCTAGTAGAATTACATCCACAATGGGTACTATAGGAGATAATGATTAGGGAATTATTGGATGATTTTAACCCCTAAACTCCTATGGTTCCTACAGAGAACAAACGGATTTCAAGTAGGTTCGTGTAAACTCAATTTTTTACTTGATTGTCTGAAACTTTTTCTTAAGATAAAAAATCACATTGGCTCTTTAGAAATATACTTTTTATTTCAATTGGTGCCTTGGAGCAAGAATTTTGGCACAATAACCTCAAAAAAGGGAAACCTTAGAAGTACAAAAAAATAGAAATTATTTTTATTGCATATCTAACCACATGACCTTGTGTAATCTAGATTTTGTCATCTCGCAAAAACCCAGGAAAATAGTATAGAGGTCCTAAAATCTAGGGAATAGTCAAATAGTCTAACGTATAGTGGCTAAAGTCACTTGTTTTCTAGAATAATAAGGAATTTAATGTTATATGTTATCTAATTTCTTATTTCTAAATAGACAACTTATTTATACACTCTTATACCAAAGAAATAATTTTGTTGGCCAGTCCATTAAATAATGCTATTGGACATATGAGTGCTGTCCCAGTCCTGCCTAATATTCTAGAGGTTTTCATGGACAATTTGTCAGTTTTTTCAACAATTTGGCATGCATGATCTAGAATTTTAAATGCAACATTTCACATATATATAATATATAGATTCCTTAATTACCGTGAAATTCTTTTACCGAACAATTTGTCCAGTCGCTACTTAGTTAACCTGATTACTAATTTAGATGAGTATCAAAACAGTCCCAGTCCTCTAAGACAAATTGTCCCTATACTAATGCAAGGGGAATGAGTGTGTAATGCAATTTGCAGCTTCCAGTTTCACTGCACATTATCAACAATGTGTCAAAACCAAACAATTTGTTCCTATCTAACTTCCAAAGGTTGTTGATCCATATTTGTTCTTCCTTCCACAAGTAAAGACAAATTGTTTATAATCGTCAGCTTCAGACTAAACAATTTGTCACTACACTCTACAGTATCATGTGACCTTTGACAACTTGTTTTCTTCTATATGCTATGGATTACAAATTGTATTATTTTATTAATTTTCAATTTCTACACAATAATAGATAAATTGTCCAATCGACATCATAACAAGCATTTTCATAACAATTTGTCTAATTATCCACATACTCAAGAAAACCATTCAGTTTCAATTCCGTATGTCATTCATTCACTACAATTTTAACCCCTAAAGGTTTTTGACTATGTTTTCACCAAAACTGCTCCAAAACTGTCATTTCTAGTACAAGTACCAAATTCTTGAAAAAAAACATTTTTGGACACATGTAACCGTAGGATCTTTTAGTGCACTAGTTTGAGAAGATGTGGAAAAAATTTCAGAATTTTCCACCATGTAGATTGCAAGATAATAGCGTTTGAATTGACAAAAATGCTTTTTTTGTCCCTGCGAAAAACTGGGCAGCTGCACTTCACAAGGTCACATTTATATGAAGAAATGTCCAAAATGGTGGTAACTCTTTGGATTCATTCTTTAAAACAAGTTGGCTACATGCTTGAACAATTTCAAATTATTTGGAATTGTACATCATATAGGAAAAAAATAGTAAGTAGAAAGAAGTAGAAAATGATTCAAAACACTAAATTGTTAAGAAATTAATTATGGAATTATAAAATGCCAATCCCAACAGTTGTAATGTTGTAATAAACAACATACATTCTATGGTTTTATTTTTTTTGAAAAATATTTAAAAATGAGTTAAATAAAGAACTCCAAAGTTTATTTTAGAGTAGCAAATCTATAACTACCCGCAAACTAGAACACCTCATAATTTTCATCTCATAAATCTAAATGGAATGATTCAAAGCTTTCCATGTACATGTAAATCTTGAGGGCCAATTTCAAATTTTTATTTTTTTTAAAAGTGATTTTTCAGACTTTTTTTGAGCTGCCCGCTGAACGTTGAAAATGACATATCATCCAATAACTTTTTAACCATATACTCAAAAGTTCTGAAAATTGTTGAGCCTTGAAGCTACTCCTCGGGCACATGTTGTGTGAAAATTTCAAAGAAAAAAAAGAAAATTTCCATTCGTAGTGAGCTGCCCAAAATCGCTATGTTGCCAAAAAACGCCGTTTGGTCCTTTAGGGGTTAATCACTATTCATATTCAAAAATTAATTCAATTACACAGACAATTTGTTTGAACACCTTAATAATTAGAAGCAAAAATAATAATTCATCATTCCACAATTTTATCTTTATCAATTATTCACCACAAGAATAAATACAATTTAACAAATTGTACAATTACAATGTGATGGTCAAATTGTCATTCTATAACTTAATTTATAATTTATAATTTATATAAATGCTTATTATTAATTATATTAATTTATAATTTTATAATTTTACAATCATAACAAATTGTCTAAAATCCGTATTGTAATTTCATTCAAAAACAAATTGACTTTATATCACTCAATATATTTATTTATTTTATATGTGTAATTTCAATTAACTTACAGACAATTTGTCGAAGTATTTTTCATTACAAGTTGAAGGTCCCATTTGGCAAGTTGTCTTTGTCTCCGAACTGGTCTGCTGTTCCACTCGCGCTTCACAGCCGCTCCTCGACAATTTGTCTTAAATCTCCATCTTCCGCTCCAATTTCATTCACTTTAACACTCAGGCAAATTGTCCTTTCTTTCTCTCACTAAATTATCAAAGTAATGATCTCATCCCAATCACTGGCAATTCACTCAACAACTTGGGCAAATTGTAAATTAACAGACTTGCATTTGGTTCACAACTTTCCAGTAACTCATGAAAGTCAGACAAATCGTCAAGACAAATAGTTCAATTATGCTTGTACAAATAAATCCAGTCACATGAATCAAGTACAAGACAAAGAAGAATTACAGAAACAAACTCCATGTTCCAATCACTGGATACAATTCACAAAATAATGCAATGCCCAATTTTAAACTCTCACAAAGTAGTCCACCTGGACTTTCCTCTTAGCAAACAAATTGTCTAACTCAAGATCACAATCTCCAAAACAGTAAACCCAATCACTGGAAATACAAGAGACTCAAGTGAAATTGACACACCAGACAAATTGCTTACGAAATTGCATTGATATAAGCACATCCTGTGCAAAAACAAACTGACACTGAAACAACGTTTTTGAAGACCGAGAGAGTGGGGGAAAAGAAAGACAAATCGTCCACTACCTATATTGCCTCAAGCGGTGCCAAGCTACAAATTGGAATCGCTGCAAAGTCAAATTGTCCTACTTCATATCTTGCCTATCTATATCTTTCAAAATCTCTTTATCAAGTCAAATTGTCTTCCTTTTCCACATAATGTGAAACTGTTCTAACAAATTGTCTCTTTAACACTGTGAAAGACAAATTAACTAAAAAGAAATAAAATTGGCAAGACTACACCTTGCACTAGTATAGTATAAAAATGTGTCAGACAAATTCCAAAAACTTTGACCAAGTGGATTGCATGATATTTGCACTCGAAGTGAGGAAAACTATTTTTTTTTTACACCTTGCCTAACTAGATTTCAAGGCTTCAAAAATTCTTATCTTAAAATTTTTGAACTACCAATATCAAATGAAAAAAAACTAATGTTGAAAAAATAAATAAAAGTCTAGGGGAAAAATCCACATGTTCTTTTTTATTTTTTCCCCCTACACTTTCAATTTTCAATTTCAATTTTCAACTTAAAAATTTTAAATCAAAATTTTTTTGCCCAAAAATTTTAAGCTAAAAAAATTCAAAGTTAAATAATCTAGTCAAGGAATATGCTCAATAAAACCTATTTTTTTCTCTTAAATTGCAAATATCTTGCAATCTGTACCTTGATTGTTCTAAAATTTCTTCCCCACATTCTTATACTAGTCTAGTGGAATTTCTTATGGTTGAATATTTAATAAAGCAATTTGTAAAGTTGATTGCTCTTCGCAAAAAAAATGAAAATTTTGATTGTTTTTTGGTGAAAAAAGGGCCTCGAACCTTTAGGAGTTAGTTTGCCCAAGAATTGTACTGATAAATCAAGTATCTATAGTTGCCTAATTATGGTCCAAGGATGACAACCATTTTTAATGCTCTACGGGATACCTTCCAAATTGTGGATTTTTCCTTCTCTCCTACCAATCTCCTTTATTTTTGGAATAATTCAAGAAGTGATGGTGCTAGAATACTTGCCCAACTAGTTAGATGCTATATATTTGTAGAAGGTAATTATTTTTCAAGAAAATATTAGAAGGTGATTGCTAGTTTGTTTTTTTTCATTTTTTAGTATTCAATGAAAAGGCGATATTAATTTTGTGGTAGGAGTTGAACCGACGACTTGGCACTAGGGATCAACAATTTCAAGGTGGTGACTTGCAATTTTCTTGAAGTAGCTTGTGGCGGGTTTTTTTCAATCCTAGGGTATTATTGGTGAATTGTGTGCTTAACGAAATGGCCATTTGGCAAACTCATTGAATGATGTGCAAGTTAAATGGCAAGAAGGTGAGTATGAGTGGAAGTAAAAATGGCGAAAAGGTAAACTTCTGCGAAGTATTTTAGGCAATTTCATTTTCTTCAAATACTAACTTGTAATATGCAAATCAACAATTCAAAGTTAAATGAATTATAATAATCAAAGAATCCTCGTATGTTTCATCCCCTTTTGTAGTGACCTCAACTTGGACCCAATCCAAAGCCCCTCTGATGCCAAAGTAAGAAAATTTTGGAGGCAATCTAAACACCCAATTTTTGGGATAAACATCATTCTTTCTATTAAACACCATATTCTTTCGGTTCGGCAACAATTCTTCCTGCTTGTTGCATGGAGGTGATGCACATGAGTTACACTTATTTGCAAATGATCATTTGAATTGAGCTCCGCCAACAGAACAAATCCGAGCATCATACCACAATCAACAACTACCTTATCTGTGGTTTCCGTGACATAATAGAACTTATACATGCACCCACATAGAACCCCCTCCGATGCCAAAGTGAGAAACATACTTCACAAACAGAAAGGAAATTTACAATATGTAGACATTGGCCACAATAGAAGTCATAGGGAGGCAAGGATTGGACATCACATTGCAAATTGAACACAACATCACAAAAGCAATTGCAAAATACCAAACATATACACATAAATTGACTAGGAACCTGCACATTGATAGGCATTTGTTAACAATGCACTTCAACTGTGATGTGCAGAAAGCTTTAAATTCTATTGTGAGCACGGAAAACATGGTCAGGCAAAGAGAAGCTAAATCTCACTAACCTTCGCTCACTAAATCACAGAATTACCTGCTAATTTGGTAGTTGCCCAATACAAACAATGGCTACCACAAAACTGCTACAAGCCTAACAACTTGTAACGGACCTGTAAGACACAAAACAAGACAAGATAAAATGAGTTTTTAGATAACAAGATATGATATTAGAGTTCAAGAAATACAAGAGTAGAGCTTGAGTCAAGAGAGGTGTTGTTGAGACTGAGAACTACCTCAACCTCGACTCCTATATACTACCAGCTAGGAGGTTCTTCCAAAAACTTCCATTGCTTGGGAAGCTTTTCAAAAAGCTACCCTCTAGCTTGGATGTCTATGAGGTTCTTTCAGAAGCTTCCGCTACTTAGAAAGCTGCTCAAGAAGATGCCCTCTAGCTTGGAGGTTCTTCTAGAAACTTCTAGAACCTTTTTGCTACTTGGAGAGCTTCTTAAGAAGCTTCCTAGAGAGGGTTTTTAATTATATCCATAACATCACCCCCTTTTCTAGCGATGAATTCCAAGAGGAGCTCAAATGGTCATTGTTCTATATTTATAAGAATTCAAGGATGTGACAAACAATATATGCAACATAAGCTACTCGTTGATCTCTAGACAAAGATTGGACAGAGCCACATAGCCAACGATAGTGACCACAACTTCCTTCTACATGAAGAAATCCAAAATATTGCTCCATGTTGAAGCCTTCAAAACATCCTTAAAAAATAACTTTTGGTCCATCAGGCTTAAATCTTCCATCTTGTAATAAAATCACCAGAGCTCGAGAGGAGATTACCATGCCATGGCTGCTCAATGCATAGTCGCTTTCGCTGTGTCAAGGATCCGCCTTCGTCTTGAGGTTGTGGTGGCGATGAATCTAAGGGTTGTAAAGACTAATCTGGTAATTGAGACATAGAAAGCTCAAGCTTGGGCTCTGTAGTATGCTCGGGATCTAAAGAGTCTCTAAAACCCCTCCAATTAGACATTCTGGAGTTTCTACAAAAGCTAACCAAAGATTAGAATTTCATATAACTGTAAAAATACTGTCTTTTCTTGTCGACTCTCTCCTTTTTATATTAAGCTTTAGGTAGAGAGGTTTCTCAAAGACGTTATTTTATAAATAGGCTATGGTTTATTAGGATAGAGTTGGTGGAACTCATGTACCTTTTGCGGCACATTGATCAAGTTTTCCGTTGATTCCCATATGCGTTCATTGATGTCGTATCTATACTAATGTACCAGATACTCCAATTTGCCATGTCTACGTTGTAAATCAAGTACTTTTTCCACCTCATATTTTGTATGGTTGTCTATTTCAGTAAAAGATGGTGGTCGTTGACTTCTTCCTAGCAAAGTTGACTTTTTATACAACTCAAAAAGGGAAACGTGAAAGACTGGATGTACTTTTATAGACGCTGGAAGTTCTAATTGATAAGCAACATGATTGATCTGCTTTTGAATGGAAAATGGCCGAAGCCGTCAATAATCCAATTTGTCACACGGTCGAGTAGTCTTGATGTTGCGTGGAAGGAACCAAATCTTTTCTCCAACTTGGAATGGAGGTGATTCTTTTCAAAATACGTTTGTTGATTTCTTGTAACGATCTTGAACTTCTTGTAGATGTAGTTTCATGGTGTTTTAAAGCTCTGATAACCGTAAAGTCAAGTCTTTGGTTGTTGAATTGTCCATTTCAGAAATGTTGAATAGATCAAACTTGGGATGATATCCATAGTTGGTATGTAATGGTGTTTGTTGAATAGAAGTATGGATAATATTATTATATGCAAACTCCATCAATGTCAATTTGAAATTCAACCATCTTGCTGATAGTTGGTGGTGCAGTGTAGATATTGTTCTAATACTTGATTTACACAATCAATTTGTCCATCCGTTTAAGGATGAAAGGCAGAAGAAAATTTGATATTTACTTTCAAAATCTCAAAAAGAGACCTCCAAAATTTAGAGGCAAATTGCGATCATGATCTGATATGATATCATCTGGTAGTCCATGATATCAATAAATATTGTCGAAAAATAGCCTTGTTGTTTCCTCGCTAGTAATTATCTTCTTGCATGGAACAAAATGCGTCATCTTCGTAAGTCGATCTACAATCATGCGTATGAAATCAAAAGTCTTGGATGAAGGTAAATCCGTTATGAAATCCATAGAAATTGAAGACTATGGCCGTTTTGGAACAGGTAATGGCTGAAGAAGTCCATGCGGCCGATGTCGAGGATTCTTAAACCTTGAACAAGTGTTACAATTGAGTATAAAGTCTTTGATGGTTTTCCACATTTGGGGCCACTAGAAATCTTGAGACACAAGCTCTAATGTTTTGTTGTATCCAAAATGTCCAGTTGCAAAAAACTCATGTCGATTTTGAAAAACTCGAAGACAGAAGGGACCTTTAGGAATGTACAAATGTTCTTCAAAATACAAGAGTTTGTCCAAAAGCGTGAAGTTATCGCTATTATGGTGAGGACAACGCTTGATGTCAAGAACTGAAGGATCTGAAGTTGATGCCGTACGAACTTGGTCAAGAAACAAAGAATCAATCGTCATTGCTATTATTGTTGCACGAAGCTAAAATTGCTCGGATTTAAGAAGGATCGTTTGTTGTTGGTCGTATATTGCTTCTCTTTCTTTTGGTACCAAATATGATCTCCGAGACAAAGCATCTAGCAATCCTTGTTGCTTTTCGGGACGGTACGTGATAATGAAGTCGAAGTGAGATAATGACATATTCCAACAAGCTTGACATTGATTCAAAACGCAAGCGGACATAAAATATTCAAGATTTTTGTAATCTGTATATATAGTTACATGATGTGATGCACCTTCAAGTAAGTGGCGCCATTCCTGAAACAAGTCAACAATAACAAGAAGCTTTTTGTCGTGAATTTCATAGTTAATCTCAGTAGCCGAAAATTTCTTGAATAGAATGCGACTAGATGAAGTCTCTCTTCTTTTCCCAATTGTGAAATAACTGCTCCTAATGCAAAATTTAAAGCATCCGTTTCCATGAAAAATGATTTGGAAAAATCTAGATGGACCAAGATTGAGGCTCTTGTAAAAGCTGACTTCAAATGTTGAAAGGCTTTGTTTGCTTCAAGTCCTCAATTTAGTTTGTCTTTGCATGTGAGTTGAGTTAGTGGAGCTACTACTTGCGAGTAATTTTTATGAAGATTCGATAGAAGTTGGCAAATCTAAGAAAACACTGTACGTTGCGTACTATTTAAGGAGTTGACCAGTCCGTGATAGCTTGAATTTTCATTGGGTCCATTAATAGTCCTCCATCGGAGATGATATAGCCAAGAAACTCCACTTGCAGTTGATGAAATACGCATTTTTCTAATTTGGCATATAATCCAGCATCTCGTAACTTTTGTAGAACAAGTTTTATGTGTATTTCATGTTCTTCAATATTCTTGGAATAGATCAAGATGTCATTAAGAGAACAAACAACAAATTGGTCCAAAAACTCGCGAAAAAAGTTCATTCATCAA
Source organism: Antitrichia curtipendula (assembly GCA_951230915.1). Taxonomy (NCBI): domain Eukaryota; kingdom Viridiplantae; phylum Streptophyta; class Bryopsida; order Hypnales; family Leucodontaceae; genus Antitrichia; species Antitrichia curtipendula. Next base: position 29,874,953 of record OX579635.1, read on the forward strand.
ATGCTGAAAAATAGTCGGTGCATTTGTAAGTCCGAATGGCATGACATTATATTCAAAGTGTCCATACCTTGTTCAAAATGTTGTCTTTCATTCATCCCCTTCTTTTATATGCACCAAATTATATGCTCCACGAAGATCAATTTTGGTATAGATTTTAGCTTTTCCTAGTTGATTGAAGAGTTTAGATATCAATGGCAGGGGATATTGATTTTTCACCGTGATTTTGTTCAGACCATGATAATCAACCCACAATTGTAAAGAGCCGTCTTTTTTCTTTACGAAAAGTATTGGTACTCATGTTGGAGATTTAGAATGTCGAATAAAATTCTTTACAATATTTTCGTCAATGTATTTCTTTTAATGTCAAAAGTTAATTCTGTGACAGATTATAGATTGGACCAAATGGTGGTTGGGTTCCATCTTCAAGATCAATGGCGCAATTGTATGGTCAATGCTTTGGCAAAATGTCGGCATTCTTCTTTTCAAATACATCTCTAAATTCTTGATACTGAATTAGAATACTCGATGACGTGTTGTTGTTCTCGCGTACCGGAGTTGCATAGATAATATAAGGATTATCATGTCTTGTTGCTTTGAGAAAAGCTCTAGCTTCAACAAGTATAGACTTTATGTTTAAAGGCTTTGAAAAAGATTTTGTGGTCGAGGTTTCCAAATAAAAAGATAGGTTTCGTGACTTCCAGTCTATAACCAGATTGTATTTTTCAAGCCAAAAAAGTCCTAGAACCATAGGATTAGACGGAATTTTTTTAATATTGAATATGATCTTATTTTTATGTCCTTCAAATGAAACCTCTAATGGTTTAGTTTCATGAATGACATCCACTGAAGACAAAGCGCGACCGTCTATGGCTTCTACATGTACAGGTTTTGGTTTGTTGACTGGAGGAATTTTGTGACATTTTGCAAAATCTTCATCTAAAATACAATCTCAAGCTTCGGAGTCTAATAAGGCATGAATTTGTAACTTCTTTTTGGACCCAAACGTAGAGATATGGTGAAGCAATGAGAAGGTTGGGAAGAAAGATGAGGACCTGAGTTTGTTTGTACAATAGAAGACTCTAGCCGCATAGTCCCTACTGTGGCTGAGCATCTTCGTTTTTTGATACATGTACAGCTCTTGTCTTATGAGGGCGTTGCTCTTTGTGGCAATGAATGGTTTTGTGGCCATGGTCTCCACAATATAAACACAAATCTTCATCAAGACGCCGTTTCTTTTCTTGCACAGTAAGCGATCCAAATTGCATTGCATTGATTTGCATGTCCTCAGGGCTTTCAAAATGTGTGCTTGTAATATGCAATGTCTTGATTGTTGGCAAAAATTTTGTTTGTGTTGTCGGTGCAGTCCACGACCGTCGATTTTAACGTCTTTGAAATAATCAATTGTCACATTTCACGGCTTGGTTTATCCCTTCATTTAATGTTTTAGGGTCAAGAAATGATAATAACAAATCCTTCATGTTGTCTCTCAAGCCCTATTGAAATTGGTTCATAAGTGCTTCTTCACCTCAATTGATGTTGCAAGCAAGTTGTCGGAATTCAAATGCGTATAGCGAAGCTGAGACTAGCATAGGAAGAGGTAAGAAGGAAAAAGTAGCTTAGAATTGAATACCGTCACCACCTCTTTAAATTGCAAGAAAATTCACACATTAAGAAGGTAGGAGATTGAAGAGAAAGGAAGTCACATACAATGGTTCACAATTAGAATAGATAGAACCTCTCACACTCTAAATTGCAAGTAAATGAAGAGGTAGTGTAGAAGTTGAAGAGGAAATTGTGAATTGATGGGATTAAGTAGAAATCCTAGAGAAGTAATACAAGTCATTAGAGTTTGGATTAACCCCTAAAGGACCAAACACTGTTTTTTGACAACATAGCGATTTTGGGCAGCTCACTATGACCGGAATTTTTCTTTTTTTTCTTTGAAATTTTCACATAAGATGTGCCCGAGGAGTAGCTTTAAGGTCCAACAATTTTCGTAACTTTTGACTACATGGTTAAAAAGTTACTGCATGATATGTCATTTTCATTGTTCGGCGGGCAGCCGGCGCAGCAAAAAAAACTTCTTTAAAAATCACTTTTAAGAAAAACTAAAATTTGAAATTGGTTCTTTAGATTTATATGTACGTGGGAGGCTTTGAATCATTCCATTCCGATCAATGAGTCAAAAGTTATGAGGATTCTTAGTTTGAGGGTAGTTATGGAATCTCTACTCTAAAATAAACTTTGAAGTCCTTTATTTAACTCGATTTTCAATATTTTTGAAAAAAAATCAAAACATTGCGTGTAGATTGTTTATTACAACACTACAATCGTTGGGATTGTCATTTTTCAATTTCATAAATAAATTCTTGACAATTTAGTGCTTTGAATCATTCTCTACCTCTTCCTACTTACTATTTTTTTCCTATATGTTGTACAATTCCAAATGATCTGAAATTTTTCAAGCATGTAGCCAACTTGCCTTGAAGAATAAATCCAAAGAGTAACCATCATTTTGGACATATTTTCATACAAATGTGACCTTGTGGAGGGCAGCTGCCCGTTTTTTCGCAGGGACAAAAAAAGGATTTTTGTTAATTCAAACGCTATTATCTTGCAATCCACTTGGTGGAAAATTCTGAAATTTTTTCCACATCTTCTTAAACAAGTTTACTACAAGACCCTATGGCTACAGGTGTCCAAAAATAATTTTTTTCTAAAATTTGGCACTAGTATTAGAAATGGCAGTTCTGGAGCGGTTTTGGTGAAAACATAGTCAAAAACCTTTAGGGGTTAAACAATAATTGACTTAGAGAAGATAGGAGTCTTTAAAAGTTAATCATGATTTTGAAGTTTGAATCAATTATTTTATTCCAACCAAAGTCAACCATTAGAATATAAATAATTGAAATACAATAGTGTCAAGGAAAAAAAAAGACTTTGAAAAAAAAAGGAGTGAAGTAGGAAAGATGGGGATTTAGGAAGGATAGAACTAGGGTTATTTAACATTATGTATTAAAACTTATAAATTAGTGGTGAGCACGACAATTTCAACCAAAACAAGATGGTCTGAGATGGAAAATTCAAGGTAGTATTTGGCCACTTGATCAACGAGGCAAACGTTGAGGTATGTCATTAACCATCCATTTCCCTTCAACTTGTCAAAATTAACAATTGTTAAGTAGACCAAGGCCTAGTAGTATCTCAGACTCTCAAATCTAAAATTAGGACAAGTGTGACCCTATAATCTCATAGAAGAAGGTTTGAGGTTTCCAAAAATATAAAATACATAGAAATCAGAGCTAGAATGAAGGAAATATAGATGGATGAAGTTTGGGTGTTCGAATGGATGAAAGTCAGCCAAATTCATCTAAAAGGAATAAGAAATAGAAATTTAGAAATTGAACAATTCTTAAATGTCAAAAGTGAAAGTTCAAAGGCAATTTCGAATTGAAAAGTCATAGAAAATAACGGATGAAGTTTTTGGCACCGATGAACAGTCAAATCTCATGCATGCATAACTTTCACTAGGAAAGTCCAGATCACAAGTGTCTTAACATTTTGAAAATCTAAAATTAGCACCTAAATATATATTACAAAAAAATATCAAAGTTTTTAAAATAGTAAACTAACAAAAGAAGGGCCAAGACATGAAATCAAGATAAATAACTTAAAAAGTTGGTAAGTTTATACAACTTAAAAGCTATTCAACAAACATTGCACAAAAGATCCATTTCTTAAAAAGCACAATGGACCGACAATAGGCACCCGTAGGAGGAAAAAAAATACTAAAAATAAAAAAACTTGATTGTGCTTGCTTGTATGTCAAGGGTGGATATAAAAGTGCTCACACCTAGCCCACCCCAACAAGTGGAAAATGTTAGAGTCATACTTTAATCCCTATAGGACTTAGGCTTTTTCTCCATCAAAATACATTCAAAAATGCCACTTGTATTGCAAAAAGAAAAACCCCTTAAAAATTGTCTTTATTTGCATATCTAATCGTAGGATCTTATATTAGACTAGTATACAAATGTATGCAAGAAATTTTAAATACTTTGACCGCATAGATTGTAAGATATTTGCATCTAGAGTGAAGAAAACAAGTTTTTTCACCTTGCTTGACTAGATTATTTGGCTTTGAATCTTTAACTTAAATTTTTTGTACTATTGATTTTGATTTTCTTATTTTTTATGTTGAATACTTGAGTTGAGAATCTAGAAAAAAAAATTTAAGAAAAAAACACTTAATTTTTACTCATTAATTAATTGTAAAGGAGAGGCACGTTCAAGATTGAAGGAAAAAATAAATCGTTAATAGCTCTAAGATGAAATTGAAATACAATAATCCCAATGGTGAGATTGTTCTAGCAAGAAAATACAACCATATTTAACTATTTTTTTTGGAAAATTATAAAAATTGCATTAAAAAATGAATCCTATAGGTTATTTTTTCAAGAAGATGCTAAGATTGCCCAAAAAACTAAGATTGTCCATAACTTTCCCATCTCTAGTCCAAATAGAATGATTGAAAGCTTCAAATGTAGACAAAAATAATAGTATTTAAGAAAAAAATCAATTAGTTAATTAATTTGACTTTTTGTGTTTATTTTGTGCTGCCCGCCGACCTTTGTTTTTGGCTTATTGTGCCATAATTTTTTCTTCCAAGCACCAATTGAAATAAAAATTATATATTCACAAAGCTCTTGCAAAATCGCACATGCTCAAAAAATTTCACTAAAATTTGAGGTCATAGGAACCTACCCAGACACAAATTGTCCCCTGAGGGTACAAACGGTCCTTTAGGTGTTAAAGTTCTAAGTGACACTTCAAATCTATTGTTCATGATCAGGGTTGACAAATTTGAACGTCCCGGGGCAAATCACGTCCAAAAATTGAATGTCTAGACGTTCGGATGCAACGTCTACAGTGGTCACCGTCCGTCGAACAGCAGCTCATAGACGAACTATTTTTTTATGGCAAGTCATGTAGATTTATTATTATAAAATTTTGGATGTATGATTGACATTGTTGTCATTTAGTACATGTAAGTTGAAGAATGTATTCTTAATACTATTATTATTATATGAAAAATGTTTTTTTGGGACACCTCAACTTTTTTGGGGGGGTTCATATTTCTTTTGTTCAAACTACTATGTTTCTTCAAAAAGAATTTTCGGCCTTCAGCCCCCCCATGCGCCCGACCTTGTGTGCATGTCCACTGGACGGAAGAACAAAAAAAATTGGTATGTGAAATGACGTCCCAGGGTCAACGCCCATGTCCATTGGACATCCAACGGGACGCCAGGACGCCGTATCAACCATGCATATGATTGTTCCAAGACCAACAAAAGAAGATCCTTTTTTCTCTAAAATGGGAAAAAAACTCTAAAATTTTCAAGAATTTCTAAAAGGTAGAAGGTTCTAAAGTGCATAGGTTCTAAATCTCCCACTTTGTCAAGTGTACACTATTTGTACATGTTTTTTCTTGTAGCCTTCAACAATATACAAATAGTATACATTTTAGGAGGTGGGCGATTTTAAAGCCCTATGACATTTCAACTTCAAAATTTCATTACTAATTCCACAAAGCTTCAAAAAATATGAAATGACATGGATTAGATGCCAATTCCACTTGTCTTTCAAGGAAAATATTTCAAAAAGCTTCACCTCCCCAAAATTTAGTTTCAGGTCTTAGGTGGGCAATTTATGGACCTCCTACCTTAAAGCAATAGCCCTTTAGTCCTAACTAAGTTGTAGATAAAAGATTGATTCAAGAAAAAATTAGAAGCTATCTTTAAAAAGGCGACATGAATTCTCTAATGATAACCTTAACCTTGAAGCCCTTTGACATCCATATTCTAATTGATGAACGGAAGGATACTATTTAGTCCAACTAACTTTTCATTCATCTAATGTAATACTTGAATGTTGAAAAGACAACCTTCCTTAATGACCAATTTCATGAAATTCCAATAAATGATATTTCTATACAGTGGGATTTAATTTATTTATAAACTGCCTATTGTGCCATTCAAAAGATTTTGATAAAATATAGAAAAGAACTAGAATTTTGCATTTTGCATATACCAAACTTTAGTTTCAAAAAAAAAAATTGTATTTTTGGTGAATTTATAAAGTCAATTTTTATGGTTTTGCTTACTATTTTAGTGAAAAAATTGGTAATGAATTTTCTAATGCAATTACAAAGATATGTAGGAAATATCTACACACACTCTTTAATATTAATAAGCACACCATTAAAGTAACAAAAATATAATCTAGGAAGAGTTCAATGTGAGGCATCATATGACCAAAATTTGTAAAATATATACCTCTAGATTTTGGCAAAGTAATTGTACCATCATGCTTAAATGTGCAAAATTAGTCACAATCTAGTTACAATATAGAGAGAGTTATTTTACAAAGTTTGGTCATAAGAGACCGTACATTGAACTCTTTCTAGATTATATTTTATTACTTCAAAGTTTTTTTTTTATTATGAAAGATGTGCATATAGATGTTTCCTACATATATTTATAATTGAGTTTTAAGAAATTCATTATTTTTTTTAATAAAATATTATATAAAATCAAAAAATTTGACAAAAAATTCTAATTTTTTTATACACTATGCAAAAAAAATAGAAGGATATAATAAATAGTTTGTAAATGAATAGATCCCAATGTATTGTGCAAAGATATACATCAAAAAGTTTAGAACCTGTGGTTTGTCAACAATTCTCATGTGGTTATTGTTGTTTCATACGTTCACACGTTAATATACAATTTATCGCATCATTATGGTGCATTATTGTACAAATTATTACATTGTTACGATTCATTACTTGCAACTTAAAGTAATGCATTGACCTTTGAGGAGCTTCATGAAGTCTTCAAGCAGATGGCAAATGCCAAAAGTCCCATGCAAATGGCATTGCCTCCATGACATGAATTTTTTTTAAAGATTTTTGAAAATTAATTAGTGAAGATTTGCAACCGTGATCCACCAACCAATTCAAGGAGAAAGGTTACTAGGAGGAATGATAGAAGGGATCACTACTTTGATCCATAATGTAGGTCCATAGGTGACAGGGACAACTAAACCTCTCCAACTAGTGCCTAATAACCTTAGTCAATGTCAATTACAAGATACTTGCAAAGGCCGTGCAAATCAAATTGTGACAAGGTATAAGGTAACTAAAGGTATGTTCCCACTTGGCCTTATAGTGGCGATGTTAAGGCATTAGATGAGTTGTAAATCGTCAAGCATTCCCACCTGAGTGCTTAGCTATCCATCGAACCTAAGGTAAACCAACCCATTGTGGTCAAATGACCCATAGTGGACACCTACCTCATGACCCCATCATGGTTTTTTCAGTTTTTCCAGATTTTGCCTTCAATGCATGTCTTACATGACAGTAATGAAGTAGTTAGTGACTTCATTAGGAACTTCTAATTTTTCAGTGAAAATTCATTGTGAGAATTGACTTTTAAGGCTTTCCATGTTAGAAAAGATTTTGACTGCTTTAGGTGAGCCAAATGAGCATGATGGATTCAGATTTTGTTGGATAAAAAGTAGTCTACAGACTCTTATGGGCAAAAATGCATTGAACACTTCAAAAATTCATAGCAAATTCACATTTTGTCAGAAGAAGATAATTTTAATTGCTCTCATTGTTTCTTGCACTTATACCATTGTGGGAAAAAAATTTAAAAAAATTCAGTAACCACATGATGTCCAGCTCCTTATTTTGACCACTATGGGCTGGTTTACCTTACATGGCAGCCAAGGTGGCATGGACTTGACAACGCTATTACAACCATTAATCACTTTTATTGTGTTGGCACACCACTGCAATAGTAGTGCATAACAAAAACTTGGCAATCTTCTGAAAATGAACATTTCAGTATTTGACAGCCATTGTTATCAAGTGGAGCTTTGGAGAGCCCATTACATAAGCCGGGCCCCACTTAGAAAAACCAAAATTTTGAAATTTCCCGAGAACCACTTCACATTAACTTGAAATTGATGTGAGGGCACCCCAATTCATAGGCAATCTATTTGTACAAGTGGGGTGATGGAAGGTATAACAATCCATGTGGGTTATGTAAATAGGATTAGTAGAAGCTCAACCGCTCATACCTAGTGAAGTCAAAAGTAAGAATTGTGATTAATGTAGAAATTTAAACCTCATTTAGGCATAATAAAATAACTTCTTTCAAGAAATTTTGAACTAAGAGAAGTTAATACATTAAGATAAAATTCATCTCCGAAAAACCGTTTGAGATTTAGAGTCTCCAGTCAAAAGTTAGAGACAAAATTGAGAGAGGGGTTGGGAGGGACATTTTCTTTGACATTTCAAACATTCTCTCTGAATTTTGTTCATAACTTTTGATTGGAGACTTTAAATCTCAAACGGATTTTTGGAGATAAAATTTAGTTTGATTTTTCAACTTTTATTTATGCAAAGTTTTTGATAAAAGTTATTCTACTATGCATAAATGAGGTCTGAAGTTCTACATTGAACACAATGAGTGGTCAAGTTCTCATCTTCAAATTGTCCCATATCCTTTGAGGATTCGTGATGAACAATGGATTTTGATATAAATATAAAAATTATGCATAGTGCACTAAATATTTATATCATTGAAGTGTGTCTAAATATTATCCAATATTTGGATTTTCTTTACACTCCATTTCCCTTGGATTTGGCAAGGTGACTTGTTCAATTTCAAGAATCATTCACATTTTGAAATTTTGATTATTTTGACCAAAGGTGACCTTTGGTTGCAAGGGTGCAGGCCTTTAGGATGGTTGAAGAAGTATGAGCTGTGTGTGAATAGTACCAAGTTCAAAAACTCGTACAACAGTACCAAACCTGAACTTCCATAAAAAATATTATTTTCTCCTAATGCAGAAGTTTTATCTTATAAGGTAAACCAGCCCACTATGATCAGATGACCCATAGTGGACATCTTACAACCCCATGATGGTTTTTCAGACCACAATCAATGTCTAACCTAACACCTATGGAGTGATTAGTGACCTCATTAGGAACATCCAATTTTTTCAATGTAAATCATTGTAGGAAGTGACTTTTTATGGCATTTCACATTAGAAATTATTGTGACCTCTTTAGGTGATTAAGATGAGCATATTGGATACACTTTTTGTTGGTTATGGGACAGCCTGTAGACCATGTTGGGAAGATCACTTCAAAAATACATAACTAATTCACACTTTGTCTGAAAAATAAAATTTCAATTGCTCTCACTATTTCTTACACTTATCTTTGAGTGAGAAAAAATTTGAAAATTTTCAGCAATGGCATGAGGGCATATTCAAAATTCTAACCACAATAGATTGGTTTACCTTAACACATGCTCTTTGCAAACACCGGGTGAGAATGGGCCTTAAGGTAGTCTGCTTTAAAAGTGCCCATGCTTTAAAAGCAATCGTGACACAGAGGTACATTTTGCTTTCTTCGATGTACCAGCAATGAACATTTCAAGAAGTGGTCGCTTTTAGTGACCATTGCATTTTGACTTCAAAAATTTGTAACTAATTCCACAAAGGCCCAAAAAACATGAAACGACTTGGGTTAGATGCCAATTTATTTATTTTCCTACAAAAATTTACTGAAAATTGTTTTGAAGACTTTAACTTCTTCATAAAGGCAATCATCTCTTAACCCCTCACCGCCCAAGGGGCCCAAAAGTGGCCTCACACAATCTAGCAGTCGACTTCAAAGTGCTGTAACTTTTGCACCCGGTGTCCAAATTTAATAAAACTTATTGGAAAAGTTGCGCATACTAGACTAGTTTTTGTGGTAAAAATTTCAGATCTATCTAAGATGTATTGAATTTTTAGAAGCCATTCAAAGTTCGCAGATTCAATTTCAGTTCACCACACTGCATTGAGATGGCTGCAACTTTGGGGGCTTGTATCTTTTTCATCAAATGTTATTTTTCAATAAAAAAATTTGGGTTTTGTTCCCCATAAAGTCTACTTAATGTGGGAAAATTTTCATGTCAATCCAAGTTGTTTCGAATGCTTGGGAGCAATTCGAAGTTCAAAATATAGACATTTCTGGATTACAGTGAACTTCGTCGGCTTATAACTTCTTCAAAAAAGGTTCGATTTCAATAATTTTTATTGGAAAAGTTGCGCATACTAGTCTAGTTCTTGTAGTAAAAATTTCATACCAATCCAAGAAGTCATGATTGACTGAGAGGCATTTTAGTAGAGGTAGGTTCAGCAATAGATGTGATTTTTTGCTACTTTTTTCACTGTTTTTTGACATTTCAAAACAATTTTGCAAATGCAATGAGTCAATTGAATGATTTTTTTTCTCACCAAAGTTTTTTTTTTTTGGTTTTGAATCACTTTTTAGTTCGAAGTTTTTTCATTTGAGTAGGTTTAGAAATCGAATTTCACCTCGAATTGTGTTTTGAGGACAATTTCAGCATCTTTTTTCAACACTAAAACATTATAATCTTTCAATCTATATGGTCAAATGACCTCAAATTTGATTTACACCATCTACAACATGCACACTACAATATTGTACGGTTGAGATTTTCATACCTTACTCACATTTAGACTTATAACACTTGAAAAGGAAAGTTGTTTTTTGACATGGTTAGGCCTTGGGCGGTGAGGGGTTAAATGATCTCTTTAAGAGCAGACTATCTTACACCTAAAATTGAATGCTTCCTAAAATTGCACACTACAAATTCTTGTGTAAAATGTACTCCCACTATTCACAAGAGTCTATAATTGCTTTTAAGAACACATATTTTCGGCACTTTGAAAATTTGTAGCTAATTCATATGGTGTCCAAAAATGCATTTTAAGATAATCTAGAATCCCCTTTTCACTACCAGCATGATTCTACAAAAAGTTTTTCAATACAATAATGGAAACCATGTTGAGTTGCTTATTTGAGTGATTTTAGGTATAAGTATCTTCTTGGGTGATATCATTCATCCAAATCCAATTGTGTTTATACCCTTGCATTTTATTTTAGATATTGTAGTAGCTAACTCATTTCCAACCACCATCACATTTCCAATCTATAGACTACTTTGTTTCCGTGAAGTTGTGGCACAATTCATGGAGTAGTTGTGTCACATTATGATTGGCTATAAGGTTGTCAATATTGCAACCACACCTTTGTTGATTTTGCAATCAGCCTATGGTCAAAACTAGAAAGGTCAATATAATCATTATAGGTCAAAAAAAATATTTTATTAAAAAATTTATAGTAATTACATTTTGTATAATAAAATTCTGGAAAAATATGCAATCCTTCCAAATTCTATTTTTGTACATAGAAAAAATTCAACACTCAAAAAAATTGCATTCCAAATATGCATAATTGCTTATGTGGTTGAAAATGGATCATTTGCCTTATGCTATTGCAACATGAGGTTATAAATTGATTTAATGAAAACTCACAAGATCTTACATTTTCAAGCTAAATTGTGCAAACGTATATGATGTGGTCTTTTGGGACTTCCTTTTCTATGTCATGCAAAGCTAGAGATACCCAATAGTTTTCTTTTTCTAACTAGACCATGATTTCATTTTAAAATGCTTCAACATCAATTATTCAACCCAATGATTACAAGAGGGGCGACTTGAAGCTTGAAATTTTCTTCTTTTCCAATAAGTCCCACATGATAAACATATTCATATGCATGCTCAAATTTTTTTCTTCACCTTCATCTTCCTTCTCTTTTCTCCTTTGTATATTTGAATTCATTGTATCACTATAATTTGTCTTTTCTATTTGATAATGTAAAATAATAACCTCATGAAATTTAAAATTTGCAATCTTAAAAAAGATTCCTAGTGCAAATTCCACCTTCTCACTTAAAATGTGGTTCTCTAATACTTTCTTCAAATTTCTAGCGGCTTCAATATCAGATTATAATTTGAACAATTTTTGGTAATATAACCACAAGTCAATAAGTTATCTACATAACCATTTAAATGCGTAGTATGATGGATAAATTTGCTAGCAAGATACAAAGTATCTTTAATAAATTATTTGCTTTTAGCAAATTTCATAACATTTGCCCATAATGCACACTTTCAGTTAGGAGGAGATAAAAGACTTCAAAGTGCTATATTTGAAATCTAAAGTAGCCAAATCTTGGGAGCTTCAATCTTATTTGAAATGATGGTCTAGTTAGAGAAATAAAACTTGGGAGCTTCAATCTTATTGAGTTTTGTATGATAGGGGTATGAAATTTAGAAGGAATTTTTTGAAATTATCAACTATCTTGTATCAAAAACTTGGCTAAAATGGATATGGGTCCTATAAATTATATACAAAATACAACCAAAGTGACTCAAGGATAAAAAGTTAATAGTGGAGAGATTTCCACCAATGCTCGACAATATTTTAGATTTAAGTGAAAATTTATACGAAATTATTTGACAAGCTAATCTACATTGTGGCAAAGCTTAAAGACATTTAGAGTTATTGTCCATCATTTATGCTAAGCCCAAGCTAGTAGTGATAGTTTTTAGATTATTGTAGGAACTATAGACAAGGATTTGGTAATGGAGAATTTAGAAATAGGTTTAGGATTATTTAGAGGGGTAAGGATAGTAAAAAATTCAGTTTGGTGGATTTGTGACTCAACTTTATTAAATGATCAAGATTTTTGATTTGTTGGAGGCTCAATCTTACGCTCAATTGACTAGTCCTAAAGTATATCAACTCATTACCACACAAATTTTTTATTCAATTAATTTGGAGAAGCTACTTATTATCTCCCATATTTTTCAGAGATTGAAAAATTTGAAAGAAGTCATTTGCAAAAAGAATGAAGACATTCTGAGAAGAAATGATTTTTTTGTGATTTTTCTAATAAAAAATGTTAAAATATAAACAACTCTTGTTGAAGTGTGAATAGACCCTTGTTAAAAGGTGGACCAATGTGTCGCTCCCCTAGTGCATTACCATCATGATAAAGAGTTGCTAAAATGATGGTAATAGGTGGGCCATTGATGCAAATGGGAGGGTCTATTATGTCAAAATGAGGTCTAAAATTCTATTTTTGAATATAATTACTACTTTTGACAGTGAGCAGTCAAACTCTTATCTTTAAATTATCCAATATCCCTTGAGGATTCATGATGAGCAATGAATTTTATTATAAAAACACCCTTTCTATCCTTCATGTTTCTGTCAGAAAAAATTATTGATGGTACATAGTTTTTGGACTTTACATTGAACTTTTTTACTAACATTGAACGTGTTTTGTTACAACAACTTCGTCATTTAATTTGTACTGAATTTAGCAACATTTCTAAACCCTGAAATTGACATATTTCCATTGATTTTGGCAATGGACATAGTTAGTTTTCAAGATTTTGGGCAATTATCATTATGATTCCCTAAAATTATGATATACTTAAAAAACAATTAATCTCTACTGAAATTGAAAAGGGACTATGGTATCTGCTTCAAATTCTTTGGTTGTAGGTCATATTCTCAGATCAGAGAAAGAGGAAGAAGAGGCCAAAATAGATACAATTGATCAAGAAGAGCCAACTTGGCACATATCAGAGGATGTATAAGTTTAAAGGGAATAAATGTCATGCTGCAAATGCATGCATTAGGTAAAAATGTGTATTTATATTCTTTAGATGGATTTTGATATTTATAAAATAATAAAAGAGATGACATCATTTGAAGTGGCTTCAAGGTGACGCTTCTCACTATTCTTTGTTTTTCATTTAAATTAGAGGGGGGGGGGGGGTGAATTTTAAGATGAAAAATCTCAACCAAAACATGAGTTTGAATTTTCTTTATTGCAACTGCCCGACCAACCTCAGTTATTGTTGGATCTTTCATTGCCACTTGGGAATTCACAAGATGAAGCTAGGCCATTTTGACCACTAAAACAAACTTGCATGAAGCAACGATGGCATGGGAATTTTCAATAAGACACTTGAGCATTGGTGATCTTTGTTGCATATTGGATGCCTTGAGCCCGGAAGCCATGAAGTGACATTTGAAGGATGTTTTGAAGGTTTAAACATCGATCAATATTATTGCATGGTCAAGCCTATCAAGGAAGGTTGTGATCACCAATGACGGTTGGAAGGGCCTGTTAATTCTTTAACTAAGACGCATCGAGCCGATTATGTCATTGCTACTATCAAACGCATTCTCAAGATTTTGCAGATGGAGTGATATTCTGATTGGATTTCTATTTTTTTTACCTTTATCAAACATATGTTAGTTTCTAGTCCTTTAGTCCATACTTGAAGGGTTTTTTTTAATTTAAATTTGTGTGTAGGAAGTTGTACAAGGGAAATATTCAAATAGTTTACCTTCTAGATACTTTAGGGTGATTTATCTTCCAACTAGGGATACGAAATTAATCGTATGGTCAAAACTCATGACCAATGGGTGTTAGGGGAGCTACATGGTTAAAATATGGGCTAAAGTCCACTTGATTTGTGTGATTTACATAGAAGACAAGGTAGAAAAAAAGGGAGAACAATATTCATTGTTACTTTCATTGTTGTTTGTAAGGCTTAAATGTTTGAGGAGCCATGGTGTGTTGTACTTGAAAAAAATTTAGATGAACATTGAAGAAATTTTATATCATGATGTGAAGTTTTTAAATTAGTCTTATCTACTTGATTTGGAGTTATCAATAAAAAGTTGTACTAATTTGAATAGAGGTAGGTCTGTTGTTTTTTTATATAAAAATTAAAAGACTTTGATCAGCCATATAAGACGGATAGGTCTTTTGTTTGAAATGAAAGTTGAAGAGAGTCTGAAAAATTGTAAAAAATTGTGTTGACTTTCTATGAAACTATCATTCATTCTATTTGAAGTTTGTATGAGTGAGTTGTGAGTGACTAAGTAACGAAGGGTCTGTTGCCTTGACTAAGGAAGGAAGGCCAAAATTTTGGATGGCCATAGAAATTGGACAAAATATTAAAATGAGCTGAAATTTAAAAAAAAAATAGATAATTGTGCTAACTTTTCAAAAAGCCATCATCCATTTCATTTGGACTTTGTATGGTGTAGGAGTGGGAGTGGGAGTGGGAGTGGGAGTGACTTGTCTTTCATTATAAACTTTGTTGTTGTAGGCGGCATAGGTGAAACCATTGTTTAGCCTCTTTTTGTATTGTGGATACAACGAAGTGGATTTCTTTGCCTACATGGTCATATTTTTATGCCGTTCCCATTGGTGAGACATGATTATTGGTCACCGTGGATTTGAAGTTTAAAAGCCAATCCCTCGGACGGTTCAGCTTGTGGTCTGATCGTCCCGTTTTACCTTTCTAGAGCCCGTGGTTTCTTATCAATTACTTTAACCTTTGAGTCCAATTAGAACTATTACAGGATAGGCCAACGGAAAGCAGTTTGAAGATTCAACAATTGAATTCAAAGATCCGACGCGACTACAATTTTTTTAATTCTGAAGCCATTTTTGGTTGTGGCCAAAATTCCTGTGATTTTCCGAGGCAAACCACTCTCTATATAACAACGTATCAATATATGATTGGTGAATATTTAAATGCTAATAGATACATAAAAAGGCAGTTATGGATTGTTAATACGATGATTATGCCTCCACTCTATGGACAAGCATAATTTCAAGGCTGAATACTTCAAAAATTCACAGAAATTATAATTTTGATTAATTTTGTTAATTTTGAAGTTCTACAACAAATTGAGAAGTACAACGTCAATATTTTATTTTATTTATAAATTTAATAGAAAAATTTAATGGAAGCAATTTCATGAACTGCTTCTATGAATTCTTCCATTAAATTTGCTCCATTAAATTGCTCCATTAAATTTTTCACTCATTTTTGAAGTTGTAATTTTGAAGTTTCAATTTACGAAGTGAAAAATAAAAAAGTCAAAATTTTCAAGTCAAATTTCAATCAATAAGATTTCAATAAATAAAGATCTAAAATCCATTAAACTTATAACTTGTGATTCTAATCAAGATGTGCATCCTTTCTATAAAATAAAATAAAATATTTTGGCTTTTTATAAAATAAAAAAATTTACATAGAAATTTCATTCAAATAATAATAGGTCTAAATATAGACCATTGTAAGTAAAATTGCACATGAGGATAAAATCCCCTTTGCAAAACAACATGTCCAAATTCCATTTTATACTTCCAAATTCTCAATTTATGAGAGCGATTAATATAGTGGCCAACTACTTTTGGAAGTCATTGTAAAAGCTTTGAAGACTCTAGTCTTAAAAGCAAAGTAGGCAATTTTAGAAGAAAATACAAGAGGGAGGAATATCAAAATGATAATAGGAATTGAGGTGCTTGGGGAGAAGGGCTTCATATATATTTTCAAAGCCTCCATTCTTTTTCTTTAATTCCAAGATTTTATGAGTTTTTATAAATTACTATAAGTTTCTATAAATTACTAAAAAAATTTAAATAGTCAATTTCTACATTGGATTAGAATTCTAACTTTGGAAGAAAAGCTCCAAATTACAACCCGATTGAATTACTAGCTTCAAAAAATTCAAAATATCTAAACAAAATCGTCAATCCCTTTATTCCCAACCATTAGAACCCATAAAGTAGGTAGAAATTCCAAATTCCAAATTGTAAAATCTTGGAATGTAGACTTTATTTTTTCTAAGGATTTGACTTGTCTCAATTGTTGGGAAGGGTAGTTGAAGTAAAGAGATCCTAATTGACCCTTGTTTGGAAGTTGTATACCGCTCGGATGTTGTTCAATGACTAGTTTCAATTAAAACTAGTTGGTAGTTGTTGGATTTGTTAGAGGAGGTTCTTGTCGCTAATGAAACTTTATAAAGCTTGTTGAGGCACATTATTATCATACAAAAATCTTAAATTATTTTTTAGAAGACTTTATCACAAATTTAGGTAATTTCCAGGATTTTATCATAATTGATTGCAATAGTTGACTTTCAAGAAGACTAAATAACCCATACAATCTATTTTATCTAAAAACTTTACACGTAGCCTTCAAAAAATTCTCAATGTACATAAGTGCAAGCTCATTTTCTTACTTTGCACTTTCAATTGAAGATGCAAGTAAGTGATTACCTCACTTTTGTAAGTTGTATAATATCTTTTCATCAATGGAGAATCTTGACATTTTGATTGTGTTGTTGGGATTCTAGATTATTCTTCATTCTAAGATGTCCCTTTTTGGTCATAGATTTTGTTTCTTCTTGAGGTTTGGACTTTTGTACATGCAAAATTTACTTATTTCTTTAGCATAGCCAATAAATTTGTGAGACTTCCTATTCTAGGACCTATTTGGAATATACTTACTTTTGGGATGATCCCCAGTCACAGTCACGTGGAATTGCATTTCTAGAATTTAGCCATTTGATCACATGCACAAATTAGTTTGTCTACATAACTACTATTTTGGTCAAGTAACTTGTTAATTTCATCAGAACCCTTTATTTTGGGGGTTTGAGCTATATCTAAGTAGTAAATCTATCTTGAGGTTTCCATAAATGTCTTTTAGTCTCTATGACCAAATTAAGATTTTAGAATGTGCATACCACTTGTCTTTCAAACATTCTTCTTTAAATTTTTCTATGCTTAATGGACACTTTCAAGGCTTGAAATCTAAGCAAAAAGAAAATCAAGATTGAGGTGACAAGCTAAAGGCTCACAAATTGTTAGGTTTAGAAGAAAAAAATGCCACTTTGAATACTAATATCTTGTAATCTAAATGATCAAAGTTTTTGAATTTTTTTTCTACACATTGTCATACAAGTCTTATGCAAGATACTATGGTTGGTTCTGCCAAATTTTTTTTCTTCCATAGTAGCTCTTTGGACTAGAAATGACAATTTTGGAGTGTTTTTTTATATTTAAATACACACATAGTCATGAATTTTCACGAGTTGATTTCTAAAAGTCCAAGGCCTTTTGGGATTTAAAAGCATCATTGCTTTTGAAGTGACCGTATAATATTGTAGTGTATGTGTTGTAGATGGCGTGAATCAAATTTGGAGTCATTTGGCCAAATAGATCGCAAAATTAGTTGAAAAAGATGTTGAAGTTTTCTTTGCTAGTAATACATTTGGACAGGAAACTTGATTTCTAAACCTACTCAAATGAAAAATAATTAAACTATAAAGTGCTTTAGAACCAACATACAAACACTTTGGTGATAGAAAATATAAAACAATTGACTCATTGTGTTTGGAAAATGGCTTTGAAATGTCAAAAAATAGCAAAAAAAGTTGCAAAAAATGCATCTAAGAACACAAACTAGACTTGTATGCACAAGTTTTTAAAAATTTAAAATCTTAAATGGACACTATATGAAGAAGAAACAAGTTGCAGAAGTTTACCATAATCCAAAAATGTTGGGATTCTGAACTCTGAACTGCTTCCAAACATTCAAAACATCTTGGATTGACTTAAAAAATTTACCACGATTTCTAACCTACAAGAAAATCATAATCCCAATTTTTTTCTTAAAACAAACATTAGATGAAGGAAATACAAGCCCCTAAAGTTGCAGCCATCAAATGCAGTTTGGTGAACTCAAATTGAACCTTTAAACTTCGATTGGCTTACAAAAAATCAATACAACTTAGATTTTGTTGAAAATTTTACCACACAAATTAGAAGAGAGAGTACAAATTTTCCAACAAGTTTTATTGAATTTGGACATTAGATTCAAAAGTTACAATACTTCCAATTGAACTTATAGACTATATGAGGACATTATTGCTCCCCTAGGGCATTTAGAGGGGGATCTTGCATGTGATCCATTTACACGTACTATTTGGTAACATTGGTAATAAAATTGTAATACCTCTGACAAAGATAGAAAAGTGTAAATTTTATGGAAACATTAGTTTTGCGTTTTGGGCACTGGTTTGTCAGATTAAGGTCATTTTCACCCCTAAACGTCCTAGGGGACCAAAAGTGTCCTCGCATAGTTTCAAGTCCAATTCAAAGTGTTGTAACTTTTGCATCCAATGTCCAAATTCAATAGAACTTGTCGAAAATTTTATGCTCTCCTTTCTAGTTTGTGTGGTAAATTTTTCAACAAAATCCAAGTTTTATTGATTCTTTGTAAGCCAATCAAAACTTAAAGGTTTAATTTGAGTTCACTAAACTGCATTTGATGGCTGCAACTTTGGAGGCTTGTATTTCCTTCATTCACTATTTGTTTTAAAAAAATTTGTTGGATTATGTTTTCTTGTAGTTTAGTTATTATAGTAAGATTTTTATGTCAATCCAAGTTGTCTTGAATGTTTGGGAGCAATTTGAAGTTCAAAATCTTTACATTTTTGGATTACAATGAACTTTGGCGGCTTGTTTCTTTTTCATACAATACTTGTTTCCTCTTCAATACCAATGTCATTTGAACATCTGTAAATAAAATTTTGACATTTGTGGAAATGAAAGGTGGAAACATCATTTTTATAATGAAATTTATTTTTTATCATGAATCCTCAAAAGGTATGGGATAATGTGAAGATGTGAGCTTGACCATTAGTTGTCAAAACATATAAATTATGTGTGAATTAGAATTTTATTTCTCATTTATGCATAGTATAATAGATTTTTTCAAAAAAAATTGAGCTAAGAAAAGTTGATAAATCTAGTTAACTTTCATCTCCAAAAATCCGTTTGTAAATTTGAGCCTCCAATCAAACGTCATGGACAAAATTCAAAAAGGATGTTTAAAAATAAAGATAATGTCCCTTCCAATCCCTCTCTGAAATTTGTCCATAATTTTTTATTGGAGTGGATCTAAATATCAAATGGTTTCTAAAGATGAAATTTAGCTTGAAATTTTTTTACTTTGTTTAGTTCAAAGTTTTTGAAAAATATTATTCTACTATGCTTAAGTGAGGTTTGAAATTCTATTTTGTACACAATTCCTACTTTTGACTTAACTATGAGCAGTTGAGCCACTACTAATTCTAATTTACATATCCCATATGGTTTGTTTACCTCCTACCACCCCATATGTATATAAAGAGCTTGTCTTCCCATCTTTAAATACAAATAATGAATGGCTTTTGAAGCAAATGAAGTAGATCATTGAATTCATTCTTGTAGTGTTATGTAATTGCCCATATCTCTTTGCATTATGAAAGATTGTTGTTAGTGCTCAAGAATCTACAAAATTAGAAGATTTAAACTTGCAATGCAAAGAGTTATCAATAGTCCTTAACTTTTCTATAGTAAACACTATTCCTCTGCAGTCATGTAGGTTTGACCATTTCAAAGGAACAATGGTCTGAACACCTACCAAAAAAACCATGTACCATTACTGCAAAGAATGCTTGCTAAGTCCAGATGTGAATGTGCCCTTGGGCATTTATGCTATTTGGCCCGTTTGCCGTTTTGATTGGAAATTATGTATTTGTGGCATTGAGCTACTCAAACCTTTTCATCCCTTCAAGAAAATTTGGTCTTCACAGTGTGGCTTAGCATTGCGGATCACCTGCATTTCTAGAAACAAACAAGTCTTTGGGAATGCTCATCAGCCTGATAAAATTACAAGCCTCTCTCTAGGAGGCACATAATGATCATAGGAAAGCCGCTGAGCCGCTCACTCCAAGACTTGCTAGGCTTTCAGGCAAATTCCTAGATATGAAGTGCTTGAGTGGAATCGATGGGAGCAACTTTGACTTCAATCAAAGTTAACTTATTTGTTGTTAGACATGATAGAAATATTATCTGGAAGTTTAGTGGGCCACAACCCAGTCTCTTTGTCCGAGGGTGTGCCCCTGCTCTTTACTTGGAACTGAATATTTGGAACTTCCTCAAATGTACATTGTTTGTACATTGTTGAAGGCTATGAAGAAGAAACATGTACAAATAGGATACATTTGAGGAGGTGGATGGTTTCAAAACCTATGTGCTTTAAAACCTCCTACCTTATTATGGTTGGTTGTTTTGTATTATGCTTTTGTCTATAAATAAAAATAAATAAAAAAAAGGGAGCATATAAAGAGAATGACTTTGACATTTGAAATCGTGGTCATGAACCTGTCCTTATAGAGTTAACCTCCAATGATTCAAGTGACCATTTTTTGATCATTGTCCTCCTTTTTTGAGTTGCATGTTCTCAAATTTTGATTTCATTAAAAAATAATAATAATAATTTAATTTTAATTTTAATTTTAATATTTTTTTGCTTTATTTTTTTTTATTTTTTATAAAAAAAGATTGCATTATGAATCCAATGATGGTAGTTTCATCACATTCCAAGTAAAGTCTTCCTCGTGGAATTTTCAAAGTAAAAAAGTGTAGTGTAGTTTACAACTCATTTGGGGGGGGCGAGCGGGGCATGGACTAAAAGTCAACCAACTAATGTGATTCTTGCCCACTTCAAAAAGGTGAGATCCACCTCAAAAAGGGCAAATTCAAGGAGTTTAAAGAGAAGACAATTGTCCCATTCTTTTTTTTTTTACAAACACTAAACTCATTTCTAAGACTACTATGCATTGCAAGCTCCGTTATGAATTGAAAAATGCTTGGAATGTTGTGAAATTTTACATGTACATTTCAACTCTCTTATCTTTCACTAAGCACAGAAAGTCATAATTTTGAAATGTTCTCGCAAAGATATACTCCTTCAAAATGCATTGCCTTGTATTTCCGTTGACCCAAATAAAACTTGAAACATAAATATCTTCTAAACCGTGTGGTCAAATAATCTGAATTTTTTTGACGTGCTCACTCTCAATGTGAACTCCAAGATCCTTTAGTTACATTCTATCCAATCTCAATAAAAGAAAATGAGCAAAAAAAATACTTCTTTGCAATTTGGCCTATTTTGAAAGTATGCATCCATTGGGTCATTAGGGGTTAAAGGGGCACCTCCTTAGCTTCTCCAAGTTTCTTGTTCCTTATTTTGTATATTACCTTTCAAATGAGGGGGAAAAGATTTTAAATATTAAAATCAAAATTTCATGAAGCAGAGAGTTAAAATCAAAATTGATGTAGAAAACTAGGTTCCCAATTAGTCCAAAGCATATTTTGGACATAAATTGTAAAAAATTGTCACTTTTTTGGGTAGTGAGAGAAAAAAGATTTTTTTTCCCCAAAATTCAACCATACACTAGACTACTATGGGAACGTGTGGAAAAATTTCAAAAACTTTGGCCACATGGATTTAAAGATTATAACATTTGAGGTTAGAAAAAAAAGTTCCGACCTTGTCCAACTAGACCAACAAAGTTTAACTTCTCCTAGCATGAATATTTTACACTATACATGGTTATTTTTTGTATATTTGCATCTTGTATCATGTAAGCTACCTACCTGCCAACTTTTGAATTTATAGGAGGAATTTTGCTCGAAGCTGCCCCAAAAGTTTAGGACACTATAACTTTTAGTCCAAGCACTTGATAAAAAATATATATATATATATTCCCTCTAAGATGATACATGCATCTTGTATCATGTAAACCTTGTGTCAAAATTTTACAAACATCTTTACCCAAATTGACTTTGTGCGTCACCCGCAAGATCACTTGTGTGTTGAGTGCGTTGGGTGGTCCCTTGGTCCATGAGGGGTTACTCTCCACTACACTACAGTAATGAAATCCATACACAACCCGCTACAGTATTTCCCTCGTATCTTCTTTTTCTCTAAACTATGAAACCATGAAACTACGATTTTGTTCTAGGCTTCCCCCCGAGCTACATGACAAGTTTCCCCACCCTTTCATGTTTTCCACCCCACGCAGACAGTGGCGTAATAAGTCAGCCAGTCGCCCACTAACAGAAGCAGGTGGGCCGGTGGGCCACATGACAGTGAGCCTGAACTCGAAAACCACAACTGAGCTGAATCCTTTGCAACCATGTTAATAAAGCATAAGCTTACAGCACCCAGGCCCACCCACAAGCCCACCCACAAGCCCACTGAGAAAACGGAATGACAGGCCGAGTAAGAGAAAGGGGAAGAGAAAAAGAAAAAAGAAATCCCTGGGACCCATGTAAATAATGATAATTAGACGGCATCCCACTCAGACAGGGCCAGGGGGCCAGGGAGGATTGCCCCCCTCCTTGTCCCGAGCTACCAAGGGTAAATGTAAAAAAAAAATTGCCCCTATTTCGTGGCGCATTGATTTTGCATTTCATCACCTCACTGCCCTAATTTGGGGCCTTCGATTTCGAATATGAATTCCAAATTTCCAAATTTTACCATGGATGGCAAATTAAGAAAATCAACTGTTTTTCCAAGGATAAACTGTAGGGGCAATTTTCCCTTAGGGAGGAGCGAGGGGCCGGGGTCCGTGAGTGAGGCAGGCTGGGCTGTGTTCCGTTTCCAAGGGATAAGTCAAACCCCATGCCCTGCCCGTAACGACAAGCAGGTAACAAGGTAACAAAGGTGCAACAGGATATCATCGTGTTTTGTGGCGACCAACGCTTGCAAGAAATGGCCCACCCCCGGCTGTGGAGGAGCGTTTCCAGAGGACACCCAAGGGGACTGGGGCCACTGGGCGGGGTGGCTGGCAAATCAAAAATGACTCACCCGAGGGCCCGGCCACTCCCCAGGATGGATAAAATTATGTGGCGAGTGAGCTGGCAACCCCCTCCCACGTCACGCAAAGTCGCTGGGGCCGTGGGAAAAAACAAAAGAGTGGAAATCAACTCCAATCGAATTCCAGGGGGCAGTGCCAGACAGGCAGCACCGCAGCAGACAAGGAGGGGGCTGCCGGATTTGGGTAAGATTTAACTTATTAGTGCTTTCAAGGAAGGGTGAGAATTCTATTGTTCAACAACTCTTATCATGGGTGTAAAAACAATGTGACCCCTGTTTCGGGCCTTCAATTTTCGTAGCACTAATAAGGTAGGTACCCCCAAAATCATGTTGTTACTTAAAGAGCACCCTATAAATTGTCCCAAAATCGTTTAAACTTAAACTGAAAATTATTCAAAGAGGGCTTGATGGCAGCTTCTAGGTCCGATAAAGAACTTCATAAAGTGTATTCAGATGATAGTTACTAGATTATGGAATAAAGAGAATAAAATTACATGTGTAATGACATCACTTGATATCAACATTTGTTTTTGAATATTAATGTTGCGATTTGAACTCCTTTTTAAAAGTTTCTTAAAGGCCATTGTGTTGCTTGTTAGTTGAAGAGCTTGCATCTATTTTTGAATATTAACCCCTAAAGGTCAAAGACTATGTTTTCACCAAAATCGCTCCAAAACTGCCATTTCTAATACAAGTACCAAATTTTGAAGAAAAAAAAACAATTTTGGAAAAATGTAACTGTAGGATCTTGTAATACACTAGTTCAAGAAGTTGTGGAAAAAAATTCAGAAATTTCACCTTGTGGATTGCAAGATAATAGCGTTTGAATTGACAAAAATCCTTTTTTTGTCCCTGCGAAAATCCAGGCAGCTGCACTTCACAAGATCACATTTGTATGAAAAAATGTCCCAAATGGTGGTTACTCTTTGGATTCATTCTTCAAAGCAAGTTGGATACATGCTTGAAAAATTTCAGATCATTTGGAATTGTAAAACATATAGGAAAAAAATAGTATGTAGAAAGAGGTAGAGAATCATTCAAAACACTAAATTGTTAAGAATTTAAATATGGAATTGAAAAATGTCAATTCCAACTGTTGTAATGTTGTAATAAACAATCTATACATAATGTTTTTATTTTTTTTCAAAAATAATGGAAACTGAATTAAATAAGGGACTTCAAAGTTTATTTTAGAGTAGAGATTCTATAACTACCCTCAAATTAAGAATCCTCACAACTTTTGACTCATTAATCAAAATGGAATGATTCAAATCTATCCGCGTATATATAAATCTAAAGAATCAATTTCAAATTTTTATTTTTTTTAAAAGTGATTTTTGAAGAATTTTTTTGAGCTGCCCAGGCTGCCCGCCGAACAATGAAAATGACATATCATGCAATAACTTTTTAACCATGTAGTCAAAACTTATGAAAATTGTTGAGCCTTAAAGCTACTCTTTGGGCACATCTTGTGTGAAAATTTCAAAGAAAAATAAATAAAAAATTTGTTTGTAGTGAGCTGTCCAAAATTGCTATGTTTTCAAAAAACGGTGTTTGGTCCTTTAGGGGTTAATGTTGTGATTTGAACTCCTTTTTAAAAGTTTTGGAAAGGCCATCATGTTGCTTGTTAGTTGAAGAGCTTGCATCTATTTTTGAATATCAATGTTGTGATTTGAACTCTTTTTTTTGTAATGTCACCGCATTCTTTGAGGGCTGCCTTTGAGTTGTTCAAAGTATTCTATTGTCAAAACTTCACACCCCTACTATGGTTTCATATTTGCCTATGAGTTGTTCAAAGTACTCTATTGTCAAAACTTCACACCCCTACTATGGTTTCATATTTGCATATGAGTTGTTCAAAGTACTCTATTGTCAAAACTTTGCACCCCTACTATGGTTTCATATTTGCCTATGAGTTGTTCAAAGTACTCTACTATCAAAACTTCACACCCCTATTGTGGTTTTGTATTTGCCAAAATCGGTTGTGTTGTTCAATGTACTCTACTATCAAAAACTTCATACCCTTGTTGTGGTTTTGTATTTGCCAAAATCAGAAAACTTATTATGAATTTCTTCCTTTTCTTCCTTGCTATGTGCTTTTTACTCTTAACTATTTTGGTATCAATTTAACCATAGCCCAATTTGTAGCGCTTTCAGGTGTACCCACCTTATAAGGTAGTTACACCCCAAACTGCCACTTTTTGCTACTGAGCCTAATTACTATTATTAGACTGGTCTATTCTTCATATATTCTTGTTGGTAAGTGAAAAGAAGTTCCAACGCACCAGAGAACATGGCATTTGGATACTATATGCAAAAGTTATTAAGGAAGAAAGTTTGATTCTAAGAGCATTTCTTCCACATAGGTAGAGAACTTACTTTGGAGATGTACACATAGTATTGATGGGGCGGTTTAAGGTCAGTGGCACATTTGGGTGCACCCACCTTTTAGCGGAGTCTAGGAGGGTGAATAGAGAGCCATTCAGCTGGGGTCTTAATAAATCATTTATCTATTTTTAATTTTTAACTTACACTACGAGTCCTAATAATTTATTGCTTGTTCTGGATGTTTTTGTCAGGTCTTGCCTGGGCGCAGTGGAGCACTCATGCCTCCCTATCCAAATGATCCACCCAAGCATATGGATCTCACTATGCTATGCGCTAGATTTCCGTGCACATATCCCCAACAGTTCCCAACAGCATTCAGGACTTCAGGAGGGCCCCAGCTTCCATTCGACTTCCGAAAAAGCGGGGTCCATACAAACAGCTGGTGGAGTTTAGGGCAGCCCTTTCTTCTCGGGTCTCCACTCTCCAGACTCCAGATGGTCTTGGATCTTGGGGTATTAATTACGGAGTATTAAACAACTCCTCCCACCTCCAACAGAATCTCAACCCTATTTCTTTAAGGTCTGAGCCCCACACCAATTACACAGCACGCGAACTGATGCTCACCAGTTACTTATCGCCGAGGAATTCTCCTCTTTACGGTATGACTTTTCTGTAGGGGCAACTTGTGCATTTCCAAGTGGCTCATGTCTCCTCATCAGTTTCTTACCTTTGCCTCACTTGTTATCCCTCTTCAGTGGAACCCCGACTGATTCACTCGGTCGGGCATCTGTTCAACAAATAAAATAAAAATGCACAGCATCGAGAGAACGAACACAACAACGACTATTCTCCTTTCAGAGGGTACCAGACGGACTCTTCATTACACGGAAGTAACTGTCACCATATATCATAAATCCGTGGCAATGAACCATGCAGTCTGCACTGATCCCCACCCTCACAGAACCACTCTTGATGCTCAGATTCCTTGTTTTCGCATTAGTTAGTACATTCACCGATAAGAAACCCTCAAATTTACCAGATGCAGGAGTCAGAGTTTGTGACCGAGTGTAAAAATTCTGATAGTGCGTGACTATCAGAAGCCAAGTTTGGTAGGGTTTGATGGTGCGAGACAGTACAGTAGTGTGTGAACTCTCCATTGCATGAGAGCACATGTAACTCTGCCATCGAACTTGCAGACTTCACTGGTGTAGCAAAATCTCAGTCCCCTCCCCTCCCTGGCTACTTTAGTATTGTTTCGACCTTTCTATGACCCGTGTACGGTCATAGGTCACGACCCGCACGCTCAAAGGTCATGACGTTTTCTCAATTCTGTGACCAAGATCGAAGAAGACGACGAAGAAGAAGAACATCGGTCCTCAAACCGGCATTGTCGTGAAGAGCCCATTGGAGACAGTGAGTTCCTCTAATTCCACCACATGAACGCAGATGGAATGTTCCCTTCAATGCCTTGTTTCAAACTTACATAGACTGCGGCACAGATTTGTATCCAGGTACCAACCAACCAACTGTTGAAGCTTTGAGGGCTCCCGTTAGGACCTCTGAATGGGTGTGGCACATCTGTGTGGCATCACTCGGTGGGCTTTATGTAGTCGTCCGGTTCCGATTCGAAATTTTGAATGCTGCAGAACAGGGGCAAAGCTGGACTGGAGTAAAGGATCTCTGGAGGCTCGCTGGAGGATCTGCTCTGCTCACCATGCTTGCAGCTTTGAACTGTTTCAAGCCGCTGCTGCCGCTGCTGCCGCTGCTGCGGCTGCTGCAGTATTTTGTTGGGGAATTTGAACCACCACCTTCTGGATGTCCCCATTAAATTCAAATATCTGCAGGTAACTTAATGACTTCTGGACGGATGGGCTTCGATTCTTCCAAGCATCTTGCTGGACTTGGCCATGTGCGACAATTCAGTTCAGTTCCTCTCACTGTGCCTGCCTGCCTGCCTGGCCTGCCACTCTGGCCGGGGGCTGCCTGGCTTCAGTTCTTTTCTTTATTGTTAATAAAAACAGGCTCTGCAATCAAATTCTCTTTACTTTTCCCAACTAAAGTTAAGCTTACGTGAGTGGTGGCCCATGAATGAAGCATGACGTGGTGTGCAGGTGGAAACAGTCGGATCAATTGATCATGAGGGATATTTTTACCGAAGAAGCCAAAATGACATGAGTAAATCGGCAACTTGCAGGGGTGTATTATTGAATGGAGCCAAGTAAGACTTCCCATTTACAGGGCACAGGACTTGGCCGCCCTTTGGAAAAGTAAGAATCATCAACTTATTACTCGGCCATGTGCAGCCCCCCTGACGGGGGTAAATTGAACTTGACACCGGAAAAACAACAGTGATTGAGGCAACGTCCAGCTAGACCGGGCAACGCAAACAGGAACGCAATTATGTAGTAACTGAACCCATGTATGCAGACCATATCACTGTAACCGGACCCTCAAGGTTCAAAGGCCGGAAATGGGTTTTCAATTTTTTCGGATAATAGAGTTAATTGTAAAATACGTACAATGCGGGACCACGAGCCGGAACTCAGGAAAATTATAGGACGAAGCTCCATGGAGAATCAAACTAAGGTCCGATGGAGTTTGGGGTTGTGTTTCTTTTGTATTATTTTTAGTTATACCTTCCACTGAAACCCTTGTTTCAAACTGGGTTTTTTTTATGATTAACTCTAATAATTTTCTATGGTGTCAAACTCTACAATATTTTTCTTAAACTTCTTTTGGAGTAAGAATGTACTTGCTCTTTGGAAACATAATTTTTATTTTAGACACTAGCCAAGACAAATAATCATGCCATCCTATGCTTGAAATGCTTGACTTTGGACCAAAAAAACTCAAAAATTCTAAATTAAAATAAATAAATAATATTCATGTCTAGCTGAAAAGCTTTCATTCATTCAATTTGGATTAGGCATGTGAAATTGATGATGAATATTGTTTTGTGGGCAATCAAAGCATTGTCATGTCAAGTGGCAACACGTATGTATCAGTAGTCATTTTAGAGCTTTAAAATTTTAGTAGAGTAGTTTATACTAACCTAGATGGTTCAACACCTAGGGGGGAGGATAGAGTTTGAGGTTGTTTGAAGGTGTAAATAGAGACTTTTGGAGGTTTGAAGAATTGATTGAAATCCTAGGCAAGACCCTCCTCTCCTTTTATTCTCTTCAAGTCTTGTGTGTGAAGGTTTCATAGAATTTTAGGAGATGGTATACCTTGAGGGTTGTTTGTAGATGATGGCGGTGTTGCCTCTTTACTTAATTTAATTTTTTTCCTTGTATACTTCAATTTGTGTGCGAAATTAGTCCACTCAAGATAAAGTAAAAGCATTTGGGAGTATATTAGATGCTT
Organism: Antitrichia curtipendula; assembly: GCA_951230915.1. Lineage (NCBI taxonomy): Eukaryota > Viridiplantae > Streptophyta > Bryopsida > Hypnales > Leucodontaceae > Antitrichia > Antitrichia curtipendula. The sequence continues at coordinate 29,904,176 of OX579635.1, forward strand.
ATTATTAGAAGCTTGCTTATTAATGTCTAGATATAAAATGGATTTGCCTATGGTTTATATATGTGAGTCTAGTCCAGGACAATTTTGTTAGTGATGCAAAATGATGTGACAATATGTGGTTGCAACATTCTATTTAAAAATATATTGAGGTATATTGAACTATAAAAGAATTGTCTTTGTGCTCATCCAAATCTAGTGACATATAGCACTCCTAATTTGGATTATTATTCTTCCTATTGCGTGTCTAAGAACTTTAAAAAATAGTCACATATTCAATCTGTATAATGATGTATTGGGATATGATAGGTTAAGATGTTAAAATGACATCCCAATGAGATATGCAAATTGTTAAGATAGAGACATAATTATCTCCAATCATTTTCAATCATTACATACATTAATACTTGAAGAACTAGAGGATAGTCCAAATTTCCAAAATTGTGGAGATGCATTATAAATACAGCTTAGAAGACACCAATAGAAACATCAGACATATAGACTTAAAAAACATGCCTCTAAAGACCTATAGCTAGTCAAGTTGGTCATGTGGTGTCTTTTTTTTTAGTCTATGTGGTCCATGTTTCTACTAACAAAATTTTTTTTATGATAAATTTCAAACAAAAATTATAAAATGTGATCCATAGATCATATCAAAACAATTAGATTGAAATATTGAATACTACACTAATTAATATTTTTCAAAAAAATTTCGAATCTAATAATGGTGATTCTTTTTTAAATTGATTATAGATTGAGTATTTGAAGTTTTACTATAATTATTATTTTTTGGATTCAAAATTTTTAATTATAATTGGGGTGTTTTTTCATAATTTTTATTTTATTATTTTACTTATTTATTCCAATGGTCATTGAGAGGTCAATTTTTGAACTAAAAATTTACTTTGTGAGGTCATATGTGCTTGAATCCTTTAAACCAAAAAGTATTTTCTATGAAATGTTCTTAAAATCAATACTATAAAAAATCCAACTAATGTAGGAATCTTCAAACATTTTGATGCATACAAAAATCAAAACTATATGTGATTGGGCGACAATTTTTTTAATGTGTTGTTCAAAATTTGAACATTTTATCTTCAAGGGGTTAAGGGGTTGTTCATTTAAGGTCCCACAAGTATCTCTAAGAAGACATTATGGTAACACTTAAATTACATACTTTTGTTAGAAAGGAGACTCTATTGTATCTCAATTAATTTTAGAGGTTGGGAGTAAGTAAGTGGTTTGTTGAGGGACTTGGAAAACTTGGAAAGAGATTAATTGTAAAGTAGGATGACTTTTAGAACAAGTTATGTATGACAGATAGGCAAGTTTTGTTTTCATTGAAGGTTCATTAGATTGAATAAAGTTAGATTGTTTCAAAGTTTCTTCTTAAATAGTATAACATAGGTTGAGCATTTGATGGCGATGTTATCATTATTGCTTAATGTGGAGACAATGACAAATTTTGGTGGGTTTAATTGTTGATAAAGGGTATAGAAGGAGTATATATGTGTGTTGTTCCTTGTAGTCTTGCTACAAGGACTATTAATTGTTGAGTTATCAATCCAATGGTGTAAGGTAAACCAACCCATTACGGTCAGATGACCCATAGTGGACATCTTATGACCCCATGATGTTTTTTTAGACTACAATCAATATCTAACCTGACACCTATGGAGTGATTAGTGACCTCATTAGGAATACCCAATTTTTTCAATGTAAATCATTGTAGGAAGTGATTTTTCATGGCATTCCACATAAAAAATTATTGTAACCACTTTAGGTGATTAAGATGAGCATAATGGATACACTTTTAGTTGGCTATGGGGCAGCCTGTAGACCGTGTTGGGAAGATCACTTCAAAAATACATAACTAATTCACACTTTATCTGAAAAATAAAATTTCAATTGCTCTCATTATTTCTCACACTTATCTTTGAGTGAGAAAAAAATTGAAAATTTTCAACACTGGCATGAGGACAAACTCGAAATTCTGACCACAATGGGTTGGTTTACCTTATGTCTTGCCATATTAAGAACATAATTCATGTCTTGGGGGAATCAAATATGGTCCCATATGCTCCGTATATGGTTTCCATGTATAGCCTTTTAATGTTTAAATTAAGCTTACTGTGCAACTTGTAACAACTTTGTGCAGCATTTCACATTAAAAGTGTGGTGCATTGGAGGCAGGGTCGCAAATGAGATATGGTTGAATCTTTTTTGAGAAACTTGTCAATTGTTGTTTCAGGTAGACAAGCGTACATTTATACACATAAATAATGCATTTCTTCAGGTATTTATGCACAGAACATATTTTTTTGAACAACCCCTGCACATAAGGTAAACCAGCCTATTCCCGTCAGCTTCCTATTTTCGACATCTGACTTTTGGCCCCATTACCACCCTGAAACTCATCTAAGTCCATCTATTTTTCTGGCAAAATCAGCTCATTAATTCAGCTTGGATAACGTGTCTACCATTGATTGGTGGATATCCAAGTACTCATAGATACAATCTATGGCGGTAATGGGTTGTTGATCTGACTTTATAAATTAATCCATGGGCGGATTTGTAATTTCAGGGCATTCAACTTCAAAAATTCATAGAAATTTCAATTTTTATCAGAAAATTATAATTCCACTTGGGTTTGATTCGTGAAACATGCATACACCTCTGAAAAATAGGTGCCCCCATTGAAGTTGACTCCAACATCGCAGATCGCAAATCAGGGTGGTAATAGGCTTGTCTACCTTAGTGCATGCAGCTGCTTGATATATATACTGTGGCAACAACTGTAACTTCTTACAGTATTAGCAATGAACTCTGGAGTGGACAGTTGCTTCAGTATGTATATATATTATTTATTTATTTATTTTATTTTACACAACTTCAGTATTTTTTTTCTTAAGTACAGTACTGTAATGCGGAATTTAAAAGTTAAATAAATACTCTGTCCATCTGTTTTATTCCTTTGCTCTTTTGACTGAGGAGTGGGTCCTTCAGTACTTAAGTGAAGTAAATTAGTGAGACTCGGACTCAGTAAAATTTTTGAAGGGCCGGGGGAACTGAATTGAGACGGAATGCCAGGTGTTACCTTTGAATTATGGACCAAATCTAAGAAATTCCGTTTACGGTATATAAAATTGGAAATTGGAAAGTCAATTTTTCTCCGGACCTCCACTTTACGTTTAAGCCACCTTACCCCACTTCCCTTTTGACTTTTGAGTTTTACCTTACAATGTGTTCCATGTTCTGTCTGTGATTGCTTGCATGTTCTCTCAATCTTTCCAGGAGGCTAAATTTGGATGTCTGAACATATTCGGGTATAAATTAATGAAAGATCAGATTCAAGCAAGAACATACTTTCCACGTAGATACGTTAGCGCGTGGTAGGCATTCAGGGACCAGGGAGGATTGACCCCTGTAGTGCCCCGTACATGTAAAAATTGTCCCCTATTTTGTGCCGCTTAAATATTTTATTTCATTGTATTTCCTAGCTAATTTGGGGCCTAAGATTGCAAATATGAATTCATAATTTGAAATTTTTATCATATATGACAAATAGAAAATTCCAGTGTTTTCTGCAAGGGTAAAACACGGGACAATATAGGGATCAATCCTCCTTGGCTGCATTTAGGTTCCTAGGGGTGTGTATACATTTTGACAGAAAGGCCTAGGCGGTCATAAATAATACGGAGTAATTCATTGGAGGAGGATGAACGACCATCTTAAATTGTATTTGCCTTTTTTTTCTTTTTGAATTTGCTAATACTTGTTAAAAATGGAAATTGTTAGATTTAATATATTTTAACAAGTTCTAATAGATATTAACCTAGATGAAAAACAAGAATGTTCAACATAATTTTTTTGACAGTTTTCTATTAAAATTTGTTAAATTTAATAAATTTTAATAATTATTATTTCCTCTATTTCTAAAAAAAGAACCATGTGTTCCTTTGCCATTTTACAAAAGAAACAAATGTCTTTTTTAGAAACGGATATAATAGCATCTTTTTATAAAATCAAACAAAAGAAAGGCAAAATACCAATCCAAAAACACAAGGTTTCACCAAATCTAACGTAAATAAGAGAAGTGTTGTTGTACTAGAGGACATGGCATTGGAATTTTGCTAAATTACATTAGTTTATGTAGTTTGGCCTTGCTTTGTGATGTTAGATTATTTAAGACTTCACACCACGTGATACTTGATTTGGGGGCTAACTAGAATTAGAGATGTTAACCGCCAAGGACCAAATGTTCTTTTGGGTGACATTGCAAAGTTTCAATAGGTTCCTACGATCATTAATTTTTGCAACATTTTTTGAAAATAGAAAAATACAATACTTTTCTAAGAATATAATTTTATTTCAGTTGGTACATGGGAAGAGAAATTACTCCACCTTAAGCTCAAAATGGAGGATAGAAGACAATGCCAAAAAATTCACGAAAATCCAAAATAATTTTAGAAAAAATCTTATAAAAAAGAATTTGTGCCTACAACTTTACGTGGAAAGATTTTATTCATTTTATTTGGACTACTCTAATAATGATATTTAATGTAACCACACTGATTATTTTGAAAATACTAGCTTTTTTAATTTTTGATGAAGAGTTTTACCAATAACACAAATATTTATACTATCGAAAGAAGGAGATCTCTGTAAATATAGTTAGTAAAAATATTCATCAAGAGTAAAAAATTATAGCATTTATAAAGCACTAAGTTTGATCTACAAACATTCAATGAAGCAATAGGCTAAGCTATAAAGTCAGCTTTTTAAGACATGCAAATTGATACAATATAACTCAAGCCGTTAATTATTCAAGAGACAGAACATCACTTTGACAAAGATTTATGTTTACATTGTTGAGAATTTGGTTACAAGACCTTCAATTGTCACAAGTAGCAAAAATGATGTTCTTTCAAAATAAGAAGCACAACTATATCAGAAAATGAGCATACCCAACTATGATAGGGACCATGTGGCTAGAGCCTTCTTTGCTACAAACCAATATATGTCTGCACCTCTATACTCAATCTTCTTGTTGCATTATTATACCCATAGTTTTTGGTTCCAAAAAACTCCAAACATCTACATTATTAGATTTTGGGCTTCAATTTTTTTCTAAATGAAGAATTCACACTTTATAAGATTCTTTTAGTAAAAAAACTAGACAATGTACATGTTGAAGTCATTAATGGTAGATCCTTGTCTTTTGGAGATGTTACTCACGAAACTACACCATTGGAGGTTTCGTTTGATGGGCACAATGGTTTAGTTGTATTCAATATTATTATGACATCTTTCAATCATATTATTTTGGATTTTTTTTGGCTCGAAAAATACACTTTGTCAATAGATTGGAAATTGCAAAAATTGTCATTTTTAATCAAACCTCCTTTGAATGAACCTACTAGAAAATTTCCAACCGTCAAACCTTTATTTATTGAAACTAGGGCATTTATGAGATTTGCAAAAAAAACTAAATTTCTTTTGCTATTTATGTAACTTCAATGCTTGAATAAGATATTACCTCAACAAATATTCTAAATTAATGTAAAAATTTCAAGAAGTATTTGAAAAGAAAATTATTAACATCTTACATGAACATTGTCTATACCATCGCATTATTGATTTTTAAGATATGGCCCAACCACCATTTGGTCCAATTTACAATGCATCACAAAATAAATTGTTTGCATTAGAGGATTATATTACAGAAAACCTTGCTAAGAACTTTATTTGAAATTCCAAGTCTCCAACAAGAAGACCAATAGTTTTTGTCAAGAAAAGACGGATTATTGCGAATGCGCGTTGTCGTAATGTGGGTTGTTTACCAATTATAAAATAGGCATCATATTATATCTAAATCAGTTCCAAGTTGAAAGGTGGTTAGGCTTGGTGGAAGGTTAGATTCTTGGGGTGGCTAGTCTCGTTCGGTGGCATGGGTTTGGTTGGGCGTTTGTCCCAAATTGTTTGCAGCTTTGAAACCTTTTTGTGGGTACTTAAGGGCTTCACTTCCTTTTTTAGAACTCTCTTGTTTTTGGTACTTGGCTTTCTCCTTTGATTTGGATAGTCTTGGTTTGAACAAAGTTTTGCAATCTAAGTTGGAAAGAATTGAGGACGATTTAATATATCATCACTTATTGAAGGTTTTTAATTTTTTTTATTGAGTATTGTAGTCTTACGAATTGTTTTTATTTTTTTGTTCTTAGGAGCATTAAATTTAAGAGCTTGAGAGGGTGCAATAGGCAAACTTGAGAGGGATTCAAGTACTATTGCATCTTATAGGTAGCAAAGATTGAACTTCAAGATTAGGATTATAGGTGGAGGAGATTCGCTAAATTAGTAGCAGTATTTTTTTTATTGTTGAAAAATAGTTTATTTTGTGGGTTTTGCATCTGTGGGTGGCATAGGTGTTGGATTAAAGTTTATTTAGTCTCTGGCATTTCTTTCCCTTTCACAAACATTTACCACAGCTAGGAGCCTTGTGATTTTTCAGAAAAGTAGTAAAACCTCACAAGAATGATGATTATTGTAAACTGAATATATTAACCCCTACATGACTAAGGAGTCCACTTTGGGCTTTTTGAGAACTCGAGCAGGCTCTATTGACTTCATAATTTAGAATTTTTTTATGAATTTTAAAAAATGGATGCTTCTCATCATAATCTATATGTGAAGCTTTGTTTCATGTCATTCCAATAAATATAGAAAAAGTTAGAAGGATTTTTTTTATTTCAAATGTTAAACGAGGCAACAAAAAATATATTCTAAAAAAATATTAACTATTTTTTTGGAATTGTCTAGATTGATACCTACTCAAAAGAAATTGAACCATTGAATTCCAAATAATGAAGTAAAAGCTATGGGGAGTTTTATGTTGTGGGCAACAAAGGTAGAAAAAACATATGAAGTCATTTTTTGCTCTCAATTTTTTTTTTTTAAATTAAAAAAGAATTAAAAGAATTAAAAGAATTAAAAAATATAATTTACTATAATATTTATACCATTGAGATTAATAAATCTAAAATTATTCCAATTTCTTTTAACATATTAGTTATATTTTTTCATTCAGTAACACTGTTGAAGAAGGATAATGACCTATTCAAAAACTACCCTATTAGTATAATAAGTTCGTTCCAAGGGAAACGGTCAAGTAGGAAATCAATGCTAATGGGACTAATACCTAAAAATAGATAATACAATCCCAAAATAGAAGAATATGATCCAATTTGGAAAATCAATAATCACTCAATCTACAACGACATTGCATATATAATTCACTCACACATAGTTTGACTAACACCATCATACTCCAATTAGGCCCATTGACATGCAAACCTCCAAATTGATAAACATAATTCAACCATGCAATCATAAACACAAGACACCAATTTGGAAGCTAAACATTTTCCATTAAACCAAATTGGTGATTAAATCACCATTACACATTTAATAATTCCATAGTCTTTCACTACAACTAGTTCCTATCAACTTCCTCTCACTTAATCTCAAAATCTCTTCCATCTTCATTAAGCTCTTAAAATTCTTTCATCTTCCAAATCACTCCAACTTGGACTGAATTGCTTCACTTCTGTTCACATCGACATTTCTTGGCACACCAATTAGCTCACTCAAAATATCCCACTTGGACACTCGAAACAAGCCAAAACATAACACACAAAACAAACAAAAACACAGCACACCCGGCTGGGACTCGCAGTGGACACTCTTCAACACTGGGTGAAAATGAATTCAGAAAGAAGGACCTAATAGGGACCAAAACGGTAGTTAACAAACCGCCCAACTAGAAATACTAACCGCAAAAGAAAACCATCCAAATTGGACTTGACATCCTCAAAACAAGCCCCATAACTACATTCCAACTTGGTAAAATATCACTCAAAATCACCAAATTGAAACACAAACTCACAAAAAAAAACTATCAAAAATCCAAATAAGCACTCAAAAAGTTTAAAAAGAAACATCCAACTAATTTATCTACAAACACCTTCCACTTTATAATTTAAGAAAAAATAATATCAAAGTTTTTTTGGTTAAGTTTTCTTAAATACATTATCAACCTGTTTTCTATCTTATTGACCAAAATGCACAAGTTATAGGACATACGTGTTTTTTCCTAAAAATGTTGAAAGATAAAACTTCACCTTTTAGAAAGACTAGCAAAGCCTACATTTTGAAGTTTAGGCACATTGAACTTGCAATTGGTGGGGGTATTCACTCTAGAATTTTGATACAATGTAATTGAACAAGTTAACCAAAAGATCATATGATTGGTTTTGTTAAAAAATAAATATTGATGAAGATTTTGACCTTTACTTTGGGGACAAATATTTTGAAGTAGTTTTAGGCCTCTAAACAATGGTTCTTCAAGGATTAATATGAAAAGATCAATATTTGTATTTATTGATATCTGGACTTTTTGATGAACTTAGAAAGGCTAAGATTTATATTGAGGTTGATCTTTGTAGGGCGTATAAAGTATTTTGAATACAATGTCATGCCATTTATAAATGTAAATTAGTGAACTATCTTTCAACGTTTCATGAATGATGTCTTTCACAAGTTCTTGGATAAGTTTGTCATATGTTATTTGGATGATATCTTGAACGATTCCAAGAGTGTTGAAGAACATGAAAAACATATAAAACTTGTGTTACAAAAGCTACAAGATGTTGGGTTATACATCAAATTAGAGAAGTGTATAATTCAGCAACCACAAGTGCATTTTTTTGAATACACCATTTTCAACAAAGGTTTGTTGATGGATCCAAAGAAGATTCAAGCTATCACGGATTGATGAACTCCTTAAATGGTGCATGATGTGTAATGCTTTCTTGAATTTGTGATTTCTATCAAATCTTCATAAAAAAATTATTGTCAAATAGTTGTTTTGTTAATTTGGTTGATGTGCAAAGATAACTTGGAATGGAGAATGGACACAAAAACTTTTCTACATTTAAAGTTTGTTTTTACTGTAGCTCCAATTTTCATTCATTTAAGATTTTTTTAAATCATTCTACATGGACATTGACTATGAATTTCATGATAAAGAACTTCTTTGCTATTAGAGTTATTCGTAAAGTCATCCCTAGTTTGATACCCAGTTTTAAACAAGCTCTTATACAAATTGGTGAAAGGAGGTAAAGCAACCCATATGGGATATGTAAATGGTTGGAGTTGTAAGTAACTTGTAAGAGCTTGGAGGAGCTCAATCTTAAAATAAACCCATATCCTTTGAGAGTTCATAAAGAACAGTGGATTTCATTATAAAAACAACCTCTCCACCCTCCATTCTTACGAATTGTCAATGTACAATTTCTGTGACAGGTAAACTCAGGTCCAAACTTTTTTAGGCACCATTTCGATGCGAAAGAAAGTTTGGTCCCAAGTTTTGTTTTGCTAGTGTTGATTGTGCGAGCTTTTTACTTTTTCACCTGCTTTTTTACATAAAGCAGGGCTTCAAACCCCAGTTTTACCTCTAAACTCGGGTTTACTTTACGAATAACTCTATTGTGGACTTTCTTTGACTATGTTTTCAACAAAAACGCTCCAAAACTGCCATTTCCAATAACAATACAATTTTTTTGCAAAAAAAACTTTTTTTGATATATGGAAGTGATGGAACCATAAGAAATTGTATTATGATGACTTGAGAACATATGATAAGAATTTCAGAAATTTCAACCGCGTGGATATCAAGATATAAGCATTCAAATTCATTGAAATCATTTTTTTGGCCCCTGCAAAAAACAAGGCAACTGCACTTCACAAGCTCAATTTTCTATGAAAAAATGTCAAAAATTGTGCTGCTTCTTTGGATTATTTTTCCTAGACAAGTTAGCTACATGTTTTAAAAATTTCACATCATTTGGAATTGTACAACATATAGGAAAAAAAAGTAAATAGATAGAAGTAGAGAATGATTCAAAATACAATATTGTTAAGAATTTAATTATAGAATTGAAAAATTCCAATTCCAATGGTTGCAATGTTGTATTAAAAAATCTACATCCTATGGATTTGTTTGATTTTTAAAATATTGAAAATTGAATAAGATAAAGGACTTCAAAGTTTATTTTAGAATAAAGAATCCATAACTGCCTGCAAACTAAAACTTCTCATAACTTTTGACTCATTGGTCAAAACTAAGTGATTTCAAAGCTTTCCACGTAGATATAACTCTAGAAAATCAATTTCAGATTCTTATTTACAAAAAAAGTGATTTTTTCTGATTTGCTGGAATGCCCATCTTGGAAAAAAAAATAACATATTAGGCCAGAACTTTTGATCCATATATCCAAATGTCAAGAAATTTAGCGCATATGAAAGATATTCTTTGTCTCCACCTTCTATCAAAATTTCAGCCAAAAATATGAAAATGTCTAATCACAAGTACCTACCCAAAATTTCTATTATGCCAAAAAATGCATGCTAGTCCTTTAGGGGTTAAGAATGGCACCACTTACTTGAAGGTGTTTTTCATCCAATGACTATAAATAGATCACAAAATTCTTGAATATTTTTTCTTTGCTTTTCTTTGAATCATTGTCAAGTTTGTTAGAACACATCATTCTCTCACTTCAATTCTAGAGGAGGTCACTCTCACTACATTTGGGATACCCACGTGTGGTGGAGTGATTTTTTGACCCCCTATTTACTTTTGAATAAACTATAATTTCATCCTAAAATTTTGAGCTTTGTTTAATAAAGACTAAAAGTTTCTATTGACAAAAATTTCAATTCCAAATAACATAAGATACATTGTCTAGAAAGGGTTGAAAAATGAACTAAAATGGCATGTTCTCCAACTAAAATATTTATAGAGCTTACATGATGATGACTATTGCATCAATATTCAACCAAAATAAACTTTCAATAGAAAGCTATTTTGTAGGAAAAAGAAAATTCATTTTTCAATTTTTTTTTTCTTATATAATATAGAGGTGTGAAAGTTATTTTCAGCTTTACAGTGTATCTTTTTAAAAAAAATTTATAACTAATTACTATTAGCACAAAAAATAACAATAATTCAAAACATAAACTTTTAAAGTAGTAAAATCTATCCATAATTTTTTTTTGAAATTTTTTTTTTTTTTTAAGATGTATTACATGTATTACTTTTTCCGCTGCATGTGGGTTGCTAAAACGCGAGCAGTGTCCTCCCCGGGCTTCAATTTCATCATCACATAACACTTTGAGAAATAACAAGGATTATCAAATGCCTTATCTTGAAGATCATATTTGATGCCTCCAAAATGGGAAGCAATATATAACCAATAACAAATGACTTTATTTAAATTGAAGCAATTCCAACTTCATGCGACAACTATAACAATGCCTACGGACTCATTCTACAACATTGGCTTTGGACACTTTAGTTCTTTGCATTAAATGCCACTATGAAAACAACCGCTTCAAATTCAAGTTTTTAGACGAATTCTTGTATTTTAAAGATCGCCTATACATTTTTAAAGGTTCTTTATGCCTTCGAGTTCTTCAAATTTGTCATGATTTTTTAGCCGCTAGATATTTTGGGTACAAAAAGACATTAAAATTTATATTTTGAAATTTTTAGTGACCTCAAATGTAAAAGGTTGTCAAAGACTTTGTGTTTTTTTGTAACACTTCTTTAAGATCCAAGGTCTTTGGTTTCTGTTTATTTCGTTATCAATTTATCACCATTGAGTTTTTTGATACCAAATATGTTATTGTGGACCAACTAAAAAAGATGGCGCATTTTTTGTCCGTCAAAATAGGACAATCATTAAAGAAAAAACAATACAATTTTTCTTGTGCAACATCTAGTAATATCATCTTAGATTGAGGAAAGCAATTTGTTTCTAAATTTTAAAGATTCCTTTTCAAAATTTTGAAGTTAGATACCATATCTTTTTTATTATTTTAATTTTCAAACTCATGATCAAATCGAGCACATCAATCAAATGTTAGAATAGTATTTATAATGCACTATCAATTATCAACAAGATAATTAGACCTTATATCTAATATTGATTGAATTTGCGTATAATAACATTTTCCATGCCTTAACTTAACAAACACCATTTTATACCAATTATAAGTATCATCCAATGTTTGGTCTATTAAATTTTTTATAGACAAACAATCAATAGTCAAAGAACTGACAATGCAATTATTTCAACTCTAAAAAACTCTAAAACTTCATTTACAAGAAGTTCAAGATTATTACAAAATAGTAGCAAATGCATTCCAAAAAGAATCATCTTTGATCCAAATTGGCAAGAAAGTTTGGCTCCTATGGCACAATATTAAGCCTACTTGATCATGTGATAAATTAGACTATCATCGACTAGGATCATTTTCTATTCAACAACAAGTCAAAGCAGTTGCAACTATAGATTGGAGCTCTGAGTATCTATAAATGTACATCCATTTTTTCATGTTTCTCAAAAAGCCCTATATAAAGAGTCAAATATTCCAAGCACAATGCAACCATTGAAGTCAACAACCATGAAGTATATAAACTTTAAGGGTAAAGAAAATGCTAAACTAATGGCACATACATGATACATTGAAATATTTTATACAATTGGCATGGACTTGGGTGTGTCACTCTATGTGGAGGTTCATACATCACGTGAGGATAGGTTTTTTATTCTACGGGAATTTTGACGACCAAGAATAATTAAATGGTACCTATTATTACCTAATTTTTTTAATTCTTAATATTTTGCCCCCCTAAAATTACTTAAAATTCTAAAGGAGGGGCAATTTTCATCAACTTATTTTCTTACAAGCAAAAAAAAGTAAAATGTAAAAAGACAAACATAAAGATCAAAAATAAAAACACAACATTCACTTAACACAATTTGAAGCATTTAACATACATTGCTACCTTCTTCTTGTTATAAAGCATACAATACATGAAAAGCCTCAAATCATAAACCGAAATAGGCAAAGAAGGGCCATAAAACTAAACAAAGACAAAAAGAACACACATGAATTAGAAACTATACTAAATGAAAAACATGTCCGTCACAACCGGCTAAATAGCAACTAAGTGTCCTATACAACTATCTTGCGATTGTATCCCTCTCTATTTGTACCAAATTCTTTCGTCATTGCTTTACATCATTGGTACAATGTTTTAGTTGCAAAGTAGTTGTAGAATGAAGTGGTTACATTGTTTTAGTTGTAAAGCAATCATAGAATGAAATGTGGAATTATGAGAGTTGTATGAGAATTTAAATTTAGAATGAATGTGAGTTATTCTCCATCCAATATTTATCACAATTGTTGATGTGCATTAGTCCACACTCTATGATATCCACTGCAGTTTGCAACTGCAAAGAATGTGTAGGAATTGACTAGGAAACAATTACAACTGTCAAATAGCAATAGTTGTTTCCTAGTTGTTTTGTAGTCATTTCTTAGTTGTTTCCTAGATGTTTCCTAGTTGTTTACAAGTTGTTTTCAAATTATTTTTCAATTGTTTCATATCATTATATCAATTGTCAAGATTACCATTAGGTTGGACATATAACACTTGTAAGTTGTATCTTCATGTAATGAATTTTGTTTATAGAATTTTAAGATTTTTACAGTTTATAGTTTTCTATATTTTGTAGATTTTTATATTTTATAGATTTTCAAATCTACAAATTCTACAAGTCACAAACAAGTTGCAAATGTGCCACAAACAAGTTGCAAATGAGACACATACAAGTTGCAATGAAGTCATTAACAAGTTGCAAACAAGTCACATATGAGTTGCAAATGAATTTCATATGAGTCGCAAACAAGTCATACATTAGTTGCAAACGAGTCGCCAATAAGTTGTATAACTCACAAATTGAATTACCAACTTCATGCGGCAGCAAATACCACACAAGCAACCACGCCATAAAGCGCATGGATGAAGGTCCAAATAAGCTTCTGAATGAGAAACAATCTTTTTTTGCCTTGTAACTACAATATGACTAGAAAACTTGTCTAGAGCAACTGTGGGCCTTGAGATTCTCACTAGTTGCAAATGTACAATGCAACCCCAAAACTAGTTGCTCTTTATAGTCACGAAAACCCTCATTTTCTTCTAGTGTTAGAAATTGACAACATTCACATATAGGAGAATATAAACAACAAAAATTGAGGTACCAATCCATCAACATGGTGATACACTATACAACAAAGATTCATAGAACAACATGCAAGGAAGTCAAAAATGTGTGAAGTCCAAAAAATCAGAAAGGCAAAACTAAATCAAAATTGCTCAAGCATGTATGGTGCACTAATAATAACATTAAAGTGTTTTGAAGCCTAAAATATTTTAATAATACAAGTGAAAATACATAAAGTAAATGGTTGCTTCAATTATGTTGCACGCATTGCATAAATTTAGAAATTTTGCATACATTACATGGAAATCCTCATGATTAAAAATGCCCTCTTGCCGCCAGGCTTTAGGGGTCATCCAAAGGAGTAATAAGTTGCGTCAATTTTTGTCCTTCACTACGAAAACCTCACAAGGTTGTTAGCCACGACACAAAATGCCATGAAGCTCCTCCAACTCTCCATCACTAAGATCTAACAAGGAGGTAGTACATGATCCAAAAGCAGTGTCGAAATCTACCACAATCAAGAAGAAAAACTCATCCTAAACCCTAAACCTTCAAAGTAACGGCATGTGTAGATACCACATTCAGACCATTGTTTGGGAGATAGGAAGTAAAACTAGTGCCACAACAAAAAAAAATCAAGATTCAAAGCATGCAAGTAAAGCACACAAAATAAAGAAGGAAAAAAAATTCAAAGCATTCAAGGGTCTGCAACAGTGCAAAGAAAAAGACCAAACTATAAAGCCATGCAAGGACATTAAATATCCATTTCATCAAATTTTTGCACAATTTTTCATCCAAACAAACAAGTCAATAGTCCTAAAAATTAACCCTATTTAAAACAAATTTCTGGGATCCATATTTTTGAGGCTATCTTAGATTTTTTTAATAAATAAGAGGTATTATTTATATGTATATCTTACTTATAACTGAATGTACATTAATTTGTACTCTTTATATTACCTCAAAAAAAATTATGATTTTTTAATACCATGAATCAATAGCTCCCTATATTGTGTCACATGTTGTTTGGTAAAAAAATCTAAGCAACCTCCCCAGGCATGGGTGCACATGAGAACTGACAACAAATGTAATCAACGTGCCTCAAAAAATACATGAATTTCATCGATTCTATCTTGATAAACTAAAGATACTCAACGATAACTTGTAGTTGAAGTTCTTATATGGCATCCAAGGTTGTACATAAAGAAGGAAGAGATGTCAAATAATAGCAAGAAAATGCAACCTTTATTTTTAATCTCAATAGCTTGTAGTATCTTTCCATCTAGTTATTGCCTTGTTCAAACCTCAACATGTTTTAATTCAAAAAAGTTTAGAGAGTAATTAGACCTACAGCTTCAATTAGAGGCTGATCTTGAGCTTTATTTATCAAAATTACCAAAACAACTGCCTCAACCTTGGATCCTTTGCCACTATGAGGGCACCCTTAAGAAGAAGCTAGATCCTCTAAGCAACAAAAAAAACTTGCATGAACCAACTCTAGCATGGGAATCTTTAAGACAACACTCAACCTTAGTGATTTTGTTGCAACATGGAAGTGTGGAACTTAGAGGACAAAAAATGTTTTTTGAAGGATCCAACAAATGGCACTAATTATATATCCCCTAAAGTTCTATGACTATGTTTTCACCCAAAACACTCCAAAACTGCCATTTTTAGTACAAGTACCAAATTTTTGGAAAAAAAGATTTTTTTGACACATGTAACTGTAGGATCTTATAGTAAACTAGTTTTAGAAGATGTCGAAAAAATTTCAGAATTTTTCATCATGCGGATTGAAAGATATTAGCATTTGAATTGGCAAAAATATTTTTTTTGTCCCAGCGAAAAACAGGGCAGCTGCACTTCACAAGGTCACATTTGTATGAAAAAATGTCCAAAATGGTGGTGCATCTTCGAATTATTTTTCCTAAACAAGTTCTCTACATGCTTAAAATTTTTCAAATCATTTGATGTTGTACAACATATACAAAAAGAATAGTAGGTAGAAAGAAGTAGAGAATGATCCAAAATACTAAATTATTAAGAATTTAATTATGGAATTGAAAAATGTAAATCCCAATGGTTGTAATGTTGTAATAAACAACCTACATCCTATGAAAAAAAAATTCAAAAAATATTAAAAATTGAGTTAAATAAACAACTTCAAAGTTTATTTTAGAGTAGAGAATCTATAACTGCCCGCAAACTAAAAATCCTCATAACTTTTGATTCATTGGTCAAAATGGAATGATTCAAAGCTTTCCATGTATATATAACTCTAGAAAACCAATTTCAAATTTTTATTTTTGAAAGAAGTGATTTTTTCTGATCTGCCCAGACTACTCAGTTACGAAAAAAAGTAACATATTTGGCCATAACTTTTGACTCCTATTTCCAAAATGTCAAGAAATTTAGTGCATATGAAAGGTACTCCTCGCGCCGACCTTCTATTAAAATTTCAGCCAAAAATATGAAAATCTCCAATCACAAGTACCTGCCCAAATTTTTTTAACTGCCAAAAACTGCATGTTGGTCCTTTAGGGGATATAGTTAGTCTAATAGATGGAAGCTTGAATCATCAATATTGATTAAAAATCTTGTCCACCTTTATCTATGATTGAATGGACTACATATGTAGCATGCATCATTCTACAAATTCTTAAATTTCTTGAGATGGGAAAAAATCTAAAATATATTTTGAAATTTGTAGCTAAAGAAGAGGGTGATGTCATGGATATACATTTTATAACCTTTTAGAAGTAGTAGAAAGTTTTCTAGGAAGGAACCTACAAGTAATAGGAAGACTCTTAAGGAACTTTCTCGATAGAAGAATCTTCCGAAGAACTTTTTAGATAGTTGTATATAAAGATGTTAAGGTTAAAGTAATCCTTAATCTTAATAAAATATCTCGTGCATTTCTAACATCTTGCTCTTGCCACATTCTTGTATTTTTTCTTGAAATCTAAGATCTAATCTTGCCTTTAAGAACATTCACTTGTCTTCTGTTTATGGTGTTCGTAACAAATTGCTTCATTCTAATTCTAATTTATTATATCACAAAGATTTAAAAAGTGGATTCTTTGCCAAGTAAATAGATGCAAGATTTCAAACACACACAATGTGAGTTATCTCTCACTCTACAAACAAAAGATGTTAATATTTTTAATGCAAGAAGAAAAACTACTAGTTAATAAAGGGTCAAGTATTGAGCTACGTATAGTTGCATCTGAAAAGTCTTTGCATCCTAAGTTAAACATGAAGTATTTAATCTTAAACCTTATGTTTGTCAACATTGATTGCATCTTGAATTCTATAAGAAATCTATAAAATTGTCAATAATGTCCTAGTCAATCTTCTCCCATTCTTCATGTGTGGCAACAAAGAACTTAGGAGCGTTACGTAGGCAATGTTTGTTCTCCAATAAATGTTTTCTAAGTTGCAGTTTCAAAAGCAACCACAAATTCTCAATTGGATTGAGATCTAGTGAATTGGGTGGCCAAAGGAATTGCACATAGCCATAGTCTTCTTGAAGTTTCTTATTTTACGGATGTGATGCCAAGTTGCTCCATTTGTTGCAAGATAGATATGATTAGAGTTATCGCATAGACTCCAATTGAAAGGAATTACGTGAGGCTCATGGATCTTTCTCTCAAATTGTGAACCATTGAGGTCCAATTTATCATACAAGGACTTTTGAACTCCATCTCCATCCTCTTTCTCACCAAAAATCAATCTCATGCAGTTCATTTTTGCTATACACGCAAAAAAATCCAACATGTGTCCTATTTGATTTGAAACTAGACTTCAAATTCTTCTCACACAACTTCTCGCCAGATCACACACGTACTTTTTTCCTAGCAAGAAAAGTATTATATTCAATTGTTGTTTTATCAATGATCGCAATTTGTCCCCATAGTTGCAAATTCCACTAGTGTCGCCTCTATGCAAATTCCTTGCGCTTTTGCTTTTGTCCAAGTTTCCAAAGTAACTTCATCTTTATAATTTTGAGACAAAAACTTGATTCACTTAGGATTTTCTCAACATTGGAACAACCGAGCCCAATATCAATAGTATTAATAATCTATTGAAAATTCAACCTTGGTTTTTTATCTACTACTTCTAAAACCCTCTTCCTCTTTGCTTTCGCGAGTTTTGTAGGGTGTCCAAAGTGCGGAGCATCCTTAATGTCACCATACACTCATCACAGCATCTCTCCCTTGTGACATTGAAAGCCCTAACTTAGAAGCAATCTTTCTGTAACTCCAACTCATATACTTGTGAAGGGTGTAAACTTTTGAATTCAACTCATCATGTTTGCTCAAATCTTTTTTTTTTTTGCTGCCATCTCTCCCTATCCTGCTACTACTCACAACTAGCAAAGGATGTGCAAAGAATTTTCAGACACGATTGTACTAGGGTAAGGACTGCTTACATTGGAGACCAAGTCAATAACACAAAAATCTAATCAATCTCATGCCCAATAAAAAAGTTGAAATTTTTTATTTTTTTGGCTTGGCCCAAAGTAAGAAGCCACCCTAAGTCATTTGAATCTCAATTTATTTTTTTCAAATAAATTTATTATAGCTTAAATATTATTTAACATATTATTTTTAAATAAAAATTTAAATATATTAATAGCATGTAGTTGTACTATAGAGGCTTTGACCCTATAGCAATCATTTGATCTCCCTTTCCCTCAAAGATTGTTTATAGGATTTATATAATAGGATCCATAACTTATCTTTAAAAGTCTATTGTCTTCTTTGATATTGGTTTAGGAAAATCAATCCATATGCACATCCTTCAAGACTTATACGGGGATAAATGTTTTGGATTTTTCTCTTATCACAATAGGTCATTATAAATTCTGTGAACTTCCTTTTATAAAAAAACTTTGACTACAAGAAAACATCGTCCAAATTCATAGACAATGTCCGAATTGACACAAAAATGTTTGAATCGACAAAAAAAGTGTCCGAATTGACATAAAATGACCGCATTGTTCCTTAATTTCAATTCAAAATTCAAATTTTCATATTTCATCATCTATGGTAATAATAAGTTTCAATTTTCATCATGAGGTGAACTTTTTTGATAAAAGTATAGATTACTTTTTGATTGTTTGTTCTATAGAAACTACCCTCATTCCTATGCTTCCTAAATACCAAATTTTCTTTTAACAATTTCTCTCTACAATGTAAATTCACCTTTACAGCAAAGACAAAACTATAAGAACTTTGAAGGTATTTTGGACAACACATCATCAGTTCCATCCAAGCCAATATAGGGGAATCACCAAATCATTTTTACAGTAATATCTATATAGTCCAATGTTGTTTTACACTATTACAAATCAATTTTATCCAATTGTGTTATATAATTTATTATAATAAAAAAGATTTATTAAATTTTAAAAATCTTTAAAAATCAATATATTTTTATTGTATGGATCACACTTGTTTTGATAATGAACCTACTAAAAATTTTACACTAAAGGTTGTTTCACACTATATGCCAAATCTCATTTCTTAAAGTCCCACTTCAAGGCTAAATTCCAACTTTCTTGGATTGTAGAAGGAGAACACAAAATACTATTTGTAGGACTTAGAACTATGCAATGTGAAGGCCAAAGTCCCAATTCTAACTCCAAAATTATCTCAAGGATAATTTTTATATGATAAATATAGGTTAAAAATAGGTCAAAAGGTCAAAATTTTCATCTTTCGTTACACATTAAACACAAAATCTACAATCGATAGATTTGTTTACAAAATCAACCCACGTGGGCATTGATTTAGTTTTAATCTTCTTAATAAGTGTACCATGCCTTGGGCCTTGAGACATTGTGAAAAATCCTAAATTTCCATTTTCAACTCTCCACCAATTTAGATTTTGAGAACAGGTGTGGGACATAGTGAGGAATGCCCAATGTTTTGTTTGTTTTTTTCATTTTGGAGAAGGAGCCACTTACTTCTTCAATACTCATGTGATACTTGAGTGATACTTGGTGATATCTATATGAAAACTACCGGTAGATGATACCTAGGTAAAATGTGACTAATGGTCGTTAAATAAAGTAGTAATTTGGCTTTATCGACCCCCAAATGAAAATGTCCTTTACTGAAAATAGCCAACATCTTCTGGCTGTAGCCAATTGACAAAAAATCGTGCATAAAAACACACTGGGAACGCCCCAATTGCCCCTTGTAAAAAAAAAGTCGCGAAATGACGCTGCTCGGCCCCTCCCCCATTTTCGGATCTTTGTAGCCGTTCGATCTCAGCAGCTCTCCATCGAGGGTGCGCATCACCCGAGCAGGTGTATCGCAGCGATTGGTCCATGGAAGCCCCCCGCCCTCCCCGTCTCCCACGCACGCAGGCACCGGCCAGCCCCCAACTATTTTTTGCCTCCCCATTTGCGTCCCATTCTCCGTCGTCATGCCCCGTTGTATCGGATACGTGATCTGAATTCCGAACTTCCACGTTCCTGATCGAGCTTCCTGTTGTTTTCATGGCCAAAAATGTCACGTTCCGGAGTCCGGAGGAGTGGAGGACCGAGTTGAAAGCGGAGAAACGGCTTGTTATTTATCCTTTCCTGGGTTGCATGGAAAGCAAACAGGCTGGGTGGCACTGTGGCAGGGTGGGATGATGCTGCGATCGCCAGCAGGCGCATCGAAGGAACCCAGTTCGTTGCTGTCGGCTTCGGGAATCCAGACCAGACTGGCTGCCGTATCCTCGAACAAAACGCACTCGGACTAGGCACCGCGCGTAGCTGCTGCAGGAAATGGATCGCGGTGTTTTTCGCAGTCCCGGGAGCGCCTCAGCCAGTACACCTATTATCATCACTAATTACAACTGAACATAGTTATTATTACTAAACAGAAATTGAATTTACTATCGGTATTTCTCACAACCGAAAGAGGGGTTCAAAGCACTTTTCAACGCATTATTTGGACATTGTATGAATAAGTTATGCAATTTAAAAGCATTGTCTCTTAGTGTACCAAAAAGCCACAATAGGCTCTCCTAAGCTCTCATGTACATCTTGTATCATCTAAGGTAAACTACCCCATTACAGAATGAATGGGAGCAAGCCCATTGTGGGCTGAAAATGAATGGCGGTGTACATTTCAAAACTTGAATGCACACCACCATTAATTTTCAGCCCACGATGGGCTTGTTCTCATTTATTCCATAATGGGATAGTTTACCTTATATATGGATTTTAGTGTTGCATCTTGGTCCAGCTATTGATGTTTCATTTTTCGCAATGATGCTTATGGGTATACAAAACCTTCAACTTAAGTCTATGGATATGAAGCAAGACGAAACAAAAAAGTTAAACTCCTTCATTTGCTATAATGTCATTATTTTACTTGCCTTGGTGGAAATGCCTTCTCGTTCATCTAATCTTCTTTGCTTTTATAGGATGCCAATTAGTTCCTAGATCTTTGTTGTTTTCTCTTTTTTTACACAAGAATGATAGACTATTGTTTATTCAAAAGAATTGAGCTCCTTGATCTACATCATTTCTTTTGAAAAGAAAAGAAAAACATGGGCCCCAAAACATAATGATAATTGAGGATTAACCCTATAATGCTGTAGAAGACTCAAATTGTTGGATGTATGACTCCCGAGGTTTGAGTACATCAGGAAAAAGCCACCCATTGTTGTACTACTGTTTCAATGGGTTAACAATATAGTATTGAAATTGTATTGTTGCAGTATTGAAACAATATACTTTTAATAAAAATGCAAGGCTTCCATTGCTTCAATATTGTTGCATTATTATTTGCAGTAATGCAACAATCTATTTTCAATACTATACTGTTAACCCATTGAAACAATATTGCAACAATATTGAAGCAATGAGGGGTACTTTCCCGATGCGGAAACAATCAATGTAGCTATTCTTCTCATGAGAGGATTATATTTTGGCAAGTGATCAAAGTAATGGGTGCATTGTTTCCCGGATTGAAGCAAATTCTTGTCAATAATGGGGACCTTCTTGCGGAGGACAAAAATATCCAGTGAATGACTTTCAGAGTTATTATAATAACAAACAATGCACTTGAGTATCCATGAGTAATTTTCGTCTCACTACCTTAGTGATGGGCCTCTATCTTTTGAGGTTCACCACATCCTGTGACTAACAACATAATAATCTTTTCAGTTTTTGTTATGTAGTGACCAGTATGGGTCAACGTTGTGGCTCTTCCAAGTGTGTGCATCTGGTAAAATAGTCTGTGTGGGCCAATTCAATGCCCTGGTTGATCTTTTGCGAATATCTTCACATCTTTTGATTTTTTTTATAGGACTCTTTAGTCTTTACATGTGTTATTATTATTATTCTGAAAGAAAAAATCAGTATCTTCTTTTCTTTTCTTTTTTTGACACAAGTAAACGCAATCAGTATCTTTACGTTTACACCGGAGGCGGACGGAAGCTTGTCACGTGATTTCCAGTTGCATCCCCAGACAGACCGCAGTTGTCGGTGGACGTGGCAGCTATTGAAGCCTGGCCTGAAAGTCAATTCTTCGAGCATTGACAGAACAATCCGAAGAAGTAAGATAGAGTACTTCGACTTCAGGCAGCAGTTCAGTTCAGCAGCACCAGAGAAAACTTTAAATATAAGACGTTCAGATGGAGCCAATATAATAAAATAAAAGGCAATAATTTGAATATAATAAGTGTATCATATGTGTATCGTATACTATTGTTCCGAGTGGCAGAGGCAAATTTTCTTACACGGGAACACAATCTGGCAAAGCCTTTGAATCGATAGGCGTTCAACTGAAGACTTGAAGTTGGTGACAGATCGAGCAGGGCCTTCGCTTGGACTAACTTAAGTTAGCTCTTAACAATTCCACAGGCTAGGCTGGGGTGGGGGGGGTTCTGTTCGGACCCAGTTTGAATCAATGCTGGCCAAGTTAGTGAAAAATCCAGCAGGTCAATTGACTGACGATCTCTGACTGCCACACACGGAGACCAAGCTTTTCCCCACTCCTGCCGATGATGCTCACTGTCAGGGTTGCACATGTAAACAGCAATTTGGTGACTAGTACTAGATGCTTCGGAAGTCGCAAGTCCACCGTGACATTACGTACAGATAGAAAAAGTAGTGTAGTGAGTAGGTCTCCCTTGTAGCAAAGCAAAGGTATGTAATTTAAGTATCACTCGTAGTGCCTCTTCGTAGAGCCACTCGTGGGACTTTCAATGAACAAACTCTAAATATACGCCAATCATTTCGAATGGTTGGAGCTTAGACTCTCTCTAGTGAGTAGGTAAAGTAGCCTCTCGGAGGTCGTAAGATGAACACCCCAGTTAATTCTTTGTTGGGCTCAAAATCACCGGATTTCTGTCTACCTACAAGCCTGCAGGCAAATATTGAGGGGGAACTGTAATTACATTGAATAAATTTTTTTCTTGTAAAATGCCATAATTTGCATTTTGAAGCTACCCAAATGACAAAAACTTGCCAAAATTGGTTGCCTCCATCGACAAATTTCTGGAATCTGTCATCGTGAAAAACGAAATGTGGAAAAGAAAGCCTGGAGCACCCCCAATCAAAATGTCATATGGAGATGAAACGAACTCTTCTAGTTCATTTGTGTGATAGTAACAGTGAGCATGATTGAATTGAGATTCACTAAACAAATGAAGAGTTTTAGGAGCAAACTCACACAATGGAAAGCTTGGGAATGAGAAATAACACTACTGCAATAGGGTGTGTACACACCCATATCAACACTTCTTAAAATGCAACACATATAATTGAACCCAAAAGTATCACTTTTCACTAGATAAAAAAGTATCACTTTTCCCTTGATATTGATTCCATATAATGTACACAATCAAAATATGAAAATTTATAAGAGTCTAAAGTTGTTTTTTGGTATACCTAAATACATTACTTTTAAACTTCATAATGCATTGTCAAGTGCGTCAAAATCCTCTTTCAGTTACCAATAAAACTAATAAACAACCTTATGTTCAATAATAGTAACTATGTTTTGGTTGTAATTAGCAACGATAATAGGAGGGCATACCTTGGTGGAAAATAGGAAATCATGTACTTTTCCAAGCACCCAGTCAAGGAGTCATCATTCAATTAGGATGGAATATGTCAGTAATTACCAATTCAAATCAAGAAGGAGCTCCCTGGTTGCATTGGAAATGATTTCCACTAGTGCTCTCAAGTCATAGAAGAAAACTAGACATTAAGTTCCGTAGAGGTTTTACTTTCACATCACTTCACACAGACTTGTAAGAAACTTTTAGAACCAACTGAACATACGATG
Organism: Antitrichia curtipendula; assembly: GCA_951230915.1. Classification (NCBI taxonomy): domain Eukaryota; kingdom Viridiplantae; phylum Streptophyta; class Bryopsida; order Hypnales; family Leucodontaceae; genus Antitrichia; species Antitrichia curtipendula. The sequence goes on from OX579635.1 coordinate 29,928,600, forward strand.
GAATGCAAGACCCACATTGACATGGACAAAAGTCCAACATGTTGCAAAGTAGCGTTGAGAATTATGTCAATGCCTGGTGCAGTAATTGCCTTCAGCAGCGTCTTTGCTTTTGTCTGGAGTTGTAACATTATTCAACATGGTTGGAAGTTCTCCATAATGCAATCCAAGAGGTAGAATATTTTGTCGTTGTGGAGCAATAAGATTCAACAAACAAGTCAAGAATTCAGTATTGACAAGTTAGCACAAGTAAGAAAAAATCAAAGAAAAAGTCGACGCCATGTTTTGAAATATGGACCACGTTTAACCATTTATTTTTTCTTTCTTTACTGCAAGGAAAAGCCCCAAACAACACCCCCAGCTTCATTGCTGAATAATGATGCAGTTGGTCAAAAGCTCCACCTTGGCCTTTTCCAGGCCTGAATAAATTGTGTGAAATGTCCAAACAGATAAGTTTGAGTATCAAATCTTGTTACCTGTGACTGGCACTGAGAATCTATCCCAAGGTGTCAGCTCGCGGAAGTCAGTCAAAATGGTTTCACTGACCTCTTCCTTTGACTGTGGTTAGAAACTAATGTCGACTGTCTATTGATCTGCAACAAGCAGAAGTCGACTCTCGGTAAGTTAGTTCCTCACTGTAGTGGACTGCTTGTGGAAATGCGGGGGACTTGAAACTTTGAAATGGTGGAAGTAGCAGACTTGAAATACAGTACATTTGCAACAATGAGGAAATTGTCATCTGGGCTGCACCCTGGGCAAACCATTTTTCTTAGGACTGGAAATAGTGATTCGGTTTTGCCACATGTACGTCCACCCAAAATCAACACTGTCTAAAATGCGACACCTATATTTGAACCAAAAAGCATCACACTTTCTTAGATATTGATTCCAAAGATGTACACAATCAAAACATGAAAGTCCATGGGAGCTTAAAGTTGGTTTTGGATACACCTAGAGACAATACTTTGGAACTTCATAACTTATTTTGTTGTGTCCACATAATGCATTGTCAAGTGTGTTGATATCCTCTTTCAATTGCCAATAAGATCTAATAAAAATAACTTATGTTTACTTGTAATAATATTAACTATGCTCAATTGCAATTACTGTCCATTATAGATGCGCATACCTCAATTCATACTCTGTTTATTGAGCTCTGGCTTTGGAGTATGATTTGAGGATTTGCCGATGTTGTCTTCCAAAAGAGCGATATGTGGCAGGAGCTGAGATCTCAAGGTTTTGAACTGATTTGGAAGAGAGGGTCATGTTCATTAAACCGACTCTAGCCTCGTAGCCCTAGTACAGATATCTCGTACCCATTCTGCAACCCTCACACGGATTTTACCAAGTTTGAATTATCGCTGAAGAACCAACCTTCTGAAGAATTTGAAATTATCGAAGTGTTCACAAATGAAGCGCAAATTTAAGCAATTGCAGGTCACAGATACCCAATAAGTTGGCATTCCAAATGAATATGCCAGGGCAGTCCTGAACAATACAAGTCTATATTTTACTGAGTGGCTACAGAGAATTCCAACAGTTCTGTACGAATTCCGCTAGCTGAACTGCTACAACGACTTGACACCACTCCCACCAGATTCTTCAAACTATATTAGAACTCTACATGACCATCATGGAATTCGCAGTTTATACTCTTGTCATTTGATGGAATTCTTTTCACAAATTTAGCTGTCATATCATTCTGGAAGAGCGGCCTCCACATCCCCGGGAAAAGAATCCATAACTTATTTCTTGTGCACAATCTCAGTCTCATGTCCTTTACCTTGAGTGGTACCAAAAGCGCAAAAAAAAAGAAACAGGTAGTGTTTGACGTATTGACCGCTCACTGAGTGCATCGTGCTTTCTACAGGGAAAGCCCAATTTTTTAATATTGGGTGCAAAGTCTAACTCACAGGGGGAGAGAGAGAGAGAGGGGGGGGGGAGCTCTTCCGATGAAGGTAGTAAAGAACACGACATTGTTCATTAGTAGTAGTACTCTCTGATCCCTCAAACTTCGAGGAAGATTGAGGGATCCAGGAAGGAATGTCATCCAAACCAAACCTCCCAGGCTCAAAACCAAGGGAGAATTCTTTTGCTTTGAGGCAAGGGTCTTGAGCCTTCTACAGTGTATTTATGGATGCTTTGATGTTTAATCTTAACTCTTAACCCTTAAACGTCGAGGCAGACGTTTTGCGGCCGATGAATGACAAGAGAATCTCCTGTGTAGGATAGAAATGCAACTATTCATCCTCCAAATTTTGTGGGAAAAAGGAAGATCATCAACAGTAGTTTGACTTCCAATGAGTGCTTTTGTATTATTTTAATCCAACAATTCACACATTGTCAAAACAAATGATTTCCACGGTTATGAGCCCGTAGTTTTAAGGGTTAAAGGACATACTCAGCTTCATGGATTGGGATTGAGAGGAATCTTGAGTTGGTCAGAGTAGTTGTCGGTTAAGCTAGCCTCATTCAAAGTAGGAAAAGGCAAAATAATCAAATTGGCAATAGCTCTTAGTGCAAATGACTGGAAGTGGAAGGATGCGCATGCAAATCTTAGTGTTTTGGAGCCTAACCGGAGCATTGCCTCAACATTGAATTTTGAAAAGCACTCTAGATCAAAAATAGTACCCAAATACAATAGAGTTCCTACGCCTTGCATGACCACTCAAAGTATGGGCAAGTGCTTGGAACCACACACAACACATCTTTGGAGGTGGTATGTGAATTTCCAAAGGTTGCATGTCAAACATCCAAATATTGTTTTAAGGTGATGGTCGAAGCATCCACATAGTGAATGGCTTTTGTCAAACCTCATCTTCACCTTGAAAATAGTTTAAATTTTTTTTAAGTCCAACTTAGAAAGTGAAGTACATGAAGACTACTTGGGGATCCAACTTTCAAATAAAAAATAAAAAGTATATTGCATTTGCCATTTCTGTTGCTCAAGGACCCAAGCTACCCTACTTTAAATGTTCTAATTTCTAAATCTAAATTTTCTATAGAAATCATACTATACAAAAATTGGTTCTTTAGTCAAATTAATTAAGTAAAATTTGGAGAATTTTGGTAATCGGTATGATTTTTTAAAGATTTTGAAATTCTAAAATATCACTAAGTTCATAATCTCCCAAATAATTTGTAAATTTCAAGACTTGTAGGAAAACAATGTTTTGTTGACTTGAGCAATATTTTCTCACACAATTTTACTTAGATATAAAAGATTAAATCTAGAAGGACATTGAGACCCAAAAGTGGGCGACATGTGACTTTCAAGATTACTATAGAAACAAAGAATGCATTTATTGATCCATAAATCAGATCATTTTTGGCAAAGTACCTTGGTGATAGGTCTAATTTTTTTAAGGTTAAAACAAAAAATATGTAGATAAAATACATATTGGAAATATTCCTTAGGTAAGTGTATTTGATATACAATGGTATACACCCCTGTCATTCTAAACTAATTGAACCTTTATTGTTTTATTATTTTAGTCAACTCAAAAATGAGAAGAATAGAATAAAAAATATTGAATTTGCAAGGTGATTTTGTCCTCATCCAACTTTGAAAGTTGTATTAGAGACAAATTGAAATGTATTCCATTCAATAAGTTGCAACATTGCAAAGTCAAACATACATTCAATTTCAAAAACCTCCTAAGAATTTGGAACCTTTTCGGATTCTGCTTGTAAATAAAAGGAAAAGATTGAACAAATTTGAACATGGAATCAAAACTCAAAGCAAAAGAAGGTAATTTGTCAAATGTATGATGCCTTACCAAAAGATTATATTTGATCATTGTGTGAGAAGAGGGAAAGAAGGGATAGCAATCCTTTTGTAAGGACACTATACAATATAGAAGCTTTGCATTGCATTTTAGGGTCAATTTTCCACTAGGGCCCAAGTACCACTAAATTCTCAAAATTTGATTAGTAGAAAGGTGAACACCAAGACTTGGATCATCACTCAAGTCTCAAGACCCAATGTAATAGTAAATGCCTACATGACATTCCTTTCTTGAAGGCAAGGTTCGATCCCAAGTTGGATCTAATAAAAATCAAGTTGAAAAGACCATTTCAAACTCCAAGATGAACTATTATTTTATACATAATATGAGAAGAATAATACTAAATCAAGCAACCATGTAAACTAATTTCATTTATAATCTATCCATCTACACAAAAAGTGATAAAAATAAATGGGCTTCAAAACTTCTGGACCCATTTGTTGACATAAATTTGCCATTTGAAGCTTTGTGGTGTGAAGGCCAACGTGGAAGTGCCAACTTGTTGTTTTTGTAAAATCGTACATAAAATATTTTTTAATCTCCTCCTACAACCTCAGCTTTGGCCTTCCCCCGAGATTGGAGTACCGGGACATGGAACAAGCCGGCATTAGCCAAGCATGGGACAGTTTTAGTAACAGTGTTTGAGTAGGCGTGGCAAACATGTTGCAATATCGCAATGCTTTTGGTTTGATTCTAAGTTGGGGGTCATGCCAAGGAGAAAGAACTAGTTCCAAAGATGCATACCTGACAGTATATGGAAGGTTTCACAAGATGCCTAGTATTGGGTATCTTCTCTTGCAACAATCCAGCATTCCAGCATTCAGAGTGGTGAGAATCCAAAGCCAAATCATGCACCAGCTATGATACAGTTTTAGGAGGCTTAAGTGCAGGATGCCCGGAGTCTTTAAGGGTCAATCTGTATAGAAATATAAGCTGGGAATGAATACCTATCAATCACGATCGCCTGAAATTTCGTGTTGGGACATTAAGTGATTGGAAAATACTTGCTCACTACAACAGCTGTAAGAACCTGTGATCATTATGTTAAGCAAACTAATCCTCTTTGACCTAAATTCTTTTCATGTCCCTCGTTTCTTCCAACGGATTATTGCCCCTGCAATTGATTGCCCATAGCATTACAAAAACGCTTCAAAGCACCAGGAAAACTAGGAACATTAAATCCATGAAATTTTCTGAAGTTTGCAACCAATACACAAAGAAAACACAATCCAACCTACCGTTTTCAATTCCAAAACAAGCGATATAACTGTACAGACATGTTCACTAACCAAAAGAGGGTTACAGATTAGAAAAGGTAATTGAAATCAATGAGCACGTACCATCTCGTAGGTCAAAAACAATGGCAGCGTTCTAAATACCCCCCTGAGGACCACGGACTAATGATTTCAAAATGACCAATTCAACCTATCACTTCTGGAAAATCACCAATTTGATTGATATTCAGACGAGGCAAAATTTTATATCATCAGAATCAGTGGAGAACATTGCATGTGCTGGTTCAAAAAAAAAGCAAAAATGGACCAAAGAAAGTCTTTACACCCTAAACCCAACTCCTGAAAAACATGAGGCCAACTTTAGGCACGTCAAAGCGCGAGACAGGAGATTCAAATTCCTATTCTATCCACCCACATTGAACAATGTAGCGTTTCTACATGCAATCAACTGCTTCGAGTACACATTAAGCATCATATGAGGTAGCGAACATATCTGATTAACAGAGCATATGCTAAATTACCGGCATTCCCCACTAATGTTAAAATCAGCAAGAATTGAAGACCGACGATGACCAATAACCGGTTTAATAATGGATTGTGGAGAATAATATCACCATGGTATCACCAGACTGACTGATGTAAGCAACAAGGACAACAAGACAAGTTCCAAACCATGGAAAATATGTTCCAGATTTACTGCCATCAGGCAATCGAAATATTGTTCATACCCATGATTCGCCAGACAAAGCGCTGATACGTTCGGATTCTCTTCTTACCCTACTCTCATAGCTCAAGGTTTATCCTAGAAGCGAACCTGGTATATTACATCGTCCCGGCTGTACATCCCGCATGTGCTTTACCTGTACATTCAAAGAGACTTGACCTCATGTTTCTGATCGATAACCTCCACTCCTACCACTAATCGGTCTGATATTACCTGCAACGAAACAGAAACCGGTATATTCAATTAGAAGCTGCGAGGACACCAATTGTTATATACACACCTCCATACAGCAAATTAACACAACAGACAATTTCAAAACATAGTACAGAGTAAGTCAAACCCCTAAAGGACCAAGGATTCATAGTTCAAAAAATGATCAATTTTAAAGATCATACTTTGAAAAGCATGATTTACATGCGGTCAAATTTCATATCACCAAAATCGGTGGAGAGAACACGCCTGTATTGACCCAAATCACATAAAAATTGATCAAGGAAAACTTCCATATGATCTACTCAAACTCCTATAAAATATATGAGGGCCAATATGGGCGTATTGGTCCATCGCAGTTCACACGTGCAATGCATATCCTTTAAACGGTATCCAGAACGTCGAATTACGTCAAAAATAGAAAATCCAAAAACTCTACAGTATTTCAGAGTCATAAGCGAACAACCAAAAACGAGGCTAGCGAACACCTACTCAAGGTATAGGTCCTTGGATTCACCCCTGCGTTTTCATTGAAATAAGGTCGGCACCTCCACTTTGAAGGACTCTACACACAACTCTGATGTACAAATATCTCAGACCAAGACGATTCAATAAACTACTAAACCATCTTCCGCATTTTGTCCCAGTTTGAAACGCATTCCAAGGATAACATAGGATACAAGAATTTGGTAGCAAGGACGACATACCGGTAAACAGCATCTGTACGCTTCGACATCTGACATGACAGCCTGAAAATTGGGCTCCTCGTGCAGTGGTCTAGTGCTTCCGCCGCATTCGCAGACGCCTCCACCTTCCGAGATTCGCAAACATCTCCCCATTTGGGGCCAATTCCAACGCCAAGCTCAACTTCCCTACCCTACGCCAGCATTGGCACTAGAGCCTCACTGACTTCGCAGTCACTCTCATCCGTTGCCATGAAACATTTATGTTTGCTCGACATCGCCCACGTCCTGACTCCGTGTCCAGGGTCTGCCACCACAAGCTGACCTCCTGTTGCCAGCCATTTTCGTTGGCTGCAGGCACAGAAAATTGCCTGCAAGCTACTCAGTCTTCGGAATCTCGAGTGTGGGTGGCAGCAGACGCGGGAGGAGGGGTCGAAAACTTCGTCACCTGCACAGATTGCCCAGTCACCTTCTGCAGAAACGCAATCAACGCAGCATCTCTGGTCGCCGCAAGCGCATGCTCTTGCAACCGAAGTTCGTGCTCCCGTGTCCATCGCGTCGCTTCCTGTTTCCTCCACTGCTCCTCCTTCGCCTGCCTCTCGAGTTCCAACTTCTCCATCGACTCGAAGAACTTCCGTTGCATACTCTCCTGCTTCTCCACTAGCATCTTCATCATGGACTCCATCACGTCCAGCTTGGGCGTTGTCTCCGACTTCCCCTCCACTTTCCGCTTCTTCTTGCTCTTCTTGTCTTGAGTGTCACACAACGGACCGTCGTAGTCATCGTCAGACGACTTCGAGAGAGTCGCTGCGGCGCTCACTTCCGACGGCCGCTGGGCAGACACATTGAGATCCTCCGCGGGGGAGATTCCAAGAGGCGGACCGGCGCCTATCAACAAAACTGCAGCTGCTGTGTCAGTTTCCACTTGGGTTGTAGTTTGCTGACCCCCGAAAAGCGCATCCAGCTGCGCGAAGAAGCGATAGCTTTTCCCATCTTGCCGCCCCCCACGACCATCCTTGGACTTCTTATAATACTTGTGGATGTTCTCGAATTTCTCCTTGCACTTCTTGCCGCTGCGTTGGTAGCCTTGGTCCGCAAGCTTCCTGCGGGGTTCCCAAACCCTAAACAATCAGATCAAAATTCATGACATTTCGGGTGGCATTGCGAAAACTGCAAGTTGAGAGGGCTGATCGCTTACCTCGAGACCTCGTCCCAGAGGGGACCCTTGACGCCGGAGTCTCGAAAGTTTGCATCCATCTCAGACCGGATCTGGATGAGTGCCAGCGTTTCCGCTCTGGGCCACCGGTTGCCACCTGAGCCGCGGCCTTCCTCCTCCAGACCTTCGTCATCTTGCTGCGCAGACAGCAGGAGCTTGCTGTAATTCGTTGGGGATGGGCGGCTCGCGATTGGGGATGGCACCTCCGGGGAGTCGGGATCACCCAGCCCTAACTGCTTCACCATTTGCTCCTGTGCATGCTGCTGTTGCTTGGCCTGTTCCTCCTGCTGTTGCTGCTGCTGCTGCAGTTGTTGCTGTTGTTGTTGTTGCTGTTGTTGCTGCTGCTGGAGCTGGATGTCCTGGTGAGAAGCAGTCGGTGGTTGCTGCTGCTGGTGCAGCTGAACCAGCGCATGTGGAGCATGTTGCGAATGCTGGTGCTGCTGTGCGTGTTGCTGCTGTTGCTGCAAATGTTGCAGATGGGGAGCGTGAGCGGTCTGCGCTTGGTGAATTTGCTGCTGATGCGCTTGCAAGGACGGGTGGGTGAGATGCGACCCATAGTGGTGCTGGTGTTGAGCTTGCAAGTGATGGGCGAGGTGGTGCGGGTGATGAGCCGTGTGCGGATGGCTGGAAGGGGGAGAGAGGGAGATATTGTCATGCGAGATGGAGAAGATATGCGGCGGAGGCGCTCTCGCCACTAGGAACTGTGGCGAGTCAGAAACGCCATACTGGCCAGTGCTCTGCATCTTACTATTCCCCAACCCAGACACACCCACGGAATAAAAACTAATTATCCTACAACCGACACAAACCGACGGACGGGAGAACTCAATCTACCGCAAGGACAACGTCACCCAAACCCACCCCCGTCCACCCCATCGCGGTCCCCGAACACACAAACATCCCAACACCGGACGCACCCTCCGAAAGATCCCCACCCCAGGAACCTGAACAACAGCACCAGCAGCGCCGCCAAACTGAACCCCCACCCACAGTAACTTGCAAAAAACAATCCTCAAAATCAATTGAAAGCCAGTGAGGCAGGCAGGCAGGTCCCCCCGAAAAGATTCACGGGCAAGGCGGGTGGTTTTGTCAAACGGCAGGGGGTAACTTAGACTCCCTGTGTTTCTACTCTCTCTGCAAAACCTCCCAAACCCAGAATAAAAGCACGCCTCCAATGAATCATAAAATAACTCCACTGGCAGGAAAAAGGCCCCGCCTGCGCTTCTGTGGCTGGCTGCTGTTGCAGAAGAAGTCGCAGAGATCACCAGGCTCATCCACCCACTCTCTCTTTCTATCTCTCGCTCTCTCACTCTCTCCGTCTCAGTCTCACCTGTTTCCTCTTCCGCCCATCGCCATGAAGATCGGTTAAGCTACTGCTCCCGCGTAGGGCGGCGGTAAATCGCTCGCGTCTTAGTTTCCTCTTCACACGATGACGCAGAACGCCTCGCCACGGACGCGACGGACGCGAGCGAGGTGGGCGGTGGTACTCAGTGTCGGTCCGCGGGCTCCCGTGGACGCCGCGGGAGGGGGCCTACCACTGCGGCCCCTTGGGAGGCGTGAAGGGGCGACGCAAGCCTCCGTGGACTGGTCACCCTGTTGGGAAAAGAGTATTTCTTATCATCGCAGGTCGGGCTGCCCGCAGTTCCGCACATGCGAGCGCTGGACGAACGGAACCTGGACGAACTGACGGACCCCAGTGGATGAGGGGACGGACGGAGGCCACCACGGCAGGTAACTTAACTGGAGGTCCCAACCATTTGCTTCTCTTCGCTGGGCCACCCCCAGCACCAACAGCGTCACCGTGAGCTATACTGCTCCGTCTCTTGGAAAACAAGAGACCCAATCCCAGAATAACTTAGGGCCAGCTTACATGTGAGCCCGGTGGGCAAAGAAAGCAACTAAAATACAAGAACAATGTCACCAATGATCAGTAAGCATGGAAGTAGGAGAGAGAGTTCCACCGATATCAGTGTATTAGACACTAGTGGTAGTCACACCATGTTCACAAGTTGAGTGAACAATGGATATTGAGAAGTTGGTGAGGGTTTGGAGGAGCCAATGGGAAGCTGCGGTGGGTGAACAAGGTGTGACACTCCCAAAAGATGTGTCGACAATGGACAATGAACAATGGGTGGAAAAGGTGTGACATGGCGCCAATGAGCCAATGAGCGGTTGAATCATGGAGCACAAAGGAATATACTTAGCTTGCTATGAATGTTCATGCCCAAAATTCACCTCCGGAGGAGAAGATTGGGTATGAATATTCAATATCACGCTAAAAATATTCCATTGGGGAGCAACAAACCCAAAGCCACCACATCCTCAATATTCATTGTTCACGCCGTCTGTGAACAAGCTGTGACTACCACTACTATAGATGGAGAATAAAAGTGCTTTCTATATTTTGACCTTGTTGATTCCTCCCACACACCGATACATGTAAGGAGGCCCTTAATCTGCTCATGAAACGACTCAGGTCAAATTGAATGTATGCAACTTTCAAATGCTTTAGGACATCACCAACAAATTGATGATTTACTAGATCTAAGGTAACAGGTCCAGAAATCGCCCATGTAAGAGTTGAAACTGAATTTTGGAGAGGCAAAGCTTCTTGAAATAATTTTCAATAAATCCTCTTAGAAAGAAAAGTGGAATTGATGTCTAACCCAAGTCGTTTCATATTTTTTGGAGCTTTGTGGAATTAGTTATAAAATTTTGAAGTTGAAATGGCATAAGGCTCTAAAATTGCCCACCTCCTAAAATGTACAATGTATGTACATTGCTGAAGGCTAAAAAAAACATGTGCATACAATGTACATTTGAAGATGTGGGCGGTTTTAGAGCCTATGTGATTTCAGAGTTTGTTACCTTAATGCATTGAAGTGGATTACCAAGTGGATTTGGGATTGAAAACAGAGATTCATGTATTTTAGATGCCATTTAACCCACAAAGGACGAACAAGTGACCGTGGAAATCATCCCAATTGTACTGTGTGAGTCACCTACTTTAAAAATAAAAATAAAAGTAGTATTTATTGGAGATCAAAATATTGTGCAAGATTTCTCCTTTTTGCTATCATTCATTGGTTGTCTCTCCTTTTTGCACAAAATTCCAAGGATGAACAATCGCACTTATGTCCTACATAGAAGGATTTTCTATCCTTCATGTGCCAAAAAATGGCCACAATACTACCTCAAGGACGAGCACTCTTTGTAAGAGAACATTGCAGTCTAATATAAATTGGAAAGTTACAACTATGAAAAAGAAACAACAACTTGGGGATAGTATATCATCCATAACCTTTAAAGTCATGAAGCATGATTTCAAGGCATTTTCCACTTTGGGGCAAGCCCTTTTTGGTGCAATATTTTTTGGATTCTTGTGAAATTGTTACTAGAGGACTTTGTGTGTTTTACTACTAGCTCAATGCCTATAAAATTTTACAATAATCCAAGTTGCAATTAAAAAATTATGCCTCTTAAAGACATTTTTTTAAATAGGAACAATTTGGACAGCCATGTATGATAGATAGGTCCAATTGGTCTAACAAATTTTATGCATATTCTCTACAAGCTTGTTGACATAATCCCAAAAGTTGAAAGGCATATGAGTGCATGATTTTTGACTTGCAAGCCTTTGAAATAAATTTTTGTCATTCAAAAACTTTTGGATTTATATTGACAAGCTTGTTGGGACAGTATATATATATATATATATATATATATATATATATATATATATATATATATATATATATAAAACTTCAAACCAATTGTACCAATCTATTATGGTTGTCCCAATTCCCCATATTTCAAAGAAAATATATGGCCAAGCAAGAATAATTTAGCACAAAGAAGATAAGCAACTTAGAGCATTTTCACCAAGGCATATCAGACTACTCAGCAAATGGTTTAGGAGCTCGTGAAAGCTTAGAACTATCCCATTACTTGCAGACTTTCCCGCTTTTTAACACATGCCCCTTGAAAAACTAGTGGGGACACTTCAACTTGCAACATTGTGCAAGACTGACATGTAACATGCTGAGGTAGAGCCACTCATTACTAACCAACATCCCATTTGGCAAACAGTAGGGTAGCAAAAATGCAGCAGAGTTTGGGACTAATTTTCAAACATGAATTCTTGATTTCCAACCATCAATTCCTCCATTCTTTTCATGACATATATGCTTGGTTTGGAGTGACAAAGTGAACAAGAAGTAGTGTTTTAAATGAGGGGTTTTGGAATAGTCTACATGTTGAACATGGATCCAGACCAACTTTTACCTTCCAAAATTCATAGTAATTTTAGTTGAAGTGAAAAAATTACCAAATTTTGACAATCCCCCTCATTTCTATCTTTGCACGTGTGGAAATATTTCCTTTGCCTTACTTTATTCCAAATCATGTCCACAGTTGATTATTTGGTCGGTTATGGGTGGTCACACCTTACTGCCTCGAACTTCAAACTTTTGAGTGTTTTTTTGTCTCTTTTGGTATTGGGTCAGCAATTAATTTGGTACCTCGTAAAAGCTTGTGCCTCAAGGCTCGGGAGTTCTTGATAGATTCAACCATTGGGGGAGGAGGGGAGGAGGGGAGCAACAGCCCTTATTCTTGCCAAACACACACCTTTCACCATGTTGTGTGTCCCTTTTCACATGGACTGGTGGAGATGCTCTGAGAGCACTACCTTTAAGTTATGTGGAGGGTTTGTGTGTCACTCTTACAATGAAGCTCCTAAATTTGCCATCCTGTCTCCAGCTTGAAAGAATCCAATGGTCCCACATGAATTGAGGAGATTGTTTATGGGGCCAGATCACCCACGACACTTCTGCCATGCCATGCAGGCCTTGCTGATGTTCCTGGTTTGTTTGTTTTCTCCAAGGTCAGGCAGGCTGTATTCCAACACTGGATGAGAGTTTTCTTTTATCCATGTGACTGTGCCTTCACTTGAAGGTCTGAAATGCCCATGGGCATCATGGCATCACAATGCCAAGTCCTGGGTAACCTACATATTCCAAAAGTATCATCTCGGGGTTTAGGGTTTAGGGTTTGGGTTGTGCACTGGAACAAGAACATCATGTAAGTTAAAAGTCACTCCACTCCATTGGGGTGGGACTTGGAGCATTTTCATGGGCTCACAACAAACAAATAAAAAAACAAATAAATAGAGTGATTGGCATCATGTCATTACATGCATGCCATTGATGACGATGCTCTGTGAAGGCAAGGGGACCCTACCTAAGTAAGTACCTGGTCCTCTCCAATGTTGGTGGAGAATGGCCACTCAGTATCATTGTTAGCTTTTGGAATTGGAGGAAAAATTTGGTTGCAATTTGAAAATATTGGAACAAAATGGTATAAAAAACAAAACTATGTAGCTGGTGAAAAGTCAAAAAAATATCCCAAACATTGGTCCTCACTTCATCCACTGGGGTCCAGGTTCTGTTCATCCAGTGCTCCCTTGTGTGGGCAACTGAACCCGACCTGCAATGATTGGCAAATTCTTTTTTTCATACGTTGTGTGACGAGGGAGGCCAAATGCAAGGCCAACGTAACAGTAACTAAGTTGGAACAGGAATCGAGCTCCGGCCCCATTGCCTCACTGTTGGGCAGCGAGGTCGAAGGAAGCGAACGATGGGTGACACCTCGGGTAGTCGGCAAAAGGGCAGGTGGTTGGGGAGGGGACGAGGGGAGGTGTAAAAAAGGCGTGGCCGGTGCCTTTACCTGCATCACTGCATGGGGACGTGGGGCCCCAGGATGGGGGGAGGTCTTGGAGAACCCATGGCCGCGCAGGCCGTCCAGCTGGGGCTAGGGGGGGGATATGGCACCTGCGACCCAGTGCGTTGATTCGCATGGGCGTGGAGGAAGGTCCATCAGCCGGTCCCCCACTTTTGTCATCCAAGTCTATCCCAACTACGAAGTACTGTACTTCTTGGAAAGGAATGAATGATTCTCATCCATTTGTTTTTAGTTGCCGCCTTTCGTCTGTGCATCTTTATGACGTTGTGGAGCATATTTTGTGTTAATTTAATCCTTTTGGTTGACATTTTTGACGAGCTACAGGAGAATAACCTTTCGAATTCAACGTAGGCCTAGATGCGGAACAAAGTACACCAAAACCACTCCACCAGGGATGTGTCGCAGGGGCTTACAGAATTGAAGGCCTACATTTTCAGTGAGCCTATCAGAACAAGGTCTTCGTGTTGTTTACCAGAGCATTACCGGGCTGTTAGAGTTGACAAGAAATAATTATTAAAAAAAAATGCTAGAATGTTAGTGAAATTATTCTTCAAAAATTATTTTTTCGTTTGGTAAGAATATGAATTTTGAGGAACATCCCTATTTTTAGCATTTGCCAAATGTATTTTTTCAGCTTTAATAAAATATTCGGCATGAAGTGCTAATCTTGATAGACAGATACAGTATTTTAGCAAAGGTGAGGGATTGAAGTAATAGAAGTGCAATCAAACTAGTGTTTTTCATTTCATTGGTGGGAAGGCAATGTAAAAAGCGATTTTCATTAGAGTCAAAAAAATATTTATATCTATTTGACATAGATGAAACACACAAAAAGTGGATGATATCTCATTTATTAGTCCAAATGGAGTGGTACTCTCCAAAAACTTTAGTAGAAAATTAGGATTTTCATCCATTGCAAAATAGAAAGTATATGTTGGTGAATATTCCCTTATAAAAATTTGTATCACTTATGAAACACGATAAATCACTCAAATAAAATTGCTTTTTTTTTTATCCTTTAAGGACAAGGCGTTCAAATTTTAAACAATGGATGAATGCAAACACATCCTATACATACAAAAATGTATTTTTTCATCCATCAATTTTTTTGTAGATCCTTATGTTAGTTTTTTAACATTTGTATGGAAAAGATTTTGAAGAATTTGCTCTGCAAATGTTCTATAGTTCAAAGGATCATGATAGATTTAGCCTCAAAAGTTTGTTTTTTTCAATTCAAAAAACCAATCTTTCAAAAACAATATGAATAAAAATAAAAATAAAAATCTTCCAAAGTTCTAGATACATAGTATCTATATGGTTAAGTCTACCATATTCCTCAACTATTTCAATGCTATGTTTTTAAAATGAAATCCTTCATTTCTTTCTATAGTGAAAGAAAAAAAAGTGTCAATAATTTTTTAGTGAAGTTTTTTGGAATGGCTTTGAATTTTTTTTACACTTAAATCTGTACACTCATCTTTTCACTTTGCCCCCCAAGGACCAAGTGACCAATCAACAAATGCAAAAAATCTTGGGTAGAATCACATGAAGTCAATTTGAATTAAATGTTTGTGGAATTTTTATACAAGGTGTGAGCATGTATTTCCTTGGGTGTAAATATCATTTTTTCACTTATAATTTGTTGCCCACAATTTTTGGCCCAAGATAGGCATCATTGGGCACCATGTACAAGATTCTTCCTCTACTTTTGAAATTTAGTAGATATTTAGTGAACATGATATTGGATGCAATTGAAAATTTTAACCATATGTATTGCAGAATTCTCACTCTAGGAGGATTTAAAGTCTTTTGTCCCTATCAAGCAAGGTTTGAAAAAATATATTTTTTCTTCTAACTTCGAATGATGTAATCTTTCAATCTGTGTAAACAAATCTTTTGAAAAAATTTCACACATTTCTATAAGAGTCTAGTATAGTTTTTTACGGTTTCATTTTTTTCATTTTTTTCCATTGCCCTAAGAAGTGATAGTTTTGATAATTTTGCCCTCAATGTGCCTCAATCCTTTAGGTTAAAGTTAGAACTTAATGAAGGCAAAGTTTCACATAATGTTTTTTCCACAATTCTCCTAAAGTACACATTCTAGTAATGTCAAATCTAACAATTTTATAAAAGATTAAAGTGTTTCAGTTGCTTATTAATATCCCAAAAATCACCATCTAAAATGCTTTTTATTAGAATTAATGAAAGTTCAAAATTGTTCATCAATCTGATGAAGTTGATAAGTCCCTTGTGACTTAAAAATCTATCTAGATCCATTCTCTAAATTAGGAAATAATTGCTTTTAATACCTAAAGCAATTCATCAATTTAACCCCTAAAGACTAAGGCCCTTTCTCTGTCAAAAAACACTCATAACTGTCATTTTTGTAGCAAAGAGTAAAAAAATTGAATTTTTTTTTAACGTCTAACCGTAAGATCTTATAATTAACTAGTATAAGAATGTGTGAAAAAAGTTCAGAAATTTTGACTGCAGAGATTGCAAGATATCTGCATTTAAAGTGACAAAAACAAGTTTTTCAACACATTGGGGGAATAAATTATTTGACTTTGAACCTTCTTGAATTAAATATTTTTCACTACAAAGTTTTGAGATTTAAATTTTTATTGTGGATAATTGAATTGAGGACTTAAAAAATAAATAAATTTTCTTTATTTATTTTTCTTTAAAAAATTTATCAAGTAGAAATAGGTATGAGATAGAAAGAAATCTAAATTATTAATATCTCTAAAATGAAATGAAAATGCACTAATTCCAATGGTGAGATTTTTCTAGGAAGCAAACTAAACCGCATGTATTTTTTTAAATTGTAAGAATTGCATTCAAAAATGAATACTACAAGTTATTTTTTCAAAAAGATGCTCTAATTGCTTCCAAAACAAGATTGTCCATAACTTTCTCATAACAAATCCAAATGGAATTAATCAAATATTTTTATGTAGACAAGAATACAATCTATGAGAAGAAGAAAAAAATTTAAATTGAATTTTTTTTTGTTGCCTCCTCTCCCTTGTTTTGAATCTATTTGGACATAACTTTTGTTCCCAGGCACCAATTGAAAAAGAACACTATATTTCCATGAGGTTAATCATTTTTTCTATCTTAAATTTTTCTTAAGAAATCATGACAGAAATTAAGTCTGTAGGTACATGCTTGAAATCCCATTTGTCCTATGAAGGCACAATGGTTCTTTAGGGGTTAAATGGATTTGTTCATTCCATTGGTTTTGGCACTTTTTGAACAAGTCCTATGCTTGCAATTTTACGATATTTTGTGAAACTTTTAAAGTAGATTGAAGAGTTCTAATAGCTTTCTAAAGAAACAATTTGCAAAAGTATTGAGTTTGTGGTAAGACATTTTTATCATTTTTGTTTGCATTAGAGTATATCAAAAAATTATATTTCAAAATCCAAATAAATGTTCTCTTGCACAATATATTCAAACCTCCCCAATATGACTCTCTCTTTCAATGACATTTTTTATCCCCTTAAAGGACCACAAGACCACTAGGTGGTTTAGGCAATACAAGTTTTTGCACCTCTAGCCTTTTAGGGGATAATATCTTGAACACTTGCCATAGTATCATAGCCTCTTGCACGTTGATCTATTATCCAAGTTTCTTTACCTTTATAGTTGTCTCCTAAGTGGACATATCAATCCTAAAATTCTTTGTCTATTTTTCACCTAATATTGTGATTTTCTAGTGCCTTGGGTAAAAATATAAACTTTGTAATTATGTTTTTGGACAATCCTATTACAAAATTATTTGTATAGTATAGTTAATTTAGTTTTACACAACAACGGATGAGTTAACAACAAATGAGTTAGAAATTTTAGTGCAATGACATGTCATTTTTTGAGTTTTTAATGTTAAATGACTGAACAAAGTGAACATTTGTAGGTTGAATTTGAAGAAAATCCATATTTATAATTTGGGGCCCTATTGTCACATTTGAGAGCATTTCAAATGGTTACCCTCATAAGGGGCAATAATAATATTATTGTAGGACAAATCACGCAGATTGGTTTTATGAGGCTCTAATGGATACCTTGCAACGGGAATATCAGGGCCACCGCACTAAAGTAGACTAGAACATTTATGTTTGTTGCCTAATTTAGTCATTCTACTTTTGGTCTTAATTTCATTCATAAAATCATCCAAATCCATTCATATTTTGACAAATTCACTATATCAATGCTAACAAGGGATAACATGTCGATTCTTTACTGGTGAACACTTGTGTACCATCGAATATATGGGATAGCAATCATGGGTTGTTTATAGAATGTTCATGGCTTCACTCTATGAATGGTTTGGTAATTTCAAAGCAAACCACTTCAAAAATTTACAAAATTTATAATTTTAAATAAAAACTTATTATTTCACTTGGATTTGAAGCATGAAACAAGTATACACCTTTGAAAAATATACGTCCTTCTTGGGGTTGGCCCCAGGATATTTAGATTGCTAGTTGACATGGTAATAGCCTTGTCTATTTCACAATAAGAGCACCCAAAATCAACAATGTACATAATGGCATCACTTTCTAGGTAAGGCAATGATTCTAGAACCTAATGTAAGTAGACTATAGATAGCTTGTTATTTTGGTCAACAAACAATAAGCTAGCTATGGTCTGCCTACATTTAATTCCTAAAGCTCTAAACTGCATTTTTTTGGCAATATAGCGATTTGGGGCAGTTCACTACAAATGGAATTTTTATTCTTTTTCTTTCAAAATTTTAAATAGTATGTACATGGGGAGTAGCTTTAAGGTCCAACAATTTTTAATAACTTTTTGACTTTATAGTTAAAAAACTATTGTATGATATGTAGTTTTCATTGCTTGGTGGGCAGCTTGGGTAGAAAAAAAATAAAAAAAATAATCATTTTTTTAAGAAATAAAAAACTGAAATTGATTCTCTAGGTATATTTATTTGTGGAAGGCTTTGAAAAAATCCAACTTGATTAATGAGATGAAAGTTACAAGGAGTTATAGTTTGCGGGTAGTTTAAAGTTGTTAGGGAATCTCTACTCTTAGATGAACTTTGAAGTCCTTTATTTAACTCAATTTTCAACATTTTGTAAAAAAAATAAAAATATAGGATGTAGAATGTTATTTATGACATTACAACCATTGAATTGGCATTTTTCAAGATTTAACAAAATTCTCAACAATTTAGTATTTTGAATCATTCTCTACATCTTTCTACTTTCTATTTTTTCCCTATATATTGTATAATTCCAAATGATCTCAAAATTTTCAAGCATGTAGCGAACTTGCCTTGAAGAATGAATCCAAAGAAGCACCACCATTTTGGACATTTGTTCATACAAATGTGATCTTGTGAAGTGTAGCTACCCAATTTTTTGCAAGGTCAAAAAAATAAAATTTGTCACTTCAATTTACATGGTGAAAATTTCTGAATTTTTTTTTCCTCATCTTCTCAAACCAGCATAGTACAAGATTGTACTATTACACGTGTTCAAAAATGTTTGTTTTTTCTTTCTAAAATTTGGTACTTGTACAAGAAATGGCACTTTTGGAGCGTTTTTTTGGGTGAAAACATAGTAAAAAAACTTAAAGGATTAAGTTCTAAATTGACTACCATGTGTAGGAAGTGACGCCATTAGTTACATTGTTGGATTGTTATTTTTGGATTGTTTTGACACAGACAAAACGGAATTTAATTGCAAGAAACATTGTTGGTTTGGGGGGCTCCCATATTAGAGCCCTTTCACTGGTAATGTTTTGCACAACCAATGTTGCACCCTTCATTGTCTTCTCTACCTTGGCAGTCAGCCAATGCCACAATGGTAAGCTTTGTGACCTCTCCATCACTGGCACCCAGCAACACCCCAACTCCAAACCTCTAAGGTGAAGGCACCCATAACTAGTCAAATAAGCAATTTTGGACATGATTTGGAGTAGTGAAAGGCAAAGCAAATATTTTTGAAGGTGCAGTGATAGAAATGACGGGGATTGTGATAATTTTATTGCTTGAAATGAAATTACTATGAATTTTGGGAATTTTGAGAAAATGGAAATCTACTCTAGCCTTGGTTGAAAATATGGCACCCTATTGATTGTTGATGGGGCACCGGTTAGTCATGTGTGCCTTCACCTAAGAAGGCAAAAAGAAAAGGCCGGAGCCTACAATAACCGCACATGGGAACCTTGTCTAATGCGGAGGGCTAGGATGAATTGACCCCCACATTTTTCCATCGGGTCAACATTGGAATTTTGGATTTGCAACATACAATAATATTTTGAAATTCTGCATTCATATTTGCAATTAGAGGCCCCAAATTATGAATGGTAGGTGGGTGGGTGGGTGAAGAATTATCAATAAACGCGGCACAAAATAGGGGGCAATTTTTTTAAATTATCCTTGGTTGGGACAACGAGGACGTCAGTTCTTCCGAGTCAATGTGGAGGTTTTGTAGGGTTTCAAAAGGTAAGGTGCCATTGGGTCCGTAAACCACTCGTAGGAAACGTCCTGTTTATTTTCCGGGCGGGTCCTGCACCATACTGCCTGATTATGCAATGTTGTCCTGGTAATTGGGCATTATGGATTTTACATCCAACATCCAATTCTCATCCCGAACCTTCACCCAATTTTGTTGATTTCCTGCGGCAATGGCCCTCACAGCGAGGCCGCACAGAAAAGCCGGCGGGGGGGGACCATGAGAGCAAGAGCCTTTGTCAAAGTCATGTAAGTTCCTGTGCCAGTGGCAGTGTCATGCTCCTCTCGGCTGCTCTCTCGGGC
Organism: Antitrichia curtipendula; assembly: GCA_951230915.1. Lineage (NCBI taxonomy): Eukaryota > Viridiplantae > Streptophyta > Bryopsida > Hypnales > Leucodontaceae > Antitrichia > Antitrichia curtipendula. The sequence goes on from OX579635.1 coordinate 29,948,979, forward strand.
GTCCCATTGAAGATGCTCTGTCTGTGCCTTTTATTCTACCTTACGAGTTGCCAGGGGAGTAAATCCAGCAGTATCGATGAAGCCATGGGAATTGGTTGATGAGTAATTACAGGCCAGGACAACCGACCTCACCCACCCCAGGCAGGCTGTTCAATGCCAGATTTGACCCGTATGCACTGCAGTTCACATCTGTTGACCTGAAGGCACAAGCTACAGCACATGATGCCTCACCTCCTGCTAGTAAGATCAAGTTAGTGGGCAGGACACACATTCATTCAACCGGAACGCGGAAGGGAGGTGCAAGCTAAGAGCATCCCCACTCCAACACGGGGAAGCAACACTTCAAATGGTCTGAACCATTGATTTTAGAAAATCTTCTAAGATCAATGGTTTAGACCATTTGAAGTGTTGCTTCCCCGTGTTGGAGTGGGGATGCTCTAAGTTCTAATTTTATTAACCCACCAAGGATCAGGCAAGCATTCAAATTTTGAACGATGGAGGAACCCAAACACATCCCAGGCACATAGAAATATGTTTTTTCATCCATCATTTTTGGTGAAGATTCATGTGTCAGTTCTTTAACATCTGTATGGCATAGACTTTGCTTTGCAAATATTATATGACTCAATACATATTGGTAGGTTTGACTTCAAAAAGCAACTTCTTTTGTTTCATAAAATGACCCTTAAATATTTTTTAAATGAAAGTAAAATCTTCTATAATCACTATGATGGAAACTTAACATGTTGAACTTGGAGGAAAAAAATTCTTGTGAAAATCACAAATATCCAATTTGCAATCGATTTTAGAAAGAATTTTCCAAATTTGGGGACTTCAAGTTTGATTGAAACACAAAAATTGTCAATATCTACGTGGACTAAATAAACTTATTGGATGGGTCCTGCCATGGACGAATGCCCTTGCATTGAATCCAAAGTCCTTTGATCTTTTGAGATTCCAATGCCATGTCCAATCCTAAGAGCATCTCAACTAGTTCGTGTTACACTGGACACTCTAGACTGTGCATGGCGTGTATCAATGCTCAAGAAGGGCGCGCCTTGTTACGGAGCCCCCACCGGAACACTGCTATATTGAGATTTTCATGTAATATTTTAAATCCCAATGTTGAATCTAATCAACAACTGCGTTGAGCTCTCATGTTTGAAGGACTTTCATTGGTTGAGGTTGAGGTCAATCTCTACAGTTGATATCAAAAGTTGTGCTCCTATACGCTTTAAATATGAGAGGGCATTGTAGCTTGTAGTGCAACAAGTTATTTTTAGAGAGGCCAATTGAAAAAAACCCTAAAATTGGTCAACTAGTGGGACACATGAAGAGCCCCCGGGCACACCAAATCATTTGGTGTGGTAGTGTAGCATGGACTGTTGGAGATGTTTTAAGGTTGGGTGCCCATGTTCAGAGAACCTAAGTTAGAGCATATGCAATGCATCCTTCGATAGTGACGATATCGACATTGTGCCAAGTAGTTTATCGTTTGTAATTACAATTGCACTCCAATGCAATTGTCATGGCGGGCTCCACTTCTATGGCCTTGGTATGCGACTCCCACGAGATTGGCAAATTTACAAGATGTGAAGGGCCCACAAGTTGGCTCATGGTATAAATAATCATTATTATCAACCTTTTTTTGCATTGTTATGAGTGCCAATCAGGTCAACCTTTCCTTGTTTCAATGAAAAGTATTTTTCCTTTTGACGTAGATTTCTTCTTTTTTTTCTTTTCTTTAATGGAGAAAAGTCCATTTGACATTGGGATTGCCGGCTTTGCACTGGGTCAATTTTTCCTAAGAAAAATCTGACACTTCCACAACCTCGTGGAATGGCCCACCATTTGCGTTTACTTGACTTGTATGCCGAGTACGCATTGCAAATGCTCTTATTTGGTATACCTACACAGCCGTGAAGCACAGACTGCAGGTAACTTAACTGTCAACAGGGACTGAATGAGGTGCCTTACTTATGTAGCCCATTTCCTTGATGAGCGAGAGTTATAATTTTTGTTATTGTGTCCTGCAGATGGAATGCCGGATGGTTTGACTCCCCTCCTCCGCTCCTACTGTCCCTATTCCCTATGCATGTGTCAACAAACCACAAGCTTAGCTTAGTAGACCCGATCATGGTGGCCGGGGTGCGTAAGCTCCAATGGTGGCATGGTGGAATAGTAATTTAATTCTGTTGTCTGCTGGTCTGATTCTCTTCCTTGTAGTCATAGTCATAGTGAGCCAACTTGCTATTTTACAATTGCATCTATAGGAGAAGGCTCGAAAACAGTTCGGGCATTAAGAACCGCCCCTGTAGGAGTGTCCAAAACAGTGCACATGGGATGTAGAAATAGAAATTACTTCATGTGGTGAGAAACTGCAAACCCATGTGTGTGATTTTAGGCTATTGAACAGGTGACATGGTTCATCATCATGTGTGATTTTACTCATAATAAAGACCTGAATTTGGTGAGTTCTGCAGAATGACTTTGAAATGTCAAAAAATAGTAAGAAAAATTACAAAAACACATCTGAGGCTGAACCTCCTTCTATTAAAATGCTTCTCAGTCACTCATAACTTCTTGGATTGATGTGAAATTTTAACCACACAAACTAGACTAGTATGTGCAACTTTTTCAAAATTTTAAATTAAAAACGGACATTGTATGAAGAAGAAACAAGCCACCAAAGTTCACTGTAATCCAAAAATGTCGGGGTTTCAAACTTCGAATTGCTCCCAAACATTCAGAACATTTTGGATTGACATGAAAATATTACTAAAACAACTAGACTTCAAGGGAAACATAACCCAACAAATTTTATTGAAAAATAACATTCGATGAAGAAGATACAAGCCTCTGAAGTTTCAGCCATCAAATGCAGTTTTGTGGACTCAAATTGAACTTGTGAGCTTTGATTGGCTTCCAAAAACTCAGTAAATCTTGTATTGATCTGAAAATTTTACCACACAAACTAGAAGAGAGAACGCAAATTTTTACAATAATTTTTATTGAATTCGGACATCATATGCAAAAGTTATAGCACTCTGAATTGGATTTGAAACTATGTGAAGAAACCCTGGGGTGTTTAGCAATTACAATCGGGAGTGAATTGAATGGAAATGTATGGTGGGTCATTCTTGGAATCATTGTTTCCATTTAAAGGCATGGTTAGGATCATTCTTAAACTCACTGGCTCCATTCAATGGCATGTTTTGATTGATTACAGTTGCACCTATGAACATTAATAGGGACCTATGCACCTCTGGCTTTGAAAAATCAAATCTTATTCATTTCAAGTCAAAAAATTAAAATTAAAACTTTTATAGTTGTGTTCCTCATTTCTCTTTCTCCCACAAAAATTAAGAAAAACTTTGGGTCCACCCATTTTTGTACAGAGGTCTTTTTCCCCTTAGATGAGCGCTTTCTGAGCCTTCTACCTTATTGCATCTCCAATTAACCCCTAAGTGCCTAAGCCTTTCCAGGGGTGTTTTTCCTATGAAAAAAGAGCATAGGAGAGTAGTTATCCCCCATGAAGCAAATTTTTTTTTTTTGAAATCTGACCGCATAGATGTTTCTAGAGCTTGCTTGTTAGTATGTCTACCAATTTTGAGTATAAAATTCAATAGGAGTTGTGAGATTATAACAAAAGAAAAATATGCATTCTATTTTTAGTGTGCTGTCCCTCCCCACTATGTTGCTGAAATTTGCATATAAAAGTTTTTTGGGATGGGAGGTGACATGAACAACTACAAAGAGTGTTAGTACACTAAAATGCACTTTCAAAAAACTTAATTTCACATGAAAAGCTATCAAACTCATTATACAGTTGACCTTGTAATTGTTGGAATGCAATTTTGTTTGATAAGTGGAAATTGCAAAAAACTCCAAATCAATACTTGCATGTTTATATTTTCAAACAGTGAAAATCACGAAAACACTTTACTCTTTCCATTGGGACCATTTTCAAAGCAAATGAATATGTACAATTTTTTAGATCTCAAATCAAGTGAAATTGATGAACTTTGTTCAAAACCGAGAAATGAAGTAAAATTGGCAAGCTTTACTCTTCACTAATGGTACATATATGTAGTTGAGGACCTTTAGAAAATCAAATATTAACCTTTTTCAGTGAAAAATGAAAGTTTTCAATAGTTAACCCTCAAAACTGCCCGTGAAAATTTTTAAAACGGTCAAACATTTTTAACTGCCCACTGCAAAATGAGCCAATGAGCCTGAAATTTCAGGTCGACCATATATGGTCGCCCAGGCAGTTAGGGGTTAAGCTCAACTCAACGGCACTCCGAACTCAGTCAACTGATGCATTTGGTCCAGCAGGCAGGCAACGGCAGGCAGGCCATGAGTGGGGTGCAGTGAGTTAGGTGGATTGGGGTCTGGCCTAGTGGCCTTCATGCCAGGCAGGCAGGGATAGGACATCATTCAAGTTACCTTCCCTAGGGGGGCAGGCGAGGGCCTTTGGGGCGGTGAGAGACTGATGAGAGGGAGATGCTGCTTCCTGGCACTGCCCTGCAGGGGACGCATTCAGGGGGAGGAGCGGAGGATCATCCATTCACTTGATGATCCAACTGGCTGGCAGGCTCAAATTCTTCAGTTCCGTCATTTGGTAACCTTCATCTCGGGAGCAATGAACTCTATTTGCAAGAATATGCTGCAGGCAGAAAGTCAGAGGAGGGCGGAGGGGGCGGCGGAACTCATCATTTCTGCATGTACACTGAGGGCAGGAGTAGGAGGCTCTGAAATGGAGCGGGCATTAAGAACGGACCCTACAAATGGATGTGGAATGGACATGAGTTGGTTCTGGAATTGACATGTACAGTCACAGAATGAGTCAAGGAAAAAAAAAACGCATTGTCAATTGCAAGAGCCAATCATTCGCTTTGCTTTCCTCATCTGTCTTTAGAATTGCAAGTGAACTGTTGGTAAAAGACCTAGGGTCATAAATAGGGACCTATGACCCAACTCGTTTGAAAACTCATAAGTAATTCAAAAATGATTGGAAAAATACAAAACCACTTGGGTTAGATACATCATCTATTTCTCCTTGTCTGAAAAGTGAGCTAAAATTATACCCATCCAATGAAATACACACAAAAAGCGGAACAACCCTTAGATGTGCCATTTCTGAGCCTCCTACCTTAGGACATGTTTACACCCAAATACTTTGGGTTGGAGCCTGAAGAAATGGAATGTTTTGATTAGAAGATAGCTATGGACCCAAAGCAAAGATACAATCAAAACACTCCATTTCATTGAGCTCTATTTCAAAAAAAATTGGGTGTAAATAGGCCCTAATTAATCCCTAAAGTCCCAAAGTCCCTGTGGGGGACTCTTGGGATTTCAGGTAGGCTTGTGTGATCTCAAATTTTGACATTGTTTTTTGAAACTTTCTTAAAGATATGAAATCATGTTAGTTTTTTGGAAATAATTTTTTAATTTCATTCAGTGCTTGGGAGAAAAAGTTATGCCATTATAAGTTCAAAAAGTAGCTCAAGGGGCAATCCAAAAACATCACAAAAAGTTGAATCCCCCCCCCCCCCCCTCAAAGGTCATATTTTTGTCTGCATTTAAAGCTTTGATTCATTCTATTTGGACTAGTGATGAGAAAGTTATGGACAATCTTGTTTTTTGGCCATTCTAAGTATCTTTTTGAAAAAATAATTTATAGAATTCATTTTTTAATGCAATTTCTACAATTTAAAAAAAAGGTTTAAAAAGGTTAAGTTTGCTTGCTAGAACAATGTCAACATTGGGATTATTGTGTTTCAATTTCATCTTAGAGCTATTAATAGTTTTGTTTTTCCTTCAATCTTGAACCTACTTCTACTTAACAAATTTTTAATGAGTGAAAATTAAGTGTTTTTTGTTGAATTTTTTTCCCCTAGATTCTCAACTCAAGTCTTCACGTGAAAATTAGAAAATCAAAATCAATAATGCAAAAAATTTAAGTTTAAAAGGTATAAAGCCAAAAAATATAGTCGAGCAAGGTATAAAAAAACTTGTTTTCTTCACTTTAATCCTTTAAGGCCCAAGGCCTCTTCTCTGCCAAAAACACTCAAAACTGCCATTTCTATAGCAAAGAGTAAAAAAATTGAAAAATGTTTTTTTAGCAAATCTAATCATATGATCTTACATCGAACTAGTATAAGAATGTGTGGAAATTTTTTTTACAATTTTTGGCCGCAAAGATTGCAAGATATCTGCATTTAAAGTGAAAAAAACAAGTTTTTCAGCACATTGCAGAACTAGATTTTTTGACTTCAAACATTTTTAATTAAATTTTTTTGCACTACAGCATTTTGAGCTTTAAATATTTATAGTAGATAATTGAGTTGAGAGACTAGGGAGAAAAAAAAGATCAAAAATACTTAATTATCATTCTTAAAAAAATTGTTAAGTAGAAGTAGATACAAGATAGATAAAAAGTCTAAAATATTCATATATTTTAGATGGAATTAAAATGCACTAATCCCAATGGTGAAATTGCTCTAGCAAGTAAACTAAACCAAGCAAAAAAATTGAAGATTTTGAAAAATTGCATTCAGAAATGAATCCTAGAAGTTATTTTTTTCAAGAAGATGCTTTAACTGCCCAAAAAACAAGAATGTCCATAACTTTCTCATGACAATTCTAAACGAAATGAATCAAAGCTTTCTAGATAGAAAAAAAAATATTCTATGAGAAAAAATATTAAAAAAACAAACTCAAATTTTTGCAAATTTTGTTTTGCTGCCTAGGCTGTCCTCCGTCCCCTGTTTTGAGCTTATTTGGTCATAACTGTTGTTCCCAGGCACTAATTGTGAAAAAAATTATATTCCCACAAAGCTTATCAGTTTTTCTACCTTAAAAATAAATAAAAAATCACGACAAAAATTCAGCCGTAGGTACCTACCCGAAATCTCATTTGTCCTCCGAAGGGACAATGGTCTTTTAGGGGTTAAATGCAAATATCTTACAATATTTGCAATCAAAATTTCCAAAAGAATTTCTATGCATTTTTATATTAGTATTGTACAAAATCATATGGTTAGATATGTAAAAGAAAACAATATTTAAATTTTTTGTTCTTTGCAATGGAAATGGCAATTTTCAGTGATTTTTGATGGAAAAAGGCCTTGGGACTTTAGGGGTTAAGCTAACATTGACATCATCAAAAAGAACTCGGTTAGACTCATAACATTGTTAACCTGCGTAGAGGGACCTTTTTGCTCCCCAAAAATTAGGAGCCTTCTAATATCAAAGTATTTGTGCCAGCCAATGACATCCCTTACATTGACAATTCAGTGACGCTATACCTTTTCTCAACTAATGACATTTTTAGCATTATAATTCAGGTCTACCCTCAAAATTTTGGAGGCAAATTATACCTTCACATGGTGAGAGGCAACTAAGTTGTTTAATAATGTTATGCTAAGAGCATCACCCATGTAGGTAGACCCTTGTCCACGTCAAAAGCCTTATGGCGAACTCAAGCTGGGTTTTTTTTTTATGAGGGAACAACATCTCCATGGTGTCCCACTCAACATGCTCGATAAAAAATCAAACTTCTTGAAATTAGCTTAATATTCTTTGTCTTTACTGTTTTTTTCTTTAAATTTTTAAATTTATTGAGAATCACTACTAAGAAGTGATCTAGTTAAATACGAGAAAAATTGGTCGCACTCCACAAGCTCGAAGGTCTGAAGGGCTTTTTCCCTGAGCCCAGTTGAAGAAGTCCCCGTGTTGTGACTATGGTGGGTTTCAATTAACAGACTCCCTCGCTCTTTTGCTGTCCTCGACTCATTTGGAGAGCAAACGTGGTGATGCTCTAAGACAATGGCATCCTAATTGTAACTAACCTTTTTGTAAAATCAATCCTTCAAGATTGTTGCTTTAAATGTACTGTACAACTTCTATTCTTGAGAGACTAAAATAACTTTCAAGTGCACCTTACTTCAACACATCTTTTTTAAACAAATGAAACATAATTTCATTGCAAAAAGGATGAAATGCAAAACAGCCAAGCACTTTGAAAATTCATCATTTACTAATTTGGTGTCCAAAAAATGCATAAGAAAAAAAATCTAAAATTCTATTTTGACTTCTAAAAACATCTAACAAAAAATTAAGCAATTTAATAATAGGAACAATGTTCAAGTGCTTATTGGGACGCATTTAGGTGTAATTACTTTTCATACTTACATATGATTGACTTATAGGTTAGAGACATTATAGATACACTTAAGACCAAACCAACAAAGTGTGAAATTTTAAGCAATCTCATTGACAAAATAAGTCTCTTATCTCATTGGCCAAGAATTAAGAAATGGTTCAACTTGGTCAGTGAGACTGATATGAATTTTATATTTTATTAATTCGTGTAATTGCAATCGTAAAGTGGCCTTTACAACAAGGTATACCAACGCATTTCTATTCCTTGCCTAATTTCGTCATCCTACTTTTGTCCCTAATATTGTCCAACACATGATCCAAATCCAAGTAGTTTATAAAGAAATCAAAATTATTTTTTTGATGAATTTTTTGCATTAAATTTCATGACGAAATTGATTGAGAGCCATCAATGATGAATTTTCAGAATTCAACTTCAAAATGACAAACAAAACTGAGTACAAAGTTGAAACATTTTCATTCATACAACCATACCATATTAAGCATCAATGGACAAAGTCTAAAAGCATATATATGAAAAGGCAAAATACTTCAAATGCAAGGGCACTAAGATGTAGTAATGGTCCTTATTGCAACCTATACTCTTTCTACAATGGCTAATGTTATCTCGTGCTCTCAATTCCAAAAAAATTGATTTCAAATATTGTAAAAACCAACATCATTTTCATGTTTGTCAAACTATTGATACTTTTAATTCTATAAATGTAAATTTCCTTCAATTTTGTGTATAACAACATGAAATGATGTGTATCAACATGTCAAGAAGAAATTTAGAGTTCTAAGATAAAATAAGCAAAAGATAAAATAATTCCAAATCATGTTGAACAAAATTGAATTTTAAACATGGCTAACTTTGAAAATGATTTTCTTTCAAATCACAACTAGTATTTCTACTTGATTACCATTGTATATAGAATTTCAAGCGTAGTCATTTAAACATTGTCCATAAGTTGAAAAATTACTTAAAACTTTTTTAAGTCAAAATGAACAAAAAAGTGTTAAATAACACCAAATTAGATATTCTTGCACTTAACCAAGTGCAATGACCTTACGCACAACTATTTACTGGAAAAGTGATTTCCAAAAAGTTGGATATCCCCCACCTTCTCAAGAACACCTTCCTTCTGTTAATCATGCAATATTTAAATTTTGCTTGAAAATTTTATGCACAGGTGCTCTTCAATTTATTTTAAAGTTAAACCAACTGTAAACACATGCTCATGTCGTCTCAATCACTTTTTTAACTTTTGTGTTCAACTCTTCTCAACAATGTATCCTACAATTGCAATTACTAGTATACCATTTTCATGGCAACATTACATGTACACCAATAATTTTTACAAGCAATACAAGATTTATTTAGAAAACCATAATGACACTGAAGGTTTCACAACTACCTTCACATTCCCCAAATACACATTTACATCACACTTAAAGCTTGAATTCCAGTATCTACAAACACTTTTAAAACAAAATTAACGGTACAAGCACTTTGAGTACATCCTACACTACCATTACATGCACTATAATACGCTTCTTATGACACTCTTTCATATGGTGTCTCCAACACTCGTGCAGATGATTGTGTCAATTCTTCTCCTTCTCTTCCATCAATAGCCGTCGCTTCTTCAACCATACTTGGTCCACCAACTGGACTCACTAGGGATGGAGTGGTGTATTGCAATGCCCTATCCACCATAACACTTGCAACGGGCGTTGACACTCCTTCTGATAAAGCTAGCGATGAGGAAGGTCCTTCTAAGATTGAAATGTGGCTATGGAATATATATTGTCCTTCTTCACCGATCCAAACATATCGTATGTGTTCCCTGTCATAGAAATATCCATCTTCACCCAAAACCAAGTTCATGGAGTCCAACATGTTGAATGCTAACAACGTTGATATGGGTTCTACTAGTGTTGGTGTACCTTCGATTTCTTCCACGCCAGCTCCAACATTTTCCTCTTATACATTCTCCACATCATCAGTATTTCGTGCTGGAGCATAATTAGGGTCTTATTCCATTTCCAATGAGTTCACTTCATCCCCGCGCACATCATCCATAGCATTGGTGTCTACAGAATCTAGACTTTGGCCACCACTAGGTAAATCATCAGAGTGTGTCCTCTCAGACTCAGTATCACCTGATGAGGCTGTGGGCGCAAGATTACCCACCCTTGGTAATCGGGCGAACACTGACCAGGTTCTATACCTTTATCCACCTTTTTAAATATAAGGGGGTATTGTGAGCGCGGTCCACTGTGCCTTCCAAGCAATGGATCTTTTGTGCTAAGGTCAAATCACACTCAAATGTACCACAAAAAGGGTCAGACCCACTAAAATCTGCAATGTCAATTCTTTTTAGCTACCGTTTTTTAATGCTAATCTATTAATTATAGGTAGTTTAGTCCTTTTTGTCTAGTATTTCAAGTCATGTTAAGCTTAATATTGTTTTATTCATCAAAAAATAAAAATTTCTTTATTTTAGTTCCAATTGAAGTTTAGATGTCAACATGTCAGGTTTTTCAATGGTAAATAAGGTTCTAATTTTTGATGAATAATAATGTGATTGAATCCAAGAAAATCATGTACATATATAATCATATGGTACAGTAAAAAAGGACTATTTTGCTACAATTTGAGTATTTTTTTATTTTCTATAATATTCAGGAGTAAAAACCTGTGAACGTCCTTTTCAATATAAAAAATAATCCAAATGATGATTGTATTCGAACAAAATATGTATATATTATTGACTTCAAGGTCCCTATATAATCTATTTTTGGAACTAAATGTCTAAATTTTGTATTGGATGAAATCAATAATTTGTCAATAATCAATCAATTAATTAAAAAATTATACTATTTTTAGTTCAAGATTTATTAGCTAAAAATTCTTTTAAATAGTCATATATTTGAGAAGTATAAAAAATTTGGATGAAAATATCCTTTTAAAGTACTAAATTGTAAAAAAGACACTAAATTTAGCCTTAAAATTGGTGATTTTCATCTTTTAAAGGATTTTTTTCACGAAATTTTTTCTCCAATATGTTAGAAAGAGACTTTGCAATACTATTCATCTATAATTTTTTCTTTAAAATGACAACATTAAAGTAATTTATAGCTTCAAAAGTTCAAAAAAGGACTCGAGTCCTGTCCTAGCAAAGTAATCCCAATGGTACCTTTGAGTGTGCTTTGACCCGCTAACGTTTTCTGAGTGTCGTGGATGGCAGCGAATACTACTAGAATTGCATGTATAACTCGCAAGCTGATTGTGATGAGCAAAGGTGATTGATAATTCCTACCTCTTTAACTGTCTATCCTATGTATAGGGTTGGCTGGGTAGTTGGCGTCATTTCTAACGTCCTTAACTACGTGAGCGGGGAACCTTATGTTCCTTCCATAAGTGTTGAATACTAATTTTTGGAGGGTTGACACTTCTCCCGGAAGTTTCAACCTTACGGCTAACCCTAAGCTTAAGTTTTTTCCTTTAATTCTTGACTTCTAAATATAACTCTAAATTTTTATTCCTAAATTTAACTCTAAATGTTTCCTCCTAATTTTAACTCCTAAATTTAACTCTAAATGTTTACTCCTAATTTGAACTCCTAATTGTTTACTCCTAATTTTTAACTCCAGATTTTTACTCCTAAATTTAACTCGAAATTTTTACTCCTAATTTTTAACTCTAAATTTTTACTCCTAATTTTAACTCTAAATTTTTACTCCTAATTGTAATTTTTATCTTTTTTTATCACGGTGTATCTTTCACGTGGAAAGGGCTAATCAAGGAGATCAATGCTAAAGAGGAAAAAACACAACACCAAGTATGGATTCAAGAACTCACCTCGTTACTTCCGGTGTCGGAAATACGCTCGTCCGCATTCGTGCGTACATTCCCATACTCCATGGTGGCCCTTGGGTGGTGGGGCCTTTTCCCAATTTCACCACTTATGTTTCGAAAATTAGGACCCGTGCAATCTAACCTCTTTCTTTCCCTCCTCCTTTCTTCTCTTTCCTTTTCTTTCCCTTCTTCTCTTTCTACACTAACACTATTCTACCTAAGCTTTGATGGGGTGTCTTACAACTATAGATTCAAACCCCAAGGAGTTTTAATGTCCCTCCTAACCTCTTACACAACCTTGTCTTCGTGTCATCCTAATCCTACTTCCTAATGGTCACTATGAATCCTCGAGATTTCCTTTTTAACACCTATTTAGCTAAGCCTAGGGCACTATTTATTGTCTCTCTCCCCCTTCTCCTATTTAGTTCTATGACTCACTAACCTCCCTCCATTGCGTATAGTTGTGATTTTGGTGAGAGTTGAGAGTTGTTTGATGTAGGTATGGAGGTGCGACTTATCCCTTCCTTCTACTTCCCCCTATTCTCCTCCCTTTTGTGTTTGTTTTCTTTCCCTTGATTTCAACCCCTTTAGCTTTCTCTTAACCCCCCACTAATCCCAACCTTTCTCTTTGTTTTATTTTTTTTTTCTCTCTCTCCCCAGCCCTGGACTTCGTGGACCACCCCAGCGATCTGCTCAGACCCCCAGCGACCTGCCCGGACCACCAAGTGACCTGCCAGACCACCCCAACGACCTGCCAGACCACCCCAGCGACCTTCCCAACTCCCCAGCGACCTTCCCGACCCCCAGCGACTGGCTCGACCCCTTGTGACTCACCCCGACTTCCCATGGACTCACTCCGACTCCCTTGCAACTGGACCAGACCCCTTGTGACTCACCCCGACTCCCCAGGGACTCACCCCGACTTCCTTGCACTGGACCAGACCCCCCAGGGACTCAACCCGACTTTTTTGGGTTCCTTAAGGAAACCCACCTAAGCAAATCTAAATCGGATTTTTGGTAAACTTTCCCCGTTTTTTGGTGTGGTTTCTTGTTTTACGGACGCCGGCTCACAAGGGGTGGGGGGACTCTTAACTTAGACTTAATCTCGGACGCTAAACCTTGGACTTTTCCGAGAACGTCTCGGACTCTAGACTTTGGAACGAGAGTACATAAGGGTTCAAAGCTTCACCGTAGAATTGGTTTTAACACCAACTTTAGGACTTATGATACCCCTGCGTTCAAAGCTCCGCCATCTAAGGCTTGTTTTTTAACACGCACTTTAGGACTAAGGTTGGTCACAGGTTCAAAGCTTCGCCGTTCCCCGGGGGGTGGGCCCACTTACAACCAACAACGAAAAGGACAACTCCGGTTAGGACTTGATACGGGGTCACACATGCACGTGTTTAACACGTACTTTAGGACTGGGACTGGTCACCGGTTCAAAGCTTCGCCGTTCCCCGGGGGGTGGGCCCACTTACAACCAACAACGAAAAGGACAACTCCGGTTAGGACTTGATACGGGGGCACACATGCACGTGTTTAACACATACTTTAGGACTGGGACTGGTCACCGGTTCAAAGCTTCGCCGTTCCCCGGGGGGTGGGCCCATTTACAATCAACAACGAAAAGAACAACTCCGGTTAGGACTTGATACGGGGGCACACATGCACGTGTTTAACACGTACTTTAGGACTAGGATTGGTCACCGGTTCAAAGCTTCGCCGTTCCCCGGGGGGTGGGCCCACTTACAACCAACAACGAAAAGGACAACTTTGATTAGGACTCAATACGGGGGCACACATGCACACAAGGTCAATGATAACGGGAAAACTCTCATACACTAAAGGCCCCCCAAAGCGGCATCGCCAAGGTACGGTGGGGGGTGACTTTAGGATTAGTACAAGGCATAAGAAGTCACACAAGTATAGGGGAGACCCGTTCACTCACAACAAGGATGCAAGGCAAGGTAAGGTAGAAGGACCCAAAAGGACCTCCAAAGGAAGCTTGAAATAGAGCAACAAAGGGAGCCAAAAGTGCTCCAAAAACACCGTAGAGGTTTCTTGGCTAAAACGCCAAAAATCCCAACATAAGTTGGACCCACGGATCCAAAACAAGATTTGGGGGTGTTCTTGAGAGAAAAATGGGGACCTTAAATAGGTTTCCAAGGCCCCACCTTCCCCTCAAGAGTTCTAAAGTAACCTTATCAACTTGGATTTTCATCCTCATCTTCAAAGATTTTCATCCTAATCCCTAAAAAACTACTTTTATCTATCTACGCTGGACCAACCTTCTAACTTTTGGAGAATTACTCCAATTGTCAAACAGATTGCGCCATTGGCTCCAGATCGCCATGTTTAGTCCAAGGCTCCCCTACCCCCGATACCGAGGACAAAAAACCATCGTAGGCTAATTTAGTTTTAAAAACTAAACCATGGTAAAATCCTAGATATTGGGGGTCTCCTATTTTGAGAAATGTAAATAGCTTAGGGTCTTCGGTAGGTGTGAGGGAGTCGGAAAAGACTCTTGGTTGACTTCGTTCCGCCGTCGTATGGTCCCGGAATGCCGGTCAACGTGGCGGGGACCCCGCCACGTGATTAATTTTTGAGGAATCTCGCCGGTTCGGGTACTTGCTGCTATCGGAATGTCGCGAAACTTCACGGAGCGCATTATTAACATAAAACAAGCTAGTCTAGTTTTTAGTGAGATTTTCTGGCAATCTGGGTAATTTCCATGAAATTCCCATTGGAGGTTACCAGGGTTGACCACCTGCAAAAGGTTCTTCTGCAAGTCGGAAGATGACGGGTTTTTTCACAGGGCCTCTCATGGGGTCACATGAAAGATGTGCAGGTGCGTTTCCGTACCTGGCACAATTGGTCAGTGGAGATGAATTGGTCATCTCCTTGAGTTTATCGATGATGTGGGAATCTTTTGCAGATAGGGGAATCTTGGCGAATCGATTTTGTCGTTGGACTCCTGGCATGGGATTTACCCTAGGACACCATCCTTGGGCTGTGGATTCCTCCACGGGCCCGATCTTGCGTTAGTGGCTCCTGCATGCTAACAATCGGTTTTTTGGTGTATTTCTACACCTAACTCTAGGACCCGACCTAGTGGCCTCGTTGTGGATCCTTTGAACCGACTTAGCCATGAATTGCCACATTCATGGTGGGGTTTAGCCCTTTTGGGCCTATGTGACTTGAATCCTACAAATCCACCCGTTTCGTTCTTTCTACCTATTTTTGGGCCCGGTTGGTGGGATTCTAAGTCTAAACACAAATCTAGACCAAATACTATAAAACTCTTGTTACAATCCTATTTTGGTTCTACACTCTTTTTATGGCTTTTTGTATATTTTTCTTAACTTTAAATTGCAAATTTCCAAAAAAATAATTCTACGAGTCCCAAGTGACAAATTGGGAGCTCACAGAGGCTCTCGAATCAATTGCAGTCTATTTTTCCTTCCGCTTCTCCCGTATTGACACTTGAAATCTCTCTCTTTCCTCTGATGACTCTTTTAATGGTTGCATGACCCTTCTTGACCTACCATGTGCCACTCTCACATTGTTTCTGGAGGATTTTTGACTGGGCAATTCGTTTGTTATACTCAACACTTGCGGAAACTTGCGCTTGGCTACTGTACTCACATTGTTGACCATTGCCATTTTATCCCCGTACACCAACTGCAATGTGTTGTATACAAATTGCGTTCGAGCCGATGCTCCTTCTATAATGATAGTTTCATTGCCTACAAATCCAGTCTTCAAAATCCCCGGCATTGCCATGGTAATGTCTAATGTCACTAGTCCCCAATTTTGTGACATATATATCTACACCATCCTCTTCAGCTCCATTGGTGTTCGCTTCAACTCGTCCTTTGATTGAGGCCTCACTTTTGTACTCCAAGAGTCTTGAAATACCACATCCAAATCGTCTGTATTGCTTGAAAGGTTTTCTATATGCCTAGTCTCCTTGGGATACTACATGATGATGACGATGTTGCCTACAGGTTGAACTCCACGCATTCGTTCTTTACCATGACGTAAATCATGTACATATGAAGACACGGTTTGCTGTTTAAATATCCACAAACCCTTTAAAATGTGACAACTCTCTGGCAACGCCATCCTCGATTGCATTTCATCATCAAAATAAATGCCTGGAGAAAAAAAGAACATAGCATTCCACCATAAAATTAATGACATCCACTTCTGAAGTTGTTGTATAACCTTGCTATAGTCTTCGTCTGACCATTCTGCTTCCTCCCCTTCCGAACCTCCCCATCTACAATCAAAAATCCATAAACAAGGTTTTCCAAGTTCAATGTACTCATCCTTGAAGAGCCCTTTTCTACACCTCACGTGCAGTATTGCTTCACAATCTTGGCGTTAGACTCTAAAAAGGAAAACTTGCCAATTTCATCGAGCATTAGATACGTCCTCCACATCCCGACTATAGCCCGCAAAACCTTTGCGATCCGCTCGGATATTCACAAAGTGCTGCCAAACAAATGCTGGGATGAGTTTTTCAAAACTGTTCAACATTTGAACCGTCTTCACTACAGGCGAACACTACAAATTCTTCGCGTCATTATCCAATGTTTTCCACATTAGAATGAATTGCCTCCCATGCGAATCTCCATACTTACTTGCATCTATGGCGAAGAAATCATCTGTAGATTATGGGATTTTCATCCCCTGCTTGGACCATCAAGAAACGAACTTGGTTTGTCACATCATCCTTTCGTTGTAAGCGATCCACCGCATATGCTACCGTACCTTTCGGTGGTTTTGGTGAAGTAGCATTATCAAAATAGTAACGTTGTGATTCTCGCTTTCCTCCGATCACATCTTTGGCTGCCATTTGCTTGACCACACGTTTATAATTTTCTGTTGAGATTCTACTCAATGGCCTGAACCAAGTTTTCTCCATCCGCTTTCTTTTCGAGTTTGCATCCACTGTGACATCTAGTTTTCGTTCTCTTGCCATCTTCTTCCACCTCTCCTCCGCTTTTTTGCTAAAAAATAACTTTCCTTCTTCATAGTCTTTGCAGACCTGCAAAATGGCCTTGTACGATTCTTCATCTTTGTTCCAAGCATGACGTGTGAAGTCAATCATTTTTTTTGATAGCTGTCCTAACGACATGTGCTTTGGTAAATCTTGGCTCCAATGTAACGCACTCGCTACTATAGTCAACGCCTTTGCTCTAAATGCATCATCAGATCGAGTTGTTACACTTGGACTTCCACATGCTTTCCAAATGTCACGCAACTTGATGAGATTCTCGTAATGCGTACCGAAAAACTTGCAATCAAACTCCCTCGCATTTATTCTCACTGATGCTTCAATATAGAACTGTGGATTGTTATACACCACAAACTTTGCTCTTCGTCTTATAAATTGCGCATAGTACTCCGTATTGGACAAATTACCTTCTCTCCTTTCTCGTTGGGCTAGTTTACATGCACCAACAATGTGTTGTCCGTCTACAGGCTCCCACAAAATATTTTCCTTCAGCCACCGTTTTCTAACCATAGCGTTTGATACAAATGGATCAACTTGACAATGCTTGAGGAAAGCGGCTTCAAATTCCCGTGCCACACCCTCATGACTGAATGGAATCTCCACCATCTCTGTCTCGCCATGCTCATCCACATTTCTATACAAATATGCAATGGGACGAAGTGTTATTGCACTAACTTCGTGAGCTTCCGAACTCTGTGATTCGTCTCTGCATTCTTCACGTTGCGAATGCTCTTAATGTTTGCATTAAAGAGTTCATTGTGCCCCCATATATACCCCGCTTTGAATTCATTCTCCGTTGGAATAACAACAGGTGCTTTAGAAACGTTTTTCAAGAACGTTCCTGTAGGTATTTGCTACGGCTCTCTTTCTGAAGAATCATCATCGGAAACTGCCTCTTGTCCATCATTTCCTTGTGGAGGACGTTCTTGTCTAGCTGCTATTTGACGACGTGTTTGAGCCACAGTTCACCTTCGAACCCTTCTATCTTCTGTTGGTCCTGTTCCAAGATTGCAACGACGCTGCTGATCTACTGAGACCTCATCTTGTCCAGAACAGCGTAGTACTGAAGTTCTCCCACGTCCTCTACCGGCACCTCTTCTTGTTGCAACACCAGATCCTTGAGCTTCCATATTAGCCACTACAACACGTGACCTATATATTTGTTTTTTAGGGGTACTGATTTGACGTCTCGATCCTGATCCAACTTTTGTGAATGTTGTGGGAGCTCCAACTTCTCCTTCATTTTCCAACTCCTGAACAAGTATTGCTGGATCTAGTACAATGGCTTCAAGTGCACTCAACTGAGTCTGCAACGATTCCACTCCAACTTCCATCTCCACTGATGGTGGCATAATCGGTGCACTCCCTTGTACCAACATTCAACGTTGCTAGTATGCGAGCAGGGAGTGGAGAGCGGCAAGCAGGGAGCGGAAAATGGTGAGCAAAGAGCGTACATTTTGGACAAAACAGGAAAATGTGAATTAAAAATAAAATAAAATAGAAGAAAATCAACCTACATTGTATGGAGTCATTTTGAATATAAGGTGAAAGTTGATGGAAATGTGGAAAGGATTTGCTGAAAATTGGGAAGGAAGGGTCTCAAGGCTGTATATGGAAAGAGATAAAAAAAAATTGGATAGAAATAGAAGATAGATTGGATGAAAGCAGAAGAATAATTGAATAAAAAAATTGGATGAAAGTGAAATTGTAGATGACAGTAGAACAAATGGTGGATGAAAGTAGATGGAAATTTTGGATGAACTTCATTAAAAATTTGGATGAACCAAAGGTAAGAATTTTGGTGACAAAAATGAAAACACTAGTTGAAGACTTGAAGTCTTAGGAAAAAAACGAACAATATTATTTTCAAGTATGACTTTATATTTGGTGATAGAAAAATGGATGACAATTCCATTAAAAATCATAGGGCAAACTTGTAGAATTACAGCCTACAATTAAAATTACAACTTTGGAGTCCTATGACCATTTTAGATGTAAATTAGATTTTTTGCTTCTATGTCACGGTTTTAGGGTCATATACCTATTATCATGGTTGATATGGGTAGTAGGACTAAACTGTTCTTTTTACTTTGGAAGGATGGCATAGTAATTTAGGAGTATGTTCACATATGGGCCTAGTGAATCTGGATTACAAACAGTAATGGCATTCTATCATATCTATGGTTGCAAGTAAAAGAAAGACACAATTTTTAAAGCCCTGGAAAAAGGTCACATCATTCAAATACTTCAAATTGAAACTATCATGCATTCAGTGTAAGGGACACTATTGTCTTGTAGTTGTGAATCAGGCAAATTTAATGTAAATGCAAGTAGTGGCCCTTTTAGTCTCACTACATCTTCATTTATGAGTACAAAATAGACCTGTAAAAACAAGGAGAAATCATCTCTAGTTGAAAAGAAAACCTAGTTAGATCCCAAGTGATTTAGGATCCCACTAAGTAGAACTTGCTTCACTTCATTGAAGCTGAAACTAGCAACATGGATAAAGACATCTACCGTGCACTGTAGATTACAAATTACAGTGAAATGTAATAAAGATGCTTACAATTTGCCCAACTTCCACGCTTACCCAAACAACTCAACTTCATCTCTTTGAAATTTGGACAGGTGCATTCTGGGAAAGATGAAATTGTTAGCATGTAATCTTCATTTCGAGGTTGTATCTGTGAATTCAAAGAAACAATGCAACCAAATCCTAGATGGAGAACCATTGTAACCCTTTGAATGCGAACATTCAAACTAAGGACTGAAGCGCAATTGTTTTGTTGCTTTATTGTTGGTGCTTTAGAGTTCCTGTGAACAACTTTACCTGCTCGAATTATGGGATGCTCATTTGGTGACGATGGAGTAGGATAGGCACGAACAAGTTCTACGCTTTCTTCTTCGCCAAAGAGTCATCGAGGTGAAATAACTTGCCGTTTTGGAAGCATAAAACCGGCAAATGTAAGAGCTAAAATTTCAGCCTTCAAAATTTTAGTGCCTATTTGGACTGGCCAAATGATAGGCATAGGTGGCACTGATAACACCCACTTGTGTCGCGTTCCCTTTACACAACGTTCGATGTCGTCATTGTAGAAGTAAAACTGCGTGCGCTCATGTAAATTCTTCTTGTAATTTACCATTATACTTGTATATGTTGGCGTCGTTGTCGCAACATTGTTTTGAATGATTTTGGCTGTGCACTTCTTCTTCGTAATTGCTTGAAGTGCAAAACATGCTTTTGCTGATGTTTTTGCCAATCGAGCAATGTGCCATTGCGCCTCATCACACATACTTTCTTGGATTGCTGTCACATGTGTCTACTCTCGAGGATTAGAGTGTCGAAGATTCTCATCAACTAACATTGAATCATAACCTTCTATATCCACAGGTGCAGCAAACTCTTCTAAAATGGGATTGAGTTTGTTGGCGCTTGTTGTTGCTTGGGAGGCCCTTGTTTGGACACGTGGATGAGAGAAATTCATTTTATCAGGCCTATGTGAATCAAACTCGCAGCCAAGAGGCATGTCTGCCTTTCTCTTTTGTGATCCAAATACTTCTTGACCTTCCAAATGGGGTTCCCTACTAATAAATTCTTCAACTCCCGGAATATTTGAAATAGCTGCAGTGAGAGACTTTGGATTTCCAGTTCTTTGTGCCGAACATTGTGCAACTCATAGGAGGAGCTCTTCCTTCCTTGGCCCAGTCCGTGCTTGATTTCCTTTTTTAGATATTGGTAATACTTTACCATTTGCATAAACGCTCTTACAAAATCATCAACAATGGCTATGTATAAATCGTTTCCATGATTTCTAGATTGTTGAAGCCACTTGTTGTGGACTGTTTCCGCTAGGTTGTACGATGGCATTTCAGCTTTCTCAGATGCAATAAGATCCTTCAATCACAAAAATACAACACCTACATTATATTTTTGTAGGTACCATGCTACTCTATACTATAAAGTTATAAAAAAAATTGTAATTAAAATGAGTGCATTTAGTGTTGCAATCCGAATGCAGCATTGCCTCAAAAATATATGGAATCCATTACGTACTGAAAGGAAAAAAATGAAATTTTGCACACCCTAACAATGGAGGAAGTTTCTCTCTTAATAGGTGCCTTCACTATAAGATCATTTCCAGTATTGACAACATTGTATGTTAATTAGTGCCAAGCAAGTTATAAAACTTTTGTGTTAATGCTTGAGGAAAAAAATGTCATTTCAATTCACCAATAAAGAGTTTGACATGATTACAAATGATAGTAAATGAAGCATATGTATCTTATAAGTTGATTGAACCCTTCCCATTGTTGATATTGAAAATGCCAAAATGAAAGCCACAACTCCAAGCGACGCAGCCCTTCCTCCGTAGTGGCACCTGATGACAACTACCATGCTCTAATGGCTAGGTAACGTTCTTCGGATTGAGCAGTTGATGAGGCATTCTTATACTGCCTGCATAACAAATGATGTTGATCTTGGAGGTCACCTCGAATGTCCGCCTTGGTATGCTTCTCCATGGATTGAGTCCAATGGAAAAGGCAAGTTCTTTCTCGATTGGGCATAGGTTCAGCAATGTCCCCTGAACCATACACGGTACTGACAGCATTCCAATTGGCTTGCGCACTATCCGCCATAAAGCCCTTAAATTGAGTTTGTGCTACACTATGTTGTTTTAAAACTGAATTCAAGTTCTGCCAGAAAAGAACTTGTGCTACGCAATCCTCGGATTGCATGTCGCAACATGCAATTGTCATAACACGACAATAAGTTGAGTCATAAACATGGCATGCTATGGTTGTCCAGTCTTTAACACTCTTAACGTGATCAAACATCAACCAAGCTTCTTCAAGATCTCCACCCGTTTGCATACACTTCACCAAATCAACTCCACTTCCTGGACCTACTTCGGACATTTTAAAAACGAATACCTTATCTACATCCATCCCTTGACCAAGAAATTTACTTTCTTGTACAAATGCCCATGTGTTGGACCCCCTCAACCTGGTTATGCTGTCAATTATTCCAAATTTTCTCAAGTACTTGAAGGAAGTTACCTTGTTTCGTATACTTGGAGAGCTCAAGTATTTGCATTTGTCCAAGACCGGCACAAGATCGTCGAAGTCCATGGCCTTTGGCTGCTCTCCGTCTAGACACAGAAGTAAGCCTCCTAGAAGTTCCTTCATAGCCTCCATGACAATTGAGGAATTTGTTGCCAAAGACATTCGTTCCAATTGCTCTCCAATTAGAGTTCTGGTTCTCTCTTGCATGTCTCTGAGTTCTTCGTCCTTTATCGGATGTGCATGACTCCCAAGATGAACAAATGCCCTAGTCAGCGTGTAATTTTCTGCTACATAATATACTTGCCCAGTACACAGCGCAATACATGTCGGAGGCTCTTTGCAAATCTTGCATAGCAGTGTCGAACCTGGTAGATGCGATTGTCCAACATCAAGTGTTGTTGGTGAAAGTCCTTCCCATTCTAACTCATTGACTTCCTTCATTCGATGTATACGATTTAGAAACTCGCACTTAGGATTGATACACCGAAGGTGCCCTAGGCAATTAGATTTTCGGAAAGACAAACCCATTTGATTGACTATATTTGTAGTCACTGTCTTTGACCAAACATGGCTATTGTACCGCTTATCCATGCCAACCATTTGTTTGGCTTGGAATGAGGTGCCACTAATATCAGCTGCAGGCAATTCGAATATAACATTGCCATTGAAAGACAGAGGTAACACTATCACTTTTTTAACTTGTATACTATCGTAATCTAGTTTAGACAAGACATTCCTACATCCTTTCAAATTACGCAATCCTCTCAAGCAGTCAAATACAGATGCTCTTGACGCACTAGAGACACCTGGATTAGGGGTCAATACTGATCTAAATGAAGGATCGGTAGCCAAAACTGCAATTGAAGAAGGAGTCCCCAAATTCAAGCTTGGTTTAGGAGAATTCGCTTCTGAATCCGAAATGAGGACAGTGACATAGTGCGATTGAGGTTCAACTTTGACATGGTTCAAAAGTGGAGTTTGAAAAGAAGCTGAAGAGGACCAAAGGACGGTTCCTACACCCCTAGAGTTGGACTCAAGTGTATTAGCGACTCCGTAAGCCCTATACCTTCCAACCTTGAGGCTCCACATTGTATTTTTTCCAACTGAAGACGGTAGTTGTCCAATAGTGTGAGTAAGATATCCAGAGTCAAGATCAAAAATGTCTTCATCTAGATGTATAGAATCAGGTTAAAGTTTAAACTTGAGACTTAACCTAAGTGTCGACACAGAAGCAAGCCCATCTATTCCTATTGGAAAAATTATAGGCACACCCTCACCGTTTTCTTTCACGACCACAATATCTGTGAATTGCTCCATCAGATGGCACCCCTATACGGTGAAGAAACGTTTAGACTATGAATAATTGGGTATTATCTTGAAGTGGGATCTATATGAATTCGTTTCGGAGGCATATTGGAAGAAACTATACTGACATAGCATATGAAAGGCAATGTAGACAAACAACATAGAACATCATATAGAATGCAATAATCTTTGAACTCTTTTGTGGAATATCATGGCTGAAATAACTGATCATAGCTTTCATGGTAGAGAGACACTCTAGAACAGTTGTAATAGAATGAACAAAAGTTGCTCTCTAAGAAAACCGCATTCTAAGAAAATGAATTGAAAAGAAGCGTATTTTATTAGAAATAAACATGTAGTAATCCAGTTGGATGATAGCCTATTTTTTTGAAATATGTATGGATAGAAAATGGTAAGAAAAGCATAACAATGAGGGACTCCGACAAAAGTTTAGCAAGTCTATAAGTGAGATGAAACTAAAGTGGTTGAAGGAAACCTCATTAGAATAAATACTTAGATAAATTAGAAGCTCATGATGGTTACAAAGTGGACAGAGAGTTATACAATCATATCCGTAAAGATTAGGAAAAATTTGAATAAGGTAGTTAGATGTTTAATGATTGATGATATAAGTAAGTAAATTTATTATGAATTAATTTAAAAATTACTATTAAGAGGATGAGGAACCAGAGGTGAAGATCCAAAATATTATATATGTCAGGATTTCTATTAACAGTGGTGAACATTTGAATCATTGATCATGGCCATCAATTGAAAACCCTGAGCATAATATTGAATTAGAATTTGTTAAGAGAATTTGAAGTATCGCTTTACATTTTGAGTACTTCTCCAATTTTACAATTTATTTTGATATTTGGAGACACTAATGAAAGGAGCGCCTAATTGCCCTTTATGTATACGTTGTAATAAAATGGTGGTAGTGGTGGTGGTGTATTTATGTCAGAAGTGTCAGAGATTTCAAACACTTTTTGTAACCGCCTTTTTATTTACCAGCTTCATAAAAATTAGAGGACCTTATAGTCTCACTTTCTATGTCCTCTTGGCAATTAGAGTTTGTTTTTGTTAGTTAGTGCATTGGGTAGTTGTTCCCTATTATGTGAAGGGAGATTGTAAGAGATTACTACACATGACATGTGTTGTTGTTGAAGACTTTGAATAGGTAAAAATGTTATCTCTTCTGTAGAGTCAATGTCTATAGGAACATTATATAAAAGTAGAATGGGTGAACGATAAATAGTATGGAGGCAATAGAGAAGTATTTAGATGCTCATTGTTTAGAGATGTATGTGTGCCGTAAATCAAATGCTTGAATTCATTACGGTTTCCAAGTTCCAGGTTGCAAGTAGGCAAACAAAGAAGAAGAGAAGAAGCAAACTGTATTATACCACTCCGAAGGAAAGATTGAGATCTAAGATGAGAGGTGCCGCCAAAGTTTTGACTCGAGGAAAGGAGGGCTATGGTGAAACGTCAAAAGCACTTGATTTTAGAGGCCAAGAGGTGGATGCTATCGCTGATGATGGTTTCTTGAGACTGATGAAGTTATTGAAGAGCCAATATCTACGGTAGCAAGAGAGGAGAGCAACAAAGATGACGTAGAAGAGGAGGCTAATGAAAGTAGAGAAGATTTGGTAAGTATATCATATTCAACAGTCATTTGCAATGAATGTTTTTAATATGCATTTTTAGGAATTAAAAAAATTAAAAATATAATTGGTATGTCCCTATTTTGAAGTTCACTGCATATCAATGTAAGTAGGAAGATGTAAATATTAAAAAGAAGACCACCAAATTTAGAATATAGTGTGTTGAATTTACCTAAATTATCATGGAGGTGCATTTTTATAGAAATGACTAGATTGTGTAGCTTGAGAATACGATTCCAACGGTATATAGCATGTCCCAAATGGACACTTATTGAATGTTTCACGGCCTAAAAATCAAAAGAGAATATTGGAATCTGGATTGAAATCTTCAGAATCAGAAGATTAGTAGGCCAAATCTAGCCCACAAACTTTTTTGTGAACTTTGCGGATTTTTATAAAATCAGTCGTCAGTCCAAAAATTTTGGAAAAAATTGAGGTGAACCATGAAGTTATAATGTACAAGTCTAAAAAAATTTGACTTGAAATCTTCAAAACCCTAAAACTTATTAAGAAGATTCTCTCGCTCTACATCTACCAATTTTATACTCTATTTTTTTTTTTTTTTTTTTCCCTCAACGGACACTTCAGCTATATATACTGTAGTTTAGGGTGTTAAAGTTATCTTGAGTGCTCGTCGGCGAGGAGTCGCTTTTCACTCAAAGTTTGGCGATTTTGGCTTTTTCTAGATCATGGAGGAGGAGGTGGAGTATGCGGTGCTAGGAGAGGAGGGGCACATTTAGCCAGACATTGAGGTAAAAGAATGCTACCTCCATGTCCACTTTTGTTGGTTTAGGGTTTAGGAAGAGTGGTTTGAAAGTTTAGTTTCTTACATCGTTACTGTTTTGGATCTCGTGGACGAGGAAGCTTGAATTACAAGTTCAGACTATTGCAGTTTTAGATTTTTAGTTCATAGTTGTGCTGAATTTTTTTACATTATTGTTGATTTAGGGTCTCCTCGTGGACGACGAAGCTTGGATTACAAGTTTAGACTATTGCGATTTTAGATTTTCAGCCCGTAGTTGAGCAAATTTTTGTACATTGTTGCTGATTTAGGGTCTCCTCGTGGACGAGGAAGCTTGGCTTACATGGTTACACTAGTGCAGCTTCAGATTTTCAATCCATAGTTGAGTTGAATTTTTTTACATTGTTGCTGATTTAGGGTCCCTCGTGGACGAGAAAGCTTGGTTTTCACAGTTAGGCTATTGCAGTTTCAAGTTTTCAATCCATAGTTGTGCTAAATTTCTTACATTGTTGTTCATTTAAGGTCTCCTTGTGGACGAGGAAGCTTGGCTTACACAGTTAGACTATTGCGCTTTCAAGTTTTCAATCCATAGTTGTGCTGAATTTCTTACATTGTTGTTCATTTAAGGCCTCCTCGTGGACGAGGAAGCTTGGCTTACACGGTTACACTAGTGCAGTTTCAGATTTTCAGTCCATAGTTGAGTTGAATTTTTTTACATTGTTGCTGATTTAGGGTCTGCTCGTGGACGAGGAAGCTTGGTTTACATAGTTAGACTATTGCGGTTTCAAGTTTTCAATCCATAGTTGTGCTGAATTTTTGGATATGGTTGCTAGTTTAGGCTTTCTTCAGACGAGGAAGATTGAATTACAAGTTTAGACTATTACGGTTTAAAGGTCCACAATTGTGATGAAATTAATACATCACTCACTTTATGTTTTGAATATATACATTAATCAAATGGATGAGGAAGATGAAGAAGACGAGGAGAAAATCCTTATTGCCTCATATGTTGAGGACGAGGACGAGACAATCAACATAACCCATGTCACTGAAGAAGAAGGCGAGAATGGGGACAAGGCAGACAAGGCTACTACTATAGAAAAGGACACAATTGCAGCATCACTGATTGTGTTTACAGGAGATTTGTCACCACCACCAGTTCAGGTACATGCTCATTTCAATCATTTTTGAATTCATCTACTTTCCACTCATGATTGATGATTTGAATTAGCATCTTTTAAATATCTAATTCAATTTTTTGAAATGTCAATTTTGGATTTAGGTTATGCAAGTTGTACCTGCAAATCCAGCCTATGAGGTGATTGACCTTGACGATATTGAAAGTGTTGAAACGATGTATTGCCATTGCGAGTTTAGTGTTGTAGGGAGTACATCTTTAGCATTTGAGCAGGCTAGGTCCTCTCCACCACATACTCCGACGTCATCTTTTAGGTCTTTACATGTAGTGACCTCACCAGTATATGTGCCAACATTGCCTTGACCACCGTCCATAGATTACATCCCTACATCTCCAGTGTCCATATCTACGACGGAGCCATCTGTGACTTTTTCACGTACTAGAGATGTTTTTTGGGTTTTACCAATTATCCCTATCCATTTGCAATCACGATTTGCAAGGCAAATGGCACAAGAGTTTTATCATCGTACTCCTCGATGCTTGGCGCGAATTGCACATCTCAATCTAATTTGAGATATTTTTAATATCAAGTTCACATCATTTGATGTAAATTAGCTTCTACTTTATATCTTAAATTCTTATCTTTCATTGTTTTTTACTCATGATGTTTGAAAATTGTGCATTTGAAGGTTGTATCAATTGATCTTGAAGAAGATGATGAACCCGTATGCGAATGTCCACCTCATGTAACGAGCGTAGTAGAGAGTGAACAACTCCACCGTAGACAACTGAAGGTGGACTCTACAGGACTCATCAACTCATTACGGATACAACCAAGTACGAAGTCCCGTCTCCAAATTCCTCTTTGCAGAATGATTGTGATGGATGAGATTCGACCAATTGACAAAATAGACATCCAAAGATTGGAGAGCAAATTTGTGACTGACTACCGTGAAAGTGACCTCGTTCTATACATTTCTTTATACAACAATTTCGAAAAAACGATGGACGTGAGTGAAGAAGAAATTGCAAAGTGGGATCCTCTTTGGCAACCTGTCAATGAAGAACTCGAAAAAGAGTTGATGGCAGATGATGATCATACACAATTGAGAGGTAAGATGTTCTATGTTTGGAACGGGAATCACCGTTTGACAGCATGGATGCGCCAAATCACCAATTGTCATTCTGAAGATTTGCATTGGCATTGGCAAGTCCACTGCATTATATTGGATCCAAGAGGTCAAGTGGCAAATTTACTAAATGCCATGAGCGACGTTAATTGGTAAGTTTGCTATTTCATTTGAATGATTTTGTATAATATCAATATGAATGTATTATAATTGAGTTTTTTTTAATTCAAATTATAATACATTGTACAGGTCTACTGAGCACGATCATGTCAAGAGCACAATTCCAACCAGATTACGGCGAATTAGGAATTTTGGAATTCTACCTCTCGTTGATTTCAAAGACCTCATTTCTCGTGAAGAGTATCAATATTGTGAGAAGGTCAAAGCAATGAGACCAAGTTGGTTTTCCTTAACAGTCAATGTCTTCATCTCCTTCTTATATAAGGTATAATTATCTTTGTAATTATTATTTTTCTTCCATATATTTTGTATGATTTATGTAATCCTCTTGACATTCTATTTCCACTTGTAGCGGGAAATTGCAGTGGTTGCCGATGAAGTAGCTCGAGATTATACAATGCGAACATCACTCCAAGAAATAACTGCTCTAGGCATTTGGGAAGCAATGAAGAATGCCTCTGACAAGTTTGTGAAGGTCATTCATGCCAAAGACTTTGATAAGTATCTTGCAGTGGCAAATCCAAAGAATGGAAACAATTTTTTGAAAGAGGTATAAATTCATTGCTAATCCATTTATAATTTCAATTTCAAAATATTTCATTATATTTGTTTTGCTCTAACATAAATGTTATTATGTGTTTAGATTGATCGCCACTACAGCGAGAATCCAACTCCCAAAATGACAATTGAAAAGCTCCAAAAGGTAGCTATTGCTAACATTGAATCAAAACACAAAGCGCGGTGGTTAAGATGGTGGAATGCGTCGTCGACTGTTCGACAATCTTATCGTTTTTCAGGGTCTAAAGAGAAGGACGTGTTTTGGGATTCTTGGATCAACAAAGCATCTTTTTGGGCTGAGATATTGTTTTGACATCACAAATTATCTCTTTAATTATAATTATTATGGTTTACTCTTTGTTTTTTAACATTCTCTATTTCATTTTAACAGTTGGAGGAGGCAGTTGTTAAGATGGTTACAAACATTTGTAAAGACAAGAAAATCATTGTTGATTGGACCATTCAAGGAGTTCGAAAGCCCTCTGATTATGTTGAGAGTTGGCGCATTCTTCTATGGGACAAAGCATTTACATCTTTTTTTGGAAACAAAAATCAAAAACTCTATACGAAGAAGTCTATATTCAAAGAGTTCCCTAGAACTGAAACTACAGTGAGACGTGTTGTATACAGGTACTACAATATTATTCAAATTGTTGGCATCTATAATTGTTTAAATTAGACATGTCATTTAATTTTGGATTTCTATTAGTTATTGTTGTGTATGTAATAAATGCCTATGTTTCAATTGTTATTCTTGCAAGATGTTTTATGAATTTATTGCTCATCATGCCATTTGTATCCTCAATTTTAGGTACTTCATACGAGTTTTACTTCCAAATAATGCAATCTTGACAAAGGTTGTACCACCATTTTTTCTTTCTTGGCTACAAAAAGACTCTGATCTTTATATGTACACATTTGAGCAATTGAAGAAATTCAAACCTCTACACTTGAAAGCAGGAGGGTGGTACCTTAATTGTCATCGAAACTACACTCCAGACTCAAAGGTTGCAGAGATAACAACTTTTGATGGTGGTGAGCTTATTCCTGTTGACCCTGAGGATGCGCAAGTAGGGAATTCTAAAGAAATTCAACCACAAGATAAGGTACCAAAGAAGAAGCAACTTACAAAGAAGGAGAAAGAGGAGATAGAAAAGGCTGCAAAAGAGAAGGAGGAGACAGAAAAGTTGGCAAAAGAGAAGGTAGAGAATGAGCTTATGGCCTTGCCCTCAAAGAGTTAGGAGACAACACCTATGTCGGACCAAGGCCCTGATGACAACTTTGCACCTGCTATTCCAGATTCCTTTTTATCAATGTTGTTCACGCCACTACTAACCGAATTCGGAAGAAAAAACAATTATTGTTTCCTTCACTTAGCTCTTCTATGATAGAGCCACACTCTCTTCATGTCTTTGTGGAGTGCACTTCTATCACTACTCTCTTGAATAGTTTACAAGAGCCCACTGGCCCTGATCCTCGATGGATAAAGTTGCATAATACCATTGCCAAGGTATTGTATTCTAAACCTAAATCTAGCATTTTTCTTTTTATGCAATTGTTTTTGAAAATTTTAATTCTAACTTGAGATGTATGAAATGTACAGATTAGTGCTACTCGCAATCGGTCTATCACATCCGACTTTTGTAAAACATACAAGCATACGGGGATTGATTTGATTATTGCAGACATTCCTGAGAATCTTCCCATTCCAGGTATTTCGACTTCAGTTCCAGACTGGAACTCACGCTCAAAAAACTACGTTGAGAGTCTCTTTGAGATGACTGACATGTATTTGCACGACAATGGTGCCCTACTACTCATACATTGTGATGACCGGAGTTTGCTAAAAGAAGTTGATGAACTGACCGACCAGTATGACATGAAGTTGACCAAAGATTGGTGGGGAATCAATGAGTTGCATTTTGCATTTGCATGTGATCCATCAATGACGGTAAATAAAAGACTTGCAATTTACATCTTTACTACTTGTTAAAATTTTGGAGAATGTTTGAATTGAATTTTAGTATATGCTTGAATTGTAAAGATGGTTATAGTAAATATAATTTTTATTCTAAAATTATACTTTTGAATGCTCCAGTCTGTCAGGTTCTGAATTCAATTGTTCATTCGGCGAGACATTCTTTCACAGTTTTCATTCCAAGAGAACCGCAACTCTTCTTATGATGGTGAACCAATAGAGAAAAATGATGATGTCTTCAATCTGACGGACACCAAAATCCTTACTATGAACGAGGAAGTTCCATGGAGAGGGCCGCCTGAGAAGAATTTACCCTTCATGCGAGATCTCATTCTACAATTCTGTAAGCCTGGAAATATTGTCTTTGATTGCAAAGTTGCAACAGGTATTTCTTTATTTTTTACAATTTCAATTTATTTATTTATTATTGCATGTAATTGAATCTTCATAACTTGTTCATATGCCTTTTATTTTCCATCAAGATCATCCATCAAGGCTTGTTTGGAGACCGGACGACACATCTTGGCCTTAGAAGATGATCCTCTCATCTTCAAGGCCAAAATTTCTCCATTTGCCCTTGTTGCAATGTCTACTTCTAAAGGCAAGGGGAGGGTCACCACGCCACCACCTAATCAACCACCTACAAAGAAACCAAAGAGGAATCGATTCATCTCTTGTGCGTAAGTTGTGATTCACTTGTTTTTTCATAAATACCTATTATATGAATATATTATGTTTTTCTTAAATGATTTTTGCATTGTATTTTACTTATTGCAACCTTTTATTTTTTGTCTTGTAGAAGCACTGTAGTAGACCAAGTGCAAGATACAAATGAGCAGAGCCCGCCTTTCAATTTCAATCTTCCAATTTATGCAGAAAAGATTGCTCAGGCATATGTTGAAGCCCCCTCTCCTATATTGAATCGACAAAAACATCGATATAATCCAAAGGTCAAAGAGTTTTTGGATATAGAGGCCAATCAAGGGGAAGAATTTGAGATTGAAGGTGATGCCTTGAGTGATTGCAGCTCTAGTGATGGTCTTTAAATGGTTTTCATTTTCTAATAGCGTTGACTATTGTGGCTCTAAATTGTCCTACAACTTTTTGTTATATTCTTTATTTTCGTTATAATATGTAGACATTAAGTTGTGCATGTTTTCATTTTTAAATTATATATGCAAGTGTATCAAGAAAATTAAATTATTGCATCTTTTTTTCTACATGAATATTGGTCTTCTATGCCTATTTTCTAGACTATATTTGTTTGTAAAAGTTCCATGAATGCTTATAATCTTAATAGTTTTAATATCATGCCATTGCTATAGGCGTCATCTTTTTGGTGGTATTAATGATTGTAGTTTTTCATTTATTTTATTTTAACCTAAGTAATTTTATCATCTTAAGTCTTGATTGACGATCACAGATCTCCTTCTACTTTTATTAAAATGGTATACCATCATTTTATAAGTTAACCTCATTATTTTTTTAATCCATCACTTTATATACTTTTTACTCCAATAATTAACTTCTAGTAAAAAATATACAATAATAGAGTCTTTGATATTTTATAAATGAAACTTCAATATCCAATTTTTTGCTCTCTCATCTTTCCTCTAGGCTCTTGTATAAAACTTCAAATGTTTAAAAAATAAAGGACCATAATGCTTACATTTGAGCATAGCTATAGGTTACTTTGACCTTCCAAATTTCCAAGACTTCAGCTCAAGCTTGGATTCAAAAAATCAATCAAAATTATTTAAAACAAATTGAATCCACGGTCTAAGGTACTTCTTTTTCATGGTAATAGGATTTTGAATATTTCTTTCCTAAAATCCTTGTTCCTCATTTGCTTTTCTTGCTCCCCACATCCCACTCTTATACCTAAATTTTTATTCTTCTTTACCTTCTCTAATCCTTCACCCATTTGTTCCAAACCTTTTTCATTCATTTTTGTCAGACATTGTAATTAGATTTCATCCATTTGTTTCATCTAATTTTTTCATCTTTTAATTTCGTCTATTTTTTTCATCCATTTTTTCCATCCATTTTTTAAATCCATTTTTTCCATCCATACCCCAAAACCGATCCAACTATTTTCATCCATTTCATCCATCTACCTTCATCCATTCCATTTATCTACCTTCATCCATTTTTTCCTACAATCCAAATTCTTTTAAAAATTCTAAATGAACTTTCATCCATTTTTTTCCAACCCTTTCATCGCCTTCTCCAAAAAATTAAACTATTATTTCATAAAACTTCATCCACTTTTTCATCCTTTTTCTTCCACTCTCCAAAAAAAATATCAATATTGCAAATTCCCGCTCACCAATCCTTGCTCACCGCTCACCGCTCACGTACCAGCATTCTTCTACCAACACTTCCTCATGCCTATCGACTTCAATATCTTCCATGGGTTTGACATCAACATCGGATGTTGCAGACTGCAGACGCTGACGATGAGTTCATTCTCTTTCAATACCTCCTTCTTCCTTTGCAAGCCTTATTGCTCTCCCTTCGACAGCAGCTCGCTTCCGATTTTGGTTGTTCCAAGGAATCCAATTTACATTTACCGATAATGCAGCCTCTTGATACACCTCATTCGTATCTTCAACATCTCTAGAAATAAATGACTTGTCCACAATAACTGCACCGACAACAATGACTACAAAATGAGGTCAATGTTGTAGTCATTGTTGTTGGTGCAGTCATTGTGGACAAATCATTTATACCCTCATTTTCTTGTAGTGAAGGGCATATCCGAATAGAAATGAACGACTTGGCTTCATCTACTAGGTAGTTCACAATTCTATTTGCACATAGTTTCAGATTTTGAAGAGGAAAAAGTGACCAAATTTTTCTAGGACCAAACCAAGGGGGGGCTCGTGTTGGATGAAGTAAGATTTATTTTACCCACGTCAGGACTCCAACAAGCTCGAGTAGTTTTGTAGGATGCTAAATGGAGTTTGTTTCAAAAATGTAATTCAAGGAGGTGCCAGATCGGCCTAATTTGGTTTAAGTGCATTACGGGGGAACAAATTTCGGAAACTTAACCCCTAAAGGTCCAAGACCATTTTTTAATGAAAAAACACTCAAACCTGCCTCTACTAATGTGTTCATTAAAATTTCAACAAGGATCTTATATTAGACTTGTAGAAAAAAAAGTAGTAAAAAGTTCGTGGCATTGACCATATGGATGGAAAGATATTATCATTTGAAGGAATTTTTTTTTCCACTAAGCCCAACAATTTCAGATGCCTTTGACCATTGATTGTGACAAATTTTTGTTCTACAAGGTTTATAAATTTGTAGAGCAAATATGCATTTAGGGTTTACAATGTACAATATAATTTTCTTAGCACATTTTCCACCACATAATTTTGAAACTTGAAAATCCAAATGGTGGATTGAAAGATATAGTAATGTTTTACAAGTTCTAAATTTTTTTTTGAAAAAAACAAATCTTCTACTTCCTATAGGATTTAGAAGGACTATAAATAATACATAGGCAAAGGCTTTGGGCAACCTTTGAAAAATGGGTTCACCTCCATTCCCGATTTGATCCCAAGTTGTTCCCTGTAGTGGAAACTATGAGATTGACCTCCTTCTTCATCCACCTTCCTTCAAGGCATCCGCATAGTGGCCCCACCAAAAAGGGGTCCCAAATGAGGTAGGTTCTATGATATAATTTCTTTGTTTGAATTTTAAACTATAAGAAATTTAAATTTAAATCCATTGAGAATTATCCTGCATGGCTTCAAAAGCATTTAACTTATTTTGAATTTTTAATAGAAAAGCAAAGCATTTTATATATATGGGGTGGAAGGAGGTCATGTGGGATATGTAAATTATAATTAGTAGGAGCTCAACAACTCATAGTTAAGTCAAAAGTAGGAATTGTATTTGAAGTAGAATTTTAGACCTCATTTAGGCATAGTAGAATAAGCTTTTACAAAAAAATTGAAATAGGAAAAGTTATGAAATCAATATAAATTTCATCTCCAAAAAACCGTTTGAGATTTTGAGCCTCCAATCAAAAGTTATGGACAAATTTTAGAGAAGGATTGGAAAGGAGTTTTTTGACATTTTCAAACATCCTCTCTAAATTTTGTCTATAACTTTTAATTGGAGGATTTAAACCTAATACAAATTTTTGAGATGAAATCTAGCTTGATTTACAACTTTATTTACTTCAGGATTTTTTTTGTAAAAGGTTATTCTACTATGCCTAAATAAGGTCTAAAATTCTACTTCAAACACAATTCCTAAGTTTTGACTATAAATAGTCAAACTTTCATCTTCAAATTATTCCAAAATAATCCTTTGAAAATTCATGATGGAAAATGGATTTTATTATAAAAACATACTCTCCACCCTAGCCTCTTATGAAGCAAATCCTTCACTTTGCCAATAAGGTCATCCTTGATGGCAAATTTGTCAAATAACATGGTTTTTTCTCGTTTCTTCAAAGATTTAATTCTTGGATCCTAGAATTTTTGCCATTAGACCGTGGTATGAAATTTAGGGGCTTTGACATGTTGATTTTTTTGCTAATGGTCCTAGGCTTCACCCATTGCCCACTTTTGCTTTCCTCTTTCTGACCAACGGAACGTGTACATCTACCCTTGACCTCAGTTAACCAAAAATTGACAGTCAAGGCTATTCCTTCAATTGAAATTTGCCTAAAATCTCCTATAACTTCTTCACTTGGCATCAGATTGAAATAAAAACTATATAATCACAAAGCTCTTGCAAAACTACACTTCCTTAAAAAAAATTAAGAAAATTAAGTAAAAATTCAACTCATATGAACCTACCGGATTCCAAATTGTCCTCCAAGAAGACAATGGGCCTTTAGGAGTTAACATGGAATCCATGTGAATGGTATTGGAGTTAGACAAATAAATTCAAAAAAACTCTATTCTTTGGATACATGGCCAAACAAGATTATACCCATGAATTGAAGATATAGGTAGAGAGATATATTGATGTGCAAGAGCTCATGAGTTAGGGCTTCTCGAGACAAGAAATTAGGCATGCTTTTTAGTTATTGTGGCACAATGCAAGGCCCAAGAAACAAGCTACTTTTATTTGGCAAGTATTAAACAACGTTATTGTCGGCAACAAATGGATATCATGGAGAATCCAAAATGAGCAAGTCAAATGCTCAATGTATCCGTGTGTTATAGAAACAACAACTCACCTCTTCTAGGATTGCACTTGGACCTGGTAGTTGTGGGCCAAGATCAATCCATTGATGGCGAGCACCAACGCTTCTATTGTTGATTCTTTGGAAAAACAACACTATAAGAGTATTAAAACTTCTACTAACAAAGTAGGAAAATTTGTTTATGACAGTCCAACGCAGGATCTTATGAGATTTTTTCTTATTTGCCATATTTAGAAAGACAAATGTAATAAGAAACATGGAGCTCATGATATTAATAATCAAAGGATTTTAGGTTCAATTTGAATATCTACCTTACATGCATGGATGGCAATTTGGAAGCATTTTCATTATATCCTCAAAAACAAGAAAACATTAGTCACATCACAAATTATTTTGCTACAAAATAGACACCACTCTTTTGTACCTCAGGTGATGGGGTTTGGCATTTCATGATGCTTCTCATTTTCCTTTGATTTTGTTATGATTTGAAGGGGGGCTTCCCTCCCCCTGCTTTTAAGGCTTTCACAAAAATACATGTGAGATTGAATAAAAAACTAAATCATTAATAACTCAAAATTTAGAATTGGAATACAATAATTCCAATAGTGAGATTGTATAGCTAGCAAATAAATTAAGCCTGACCAAACAATTTTTTGTGAATTTTTTTGAAAATTGCATTCAAAAATGAATCCTACGAGTTATTTTTTCAAAAAGGTGTTTAGATTGCTTAATTAACAAGATTGTCCATAATTTTCACATCATTGTTTCAAATAGAATGAATCAAATATTTCCATGTAGACAAGAATATTTTCTATGAGAAACAAAATTTTGAATTATTTTTTACTTCTTGTGATTTTTTGGTGCTACCCATTGAACCCTTTGGGGGACTTAGGATGGCAAATTTTTTGCTTTTAGTCACCGATTGAAATAAAAGTTATATTCTCCAAAAGCTAATGTGTTATTCTCAAAATATCACGATGAAAATTAAGACCATTGGAGCCTACCCAAAATCCATTTTGTTCCTCAAGTTAACAATGGGATTTTAGGGGTTAAGAATTTTTTTTTTTAAATCACGACAAAAATTGAAATTGTAGGAGTCTACTCAAAACCTATTTTCACCCCCCTAGGGCAATGGTTTGTTAGGGATTAAAGTTGAGTTAAGTATGCACATAGTAGCAAAGATCCATAATTGGAAAGTTGCCGATTGTTGTTCTTGAGTGGATGTTTTGCAATTTGAAGGCAATTAAATGGCTTAAAATTGTCTAGATTATGATTATGTCAAATAGTGGCAAAACAATTCAAGTTATGGAGAATAATCATAGCATAATACTAGGGTTTCAATTTGAGCAATCCCCTACTAAGAGGACCACTCTTGTTTCCTTATTTTACAGGGAGTAACAGAATGAGAGTGATCTTCCGACTAGGGGGGTTGCATAAGATTGAATCACAGTTAGTATCTCTGTCACTAAGTAATGTCAAAATAAAATTTAGTTACGAGAAGTAAAATGTCAAGTGAAGGAAGTGGCAAATGAGGGATGTTATTTCTCATGATTAACACCGTAAAGGATCAAATTGTTTTGTTTTTTGGCAACATAGCAATTTTAGACAACTCACTACAAATGAAATTTTTATTTTTTCTCTTTGAAATTTTAACACAATGTGTATCCAAGGAGTAGGTTTAAGGCCCAACAATTTTCATAACTTTTGACTATATGGTTAAGAAGTTATTGTATGATATGTAATTTTCTTTGAATTGAAAGCAACTTGGGCAGCTCAAAAAATTTCTTACAAAATCACTTTTTTCATAAACAAAAATTTGAAATTGATTTTCTAGATTTATAATTTTATATATGAGTGGAATTTGAATCATTCCATTTTTTAATTTATTAAGAAGATGAAAGTCATGAGGAGTTTTAGTTTGTGAGAAGTTGTGGATTCTCTACTCTAAAATAAATTTTGAAGTCTTTTATTTAACTCAATTTTCAATATTTTTTGAAAAAAATAAAGTTATAGGGTGTAGATTGTTTATTACAACATTGCAACCATTGGGATTGGCATTTTTCAAGTCCATACCTAAATTCTCAACAATTTAGTATTCTGAATCATTATCTACTTCTTTCTACTTACTATTTTTTCCAATACGTTGTACAATTCCAAATTTTTCAAGCATGTAACCAACTTGCCTTGAAGAATGAATCCAAAGAAGCACCACTATCTTAGACAATTTTTTTTTATACATATGTGACCTTGTGAAGTGCAATTGCCCAATTTTGTTTGTAGGGTCAATAAAAGGATTTTTGTCACTTCAAACACTAATATCTTGCAATCTACACATTGGAAATTTCTGAAATTTTTTCAACATCTTCTCAAACCAGCATACTACAAGATCCTATCCTTATGTGTGTCCAAAAATTATTATTTTTCTAAAATATGGTAGTTGTACTATAATGACAATTTTCAATGGAGCATTTTTGGTAAAAACATAGTCAAAAACCTTTAGGTGTTAATAAGCCTCTTCTTTCACATTACTAGACATAGCCTCAATAGTTGAATGCAATTTGGTCTTGGTCAAACACAATCAATCGAGAGTCTAAAAAGAAATAATTTGTAATGTTAAAGCATTCTTACATTATAAAAAAATAACATGCCACCCTTCATCCAATGAGAGGTTGCTACTTATGTTCAAATGGATTCTGTTGAGGTTATCACTTAGTACATCCTTCTCTACTACTCCGTATTATTCATAATCTACCTTCATTTGCCACTACATCGTGTAGGCAATTGGTATCAAGTGTAAATGGTGTAATTTTTTTCTGGGTATCAAAGGAAACCAATTTTTATCCCTAAATGCCCAAGGCACCAAATTTGTAGTATCGACTATACTTTGAAGTTAAATAAAACCTAACCAAGTTTTTATTTTTAGTAGTTTTTGTTTTTGAATTTTTTTCTTTGAGTCTAGTTTTAGCATCAAAAATCTAATTTTGAAAATGATTGATTAGGATTTTTCTATTCAAGATTTTTTGCAAGGGTGTCCATTGCAATCTTGACTTTCCGTAGTGTTGAGGGCTCTTGGAAATGAGACTCAAATACACTAGATTTGGGAGAAATATTCACATTAGAAATTTATTTAAAAAATGATAGAGTAGATTTTGAAAAGCCATAAATTGATTGGGGTTATGTGTTTTAGACCCTTCAACCTCATATTTTTTAGTGACTAAATTTTAGATTTGACACATGAAAAGAGGATTGAAAGACTTGAAATCGCTTTTGCAGTTTTAACACTGTGGCTCATGATCAAAATATTATAATCTTACAATCCATAAGTGATAATCTTACAATCTTATTGTTGTTGTTTTTTCCTATGTGATCTCTAACATGTCTAGTTTGGATTTATATGGTTACAATTTTAAAAAATTGATACAACTTATCAAAATGTTGACTTTTAAAAAAAATTTAGAGCAAATTCCTAGAAGCTCAAGAAGGCCTTGGGCATTTAGGGCTTAACCCCTAAAGGTCCCCCATTGTTCCTACGGAGGAAAAAATAGATTTGGGGTAGGCTCCTATGATCTCAACTTTTACTAATTTTTTTATGAAATTTTTTCATAAGATAGAAAAACTTATGAGCTTTTGGAGAATATAGTTTTTATTTCAATCGGTGTTTGGAAAAAAAAAATTGTGCCACAATGACTTCAAAACAAGGGAGACTGGGTAGCAAAAAAAATCCACAAAAAATTGAAATAATTTTTTTAAACATTTTTTCTCGTAGATTGTATATTTTTCTAAATGTGAAGCTTTGATTCATTCTATTTGGAATAGCGATGTGAAAATTATGGAGCTTCTTGTTTTGGGGACAATCATGGCGACTTCTTGAAAGAAATATGTTCTTTCACTTTGAATATCTTTCAATCTATAGGGTTGAATTTAAAAAAAAAAAATTGTCACATGATCTAAGACAAGTCTCGAACAAGACCCTATGGTTAGATTCCATAAAAAATAAATACAAAATAAAATTCGTAGGTGGTTTTGAGTGGTTTTGACCCCCCCAAAATGGCCTTGGGACTAGGGGTTATCTGAAAGCTGTAGATTTGATCTCCCATATTTGTACCACATTCCCAGATTACCCACTTGTAGGTTTAGCTCAAAATCATGTCTGGCATCAGATCTTAGGGCCGCTTTACACCTAGAGGCCGGGCCGATTTGGCTTGAGGCCGATTGCACCCAAATTTCAGCCCGTTTTGGGCTAGAGGCCATCCTCAAGCATTAATTATTCTAAGATCATCATGGGGGCCGATTCTCCCATATGTAAAGCCCTTGGGGCCAAGAAGTCGGGCCGATTCCATAAACCAAGAGAATTTCAGCCTTTCATCTCTCTCTTTTCATTGCCATTTGTTCAAGATGGATGAACGAAGACAAAAAGTCTTAGTGACTCTTGTATTCTTCATGGCCGTGCGACATGTTATGGTGGTTGTTGCAATTTTGCAACAACTTGCTTTGCAACAACATTATGTTGCCATGGCAATGATGTTTTTTGTGATGGTTGGAGAGAATGGTACTTCTCGGAGGACACGGAGCATTTGGATGTATGATCGGAGTACCCTTTTTGCAGATAGACAATTATTTGGATGCTACTCGGTGAAATTATTCAAGCAACATACAAGGTTACTTCCTGAAACTTTTGATTATTTGTGTGGTATTTTATCTCCATCACTAAGTCGTTTGGATACAAAGTATAGAGCTTCCATTCCTCTTAGAAATCGGGTTGCTCTCTCTTTGAATAGATTGAGTAGTGGTAATTCTTTACGTGGTTGTAGTGAAACGTATGGAATTCATGAGAGTACTGCATCTATCATTATTAGGGAGTTTTGTGCAGCAATTGAGAAGCATTTAAAACCATTGGTAATTGAGAAACAATCAAGAGCTTCTTTGAGTAGAATTGCAACCGAATTTGAAGAGCTTAGGGGATTACCTTATGTAATAGGAGCGGTTGATGGAAGTCATATTCCTATAATTGCTCCTCCTATAGATCCTACTTCATATTATTGTAGGAAAGGTTTTTATTCAGTTCTACTTCAAGGTGTAGTAGACAGTAAATGTAAGTTTTGGGATTACGATTTTGGATGGGCTGGACGCTGCCATGATTGGACTTTGTTCCAAAATTCAGATATTGGAAAAAAAGTGATGAAAGGTGAGCTATTACCTTATAAACTGATGGGTGATGCCGTTTATCCAATGAGACCATGGTTTTATTCTCCTTTCAAAGGTGAAAAGGATGGATTACCTAGAGCAAAGGCTCACTGGAATTTCATACAATCTTCAACAAGAATGGTTGTAGAAAGAGCATTTGGTATATTAAAAGGGAGGTGGAGGATTATGTTGAAGAGAGTTGATATGCCTCTTCGACATGTACCAAATCTGGTTACCGCATGCATCTGCCTTCACAACTTGTGCATAATACACCAAGACAAGTTTGATGATGAGTGGGCAAAGGAAGGAGAACGAATTATGCGCATGGAGAGTACAAATCAGCTAGGACAGTTTGAGAATGCAGATATTTTTATGGTAGCTATACAAGCTGCAAAGGAGATGAGAAGATACCTAAAAATGGACAAGGTTGAAGCCGGAAGTGTAGAAATTGAAGACATTGAAGAAACTGTGGTAAACGAAATTGATGGTGTAGAAGAAGAGGAAGATT
Organism: Antitrichia curtipendula; assembly: GCA_951230915.1. Taxonomy (NCBI): domain Eukaryota; kingdom Viridiplantae; phylum Streptophyta; class Bryopsida; order Hypnales; family Leucodontaceae; genus Antitrichia; species Antitrichia curtipendula. Next base: position 29,990,654 of record OX579635.1, read on the forward strand.
CAAGTGTAGAGGCTGTGGAAACGAGAAAAGACAAAGAAGCTAGGATGAAAAGCATGCTCGTGCAAGCAACACAAGCACATGAATTGCTAGTTGAATCCTTTTGGAAAGCACATTTGAGGATGGAAGGGAAAATTCTCTTCCCTCCTGACCATGACGCATCTGATTCAGCAGAAGACTAAATCTAAAGCTTGTCTATAAGCCTATCCATCTGTCGTTCTACCTTTTCTAGTAAAGTGTTGGTTTTTTCAAAATTCTTTACCATGACTGAACTGTTTTCGGCCATCTGTATAAAAACGCCATAGCATTTCTCCTGAAAATTCTTCTTGTCCACCTTGGTTGTTGGAATTGTAGTTGAAATTGGAATGTCATTTGAATTTTGATCCTTCTCATTGTCCATGGTACTCTCTTCAACACTAATAGAATCCATGGTACCTTTGCATTGCCTCATAGCCTTCACTAGAATTCCATCCCTCCATCCTATTGTTCTTCCTACACTCAAGCAATCCCTAGAAATAACAGCAACAATTCGGCAAGCTCCAAAAAATTCAGTGAGAGACGTTCTACAAGGAGAAAAGAGAGAGACGAAGAGAAGAGGAGAAAGGATGAAGGGAAGATGAGACAAAAAGAGCCGTTCAAATTTTTCCTAAATCCAACGGATTAGATTTGTTCAAAAAAAATATATTGCAAAAAAAAATGGTTTTTTATTGAAATCTGACATTGGCCCCGAGGCCAAGAATTGGCCCTCCACTTTGGGTGCACCCAATTCAGCGAGCTCGGGCCATGTCAGGTCATATCTTTTTCGAATCAAAAATTTATATCAACCAATTGGCCCGGCCTCTAGGTGTAAAGGGGTTCAGGCCGATTTTAGCCTTTCGACCAATCACAAGTGAGGATTTCAGGGCTCTTACACAACAAATCGGCCCGGCCTTAAGTGTGTAAAGCGGCCCTTAGCCAGACATCATGTCCACTTCACCAGTGCAACCTGCTAACTGAGCTTAATGTAAGGTTTCCTAAGCTGAGTAGGTGATTGGGATATCAGTCAATAAATTAACTTAGTGGTCAATTGGGAGTGAAAACAGCCTTCCAAAGGCAGTCCTGGTAAATGCAGAGGCAGGCCTGGGTATGAAAAATACCAGTGCTGGACTACAGCAGAAAACTGGTGACAAGGCAGAAGAATTTGAATGGGATCAGTCATAACCAGTACTTTGAAATGCTGCGTTGAATATTTTGCAAGATTTCATTTGTGTAAAAAAATACAATAAAAATAAAAATAAATAATAAAAAATTGCATGAAAGAGGGCTTATTTTAACTGAGTTGGCAGCAGCATTGTGAGATGGGAAGGCTGATTGGGCACTCAGATTGTTGATTTTCGCATAATTGAATGGCAGGTTTGGTTCCCTCTTCAGTTGCAGATTTCTTCAAATTGCAATTACCAGCAGCAGGCAGACTGATGTGCACACGGATCTCTCAATGTATGATGACTTCTCAGAAAGGCATTATGCCATATGGAAGAGTTTGGGCACCCTGGACTGATGAAAAGAAAACTGAATTTTTCTGAAAACTAACGTGCTTTCGAAACTGAGGTAGTTCGCCTTCCCCAGGGCAGGGTACGGTAGAAGCATCTACAATTGACACTTTAACTCCTAAATGCCCAAGATTGGTTTTGAGCTTCTTGAAATTTGCTCTAAATTGAACAAAATGACAACATTTTGATAAGTTCTATCAATTTTTTTTGAATTGTAACCATACAAATTCAAACTAGACATGTTAGAGATTACACATGAAAAGAAAACACAACAATATCACTTATGGATTGAAAGATTATAATGTTTGATCACGAGGGTGTTAAAACTATGAAAATCTTTCAACTCTCTTCTTGTATGTCAAATCTAAAAAGTTGGTCAGCAAAAAAATATGAGGTTTGGTGCCCGAGGAGTAGCTTTAAGGCCCAACAATTTTCTATTTTATTGACTACATGGGGAAATTTTTTTATTGCATTGTATGTAGTTTTCTTTACTCGGCGGGCAGCCCGGGCAGCTCAAAAAACTTCTTTAAAAATTGATTTAAAAAAATATTTTTTTTGAAATTGGTTCTAAAGATTTATTTACACATGAAAAACTTTGAATCATTCCATTTTGATTGATGAGATGAAAGCTATGAGGAATTCTAGTTTGCAGGTAGGGATGGAATCTAAAGACTCCACACCAAAAAATCCAAAAAATATACAAACATGTAGGGCATGGTTGACTATAAAAGGTTCTATAACTATGGGATAAATCTAAAAAAGGCTTCTATAGATAACTCTACTTGAAAATTTTAGCCCCGAATACACAATAGGCCATGGCTCAACTCTTTTGGTTTACACCAAATGTTTGGGCCACTACCTACTTCCAAGTTCTTTGTTTCAAGCACGGTATCCCACTTACAATGGTCTCATCCCTTGAACAAGGTACCCCTTATGTTCATGGGTTAGAGCCCAAGTTTTTTGGTCTAAGCAAGCCCTAACCATTAGCCATCAATAGATTATTTTGGGCTTTTAAGTGGAAAGATAAGTTCTTTATATACACGTAGTGTGGTAGGAAGTAGAAAAACTTATGTATAATATGTAAATTAGAATTTGTATTTTTTAAACCGCTCATAGTTAAGTCAAAAGTAGGAATTGTGTTTGAAGTAGAATTTCAAACCTCATTTAGTCATAGTACAATAACTTTTTGCAAAAAACTTTGACCTAAAAAAGGCGGGAAATTAAGTTAAGTTTCATTTTCAAAAATTTGTTTGAGATTTCAAGCCTCCAATCAAAAGTTATGGACAAAATTTTGAGAGTGGTTGGAAGGGACATTTTTTTACATCTTCTCATAGAATTCGTTTTTGAACTCAATTTTTACAACTTCTTCCAAAAGAAAAAGATCTACATAGTTAACCCTTTAGGGCCGAGCATGCCAAATTGGGTCGTTTTAACCTGAAATTTGGGAATTGGAACACTTTCCTAGCCTCAATTGCCTATGAGATGTGAATGAGATGTGAAGGCAAGGAAATTCCACTTCCAATGAGCCATTGACCATTAAATTTGGAGCAATAATGATTTGTCTATGGCAATTTGAAGTTGGAATTTCTAAAGTTTCAAAATGCATTGTGGAACATGTTTCTCTATCGAATTTATTTGTGTATAATTGAAGAAAGCATGTTAACTTCACCATAATGTTCATTATAATTTCTTCTATTTTCTACCAAAATTTCATGGTAAAGTGATATTTTTTGTAATTACTATAATATTTCAAAGATAGAAACTCTAAAAAATCTTATAAATTTCATTTTTTTCCAAAATATATTAAAAAATCAGATCAGATAGAAGATATAAATGGTTATTTGTAGAAAAATAATAATTTAAATTAAATTATAAAATTTTAATATGCAAATTTGATTCCAAAATAATTCAAGAGGTTGTTTGGGTCTCTTTAGGCTCTAAAGGATTAAGATTGCTTACTAGAACCATTTTACCATTTTGTCTAAGATTAATAATAATTTAGGTTTTCTTTCCATCTTGTATGTACTACTACTTAACAAAAAATAAATTAAAGGAATATTAAGTTTCTTTTAAATAAAAAAATCCCCCTAGACTCTCAACCCAATTCTCCTTCACGAATATAATTCTTCTCCACCATCCTAAATAAAAATTTCACATTACCGGGTAGAAAAAGAAATTCATAAAAACTTGAATTTATTATTTTTTTCCTTATAGATCATATTTTTGTCTAGATGTAAAGGTTTGATTAATCCCATTTGGATTATTGATGTGAAAGTTATGAATAATTTTGTTTTTTGAGCAATCTAAGCATTTTCTTAAAAAAATAACTTACATGATTCATTTGAAATTGTAGGCCAGTGTTCAAAAAACTTTTTTTTTTCTTCCCAACTTTGAATGCTAAAATCTTCCAATTTGTATAGTCAAACTTCATGAAAATTTGACCACATGATTTCAAACAAGCAAAGTAAAATATCCTACAATTAGATTTTTTTTTAAGTAATTTTTTGTTTTTTGTAATTCTTGGATTAATGTAACAGAAATGACACCTTTGAGTGTTTTTCTGACAGAGAAATGGCCGTGGGTCGTTCAGGGGTTAACTTCGTTGACTGGGAATGCAGGAATTGAGCAAAGGAAAAGGGGTGTTTGGGGTTTGTATCATCCCCACCTTTTCCATTTCGTTTCCAGTCCCAAATCATCTCATTGATGGCCATTATTCTGGCTCTAATTTATTCCAAAAGTTGCAGACGAACTCCTATTCAAAAATCTGCAGGCAACTAAATCTGCTTGGGGGCATCCAGTCTGTTTGAAACTTATGTTAACTTACCTCTGGAAAGGAATCCACAGCAGTTAACTTAATTCCTGCAAGACTTGAGGTGCCAGAAGTCAGTTACCTCCTCCTGTGGAATTTGTTAGTCAACTTTTGGTGCAGCAGTCCGCAGCTCACACACACCAGATTAGCAGATGACAGTTCAGTAACTGCTGAAGGGATCCCCCCGTACTCACTCATAACTCATCTATCTATCCACGGAGCCATCTACACTTACTTACGCTTGCTTTGTGGAAGAATGAAATGATGCCCGGTGGAGTGATGATCACAGTAACAGTAACTTATGGTGGACAGAACAGATGAGCATGTCATGCAATCACCCACTCACTGTCACTTGAAGCCCCCACCCGCCCGGCTGCCACCCCGCGGACGAGGTAAGGTACTGCACTTAAGTTACTTACTGCACTCGACAAGACCCCCAAAATAAATTCATGGGGGGGGTCTTCAGCTGAACTGGACGAGACGACGACCCCGTTGGGAGACAGGACTTTTCTATTATGATGAGAGACTGGACCAAAAGTTGACTATGACTGCTCTCACCTCCCCAACCCTGGAATGGAATGGGAACTTGGGAAGCTGGGGAAAGGAGGGGCATTTCCCACTGCGTAATCAGCTCTTGCGTGACATTACGCGCTTTTTAGGATGCCTATTTCCAGTCTAGAAAAATCCTCTGAAACTTAAATGGGGCGGCGACCACTAGTCGAAGAATATTTCACAAATATCCTCGCAAAACTTGATTACGTCATAGAACGGAATGTTGGTTGGAGAGTTGTTGGATATAATTTGCCGTCCCACTCGTGGCTCCCGACGCTTGTTGGGACCGGTAGATTATATCCAGCAACCCTCCTCCCAACGTCCATTCCATAGTACATTCCCATTCCAAGTCCTAGTGAATTTTAAGACACCTACATAGCAATATTTTTGGAGGAAGTTTTGGGCACCAAGGAAGTGGGAATTGAAAGTCAAATTAATTGGGTTTAGCAAAAAACAGAGATTCAACTCAGCTTCCATGTCCCAACTATTGTTTTGAATATAAAATTAGGAAATTAAAAAAATCCATGTGAATCATTCTCACTGGTTGAAATTATGTCAAATTTTTTCAAAGCAGATTTGGTGTTAAAAGTGATCAAAGAACAAGGTTTAGACTTTTTGACCCATTTGGAGGAACTTAACCCATAAAGGCCCCAAGGGCCTATCTAGTATAAAATGGATCTCAGATGAATTTCCATAGTATCAATTTTTATTGTGATTTTTTGAGATTTTTTTCTTTAAATAGAAAAATACTTTAGCTCGCTAGGAATATCATGTTTCTTTCAATTAGTGCAAAACTGCAAAAATTATGCCATCTTTAGTACAATTTCCACCTCATTAGACAACAAAAGAAGTTCACAAAAACTTGAAGTAAATTTTTTAATTTCTCCTTCTTATAGATCATAATTTTGTCTACAAAGAAAGCATTTATTCACTCCATTTGGGTTAGTGATGTGAAAATTATGGGGCATCTTGTTTGGAGGGCAATCGTAGCATCATCTTGAAAAAATAATTTATTGGATTCATTTTTTAACTAAGTTTTTGCAGTTTTTCAAAAAAACAAGTTCCACAAGGGATAGTTTGCTTGCTAGAAAAATCTCATCATTAGGATTAGTGTGTTTCAATTCCATCTTAGAGATATTAACAATTTAGTTCTTTCTTCTATCTCATACATGCTTATATTTAACAAATATTTTAAGAATGAAAATTACAAGTTTTTTATTTTACTTTTTGTTCCTAGACTCTCAACTCAAATTTTTTGTGATCATTAAAAAAAAAAAAATTCAAACTCCATATTGCAAAAAATTAAAGTTAAGAAGGTTCCAAGTCAAATAATCTAATCATGCATGTGCAAAAAAAACTTATTTTCTTCACTTTAGATACAAATATCTTGCAATCCATGTAGCCAAAGTTTTCAAATTTTGTTTTAACCATTCTTCCACTAGTTTAGAACAAGATCCTATGGTTAGATATGCAAAGAAATCAATTTTCACAATTTTTTTGCATTTTGCAGTAGAAATGACAGTTTTGAGTTTTTTTATTGTAGTCTTGCATGGGTTGATTGCAATAAAATATCATACTAGAGACAAGTTGGGACTTATAGTTGGAACTTTAGCCTTCACTCTAAAAACTCTCAAGTCCCACATTTGATCATTTTTTTCACCTTTTACAACCCAAAAAAGTTGGGTTTGGCCTTCAACTATGAATTAGAAAGTTGAGACTTGCAGGATGTTAGACGGTGCACCCCCCCCCCCCCCCCCAAGTTGCACTTCTCAGCTCTTTGCTAGACTAGTTCAAAGCCCATTGATCTAAGTCAACCACTTGTTAAACAATTATATCAGTATATCACACGCCCCAAAATTCTAAAAAATTTAAGTCGGAAATTGCAAAAGAAGTTACTTGCCTACTATGTGTGCATGCACAAAAACGTGGCAGAAAAAAATGCACTTGATTTTGAGTGTGTTCTTCTTACCATGTTTTGTTATAGTGAATGCATTGCAACCAACATAAGTCAAGACGAATCAAGACATTTGCTTCTCAAATCAAAGGAATCACTACCTTGCAATGACACCCCCTCAACGTTCCTTAAGAGGCTAAGATAATTAGATAATCCTAAAAGCATCTGTTGCGCTCATATATTGTCTTTAAGCAATATGACCTTTGTATAATCTTAATTAATCCTTGAAGGGCCTGAAAGCCCTCTATGGCCTATATAGTACATTTTGAATACAATGATATTTGAGTAGAAAAACATTGATCAAATAATGTTCAATAAAAAATAAATTAATGATCATGATAGTATGTAAATAACAATGTATCACAATTTATATAGTATACCATAATTGAAGAATTATAAGGCTAAATGCAGATCATATTGAGGGACCTTAAGGGCCTTCAAAGGTTCAATTCCCCTCAATGTCAAACTCAAACATCCCCAAGCATGAACAAACTTCCAATCACTATCTAAAGGATTCTCCAATGCACCTTTGAGGAGCACAAAACACGCTAAATATATAGGGCATGTGATGTGGAACAAAGATTAGGTGAAATAGAGAAGTACTTTAAAGCTTCAAGAAGAGTCAAGAGGGGTAGGAAGTTGAACAAACCTAATGGCAAGACCAACTTCTTCTCAATGAAAAAACATTCCATATTGCCCACAGCCAAATTGCAAACCCTCATGGCTTTGGCTAGCTTTAAGCTACACTTGTAAATTGATCTCATAAAGGTTAGTCTAAGGTAACTTCAAACCTAACAAAAATTGCATTCATTCAAATTCATCCAAATTCCAAAATTTAAAAGTTGACAAGGGAAAAAAATGATTGATTCAATCCAATAAATGTACCAACTCTGGTTCAAGTAAATTTGTGTATTCAAGTGGTAGATTACAAGTTTTTTTAATTTAAAAAGATGAATAATTTGTAGTGTTTTAAATTTCAATAACTTGTAATATTGAATTATGAACTTGTAACATTGATATAGACAAGGATCTATTACAATAATGCAAAAACAATAATTCATCCTAATAGGACAATTGAACTTTGCTTAAGAGGGAGAATTTATAGAGAAAAATATATGAACTTGTACTCTCCAATGGTTAAAGTTAAAATATCTTCAAACTTTTAAAGTTAAATTTGTTTTGTTTTGTTTCTATTTGCTTCTTTTTAAATAATTTTCAACCTATTGAATTTTTTAATAAATTTACAAAAAAAATTAAAAATTTGAAGGAACTCTTGTTGGTTTTCAATTCATTTAAAATTATTCATAACTTACAATGTGTTAATTTTTTGATAAATTTATAAAATTTGAAGTTCATCTTAAATTTAGAGATTAATTTATGCCTCAAAAACTTTTCAACTTTCATTGTTTGCTCTTGACAACTTGTAGTGTTTCTTGATGGTGTAGGTGACTCAAACAAATCCAATACTAATGGGACTTTGTGTCAAGCAAATGGTTGTTTCAAACCAAAAAGATTAATAGTGTCTTTTATTTTTATTTTCAATCACTTCATTGACACTTCAATTTTGGTGATTGCAAATAGTGACAAGGGTCACTTGTAGGAGTGACAAAAAAAAGACATGAAAGGTGACAAAAAAGGGTGGAAGGACCTTACTCTATCCATTAAGAAAGTTTTACCAACAAAACTAATGTAAGCGATTTGAAATTTAAAGGCAATGAAGAGTTTTTTAGATGGTTGACTCTCACCAAAGAAAGTCTAGTGGAATCCATATGTCTTTGTTGTAAAAAATTGTAAACACCATCTACATTTATGCCTTAGGTCTAAATGTCTAAAGCCATATAACAATTATCATGTAAAGTGCCTAAATATGACATATAAACAAGAATTTGATTGGTTAATACTTTTGGATATACAAGCTTAAAAGGATGGTTTAGGTATATCATTTTCTTTTTCTTAAACATATGGCCTTCAAGGGACGTAATTGGACTAATACAACACAACAACCAAGACAACTTGGCGCAAGAAGCCCATGATTTATACACCTTGGGTATCCATGTTAGAAACAAGTGGGAAAACAATCCCCCTCCTTGTGCGCCAGTATGAAAAGCTTCCACATGCAATGTCAACATGGGAAGTTGAATAGGGAACCTCGTGGATTCCATTCAAAGCTTCTATCACTTGGCTATTACCCAAGGTAGTTTTAGGTCATTTTGGACCTTAGATACATCTTTTTATAGAATTATATTGAAGTCAAAATAAGAACATGTGTACCCATGCATGCAAAAATTGACACATTAAAAAAAATTAAAGATAAACATAATTATACTCAAAATCTAAACTATGTTACATTTGGATAAGGGGATTAGTGCACATGCATGTTCTATGCATGTTTTTCACATTCTACTAATCAATCAAAACCTAAATCAATCAAAATGCACTTAAATTATAATTTTCTAGCATAGCATAAGAAATATATGATATGCGCTAAAAAATTTCAAACCATTGTGAAAATGAATTTCAAAGTCAAAAAGTCATTTGAAATGCAATTGTAGGCTCAAAAAGCATTAGGGATCAACCCTAAAAATGGGCCAAAACTAGTACATATGGTTGATAAAATGGACTAAATTTTGTAAGGTAACAAAATTCAATTTCAAGTGTGCAATTTTAGGACAATGAGTAGTCAATAGGGACTACAATTATGTGTTATTTTATCACTCATTAATGCATTCTTAAATTGTTTACACAAAAATTTGAATGATGGTAAGAAACAACAATAAAATATAATTTACAATGAGGATTGCAACGTATGACACACTCATATAATTTTCATGAACATCCTAAGTGCCCTATTCATCAGCTTTTGGATTGACTTGTTCTATTCAAAGGCAGATTTTAATTGATTATTGTTGCAATCTATAAGCACTAACTATAGCAACCTATGCACCTTTCTATTTAGCAAAGTTGTATCTAATTCATTCCAAGTTAGGAATTTACAATGTGAAAAAACATTCTAGCCTCTAACCTGTCTATTGGGAAAAAAACAAAAGTAGAGGGCCTGGAGGAGAGGCTGGCCCCTACCATTTTCAAGAAAATGACATGAGGGCCTGGAGGGGGGACTAGGACAGAAGAGGCATTGAGGCAAGCTAGAGTGTCTACCAAATTCCTCAAAAGCATCCGTCACATGTTGTCATCTATTGAGAGAGAGAGTACATTGATGGAGTGCATAATGTGCTACATGTCCACCTGCTAAAAGGGCTCTAGTTTTGGTGTTGAAGGGCCTCCGCTTTTGTAGCTACAAATTTTTACAAGTTTTTGGATCTTCTTGTGAGTCAGTTCCCTAGTTCTAAACAAATCATGTTTCCTCCAAACAAATTTTTCCTATCATTGAAGGTGCAAAATCAATTAGTGGCACCTTTCCTAAGCATACAAAATTTCATTCACACATGTGAAGATTAGAATACAATGCAAGAATACTTCAACCTGCACTAATTCAAAATAGTGTGACTTTGAAAAAATCAGTGTCACGTCTCTAATAACAGGACAAATCCCGTGTCGTGAGATTTCGATGGCCACACTGTCCAGCTGAGTGGAGTGAGTGAAGTGGAGAGGGGGTGGGGGCATGGACTAGTCTTCTCAGATTACTCATCACAGTCACATGGCAAGCTGTTCAATTCTCTGGTGCAGCCAACTCAAGTGAAGGTTACATCTCCTCCATGTTAAGGTACCAGTGGCCAGAGATACACAAATCAATCAATCAATCAATCAATCCGCGGTCGCACTCATTTCTGCACACAAATGGCACTTCCTTCCTGCCACCCCTCATGGGAGCCTAAACCCAACGTGTACCATGACTAAGTTACTCCCTGAAAAGCCAACTGAAGGAGGGCAAGGACAAGGGGAGGACTTCCCATCGCCCATATCGAATCATCCATTTATGACCGTCTCGCCGTGGTCTCACTCACCTTTCATCAGATTAAAAACTGAGTGAGGTAAATTGCAACTGAACAATTGGTACTGGGACACGGGAATTTTTTTTCATAGTTTATTTGGAATAAAACTAGTTCGTCTATCAATAATATTTTGGTTTTGGTTTGGGGTTTGGGGTTAAGTGAATGAAAAAGCACTCACATGGATGAAAAAAATTAACTAAATGAAAATTTTGATTCATGAGAAAAAACATGTTACGGTCTAAACTTATGATTTCCGACAATCTAGTTTGCATATAGTAACTTTTTGCCACCTAATACCAAGGTAAATTGGACCCATGAATGACTCGTTTTCCCTGTTGGGATTGTTGAAAATTTAGAATTTTTTTCTTGAATAGAGACCAATGTAGAAATTGGGGAGAGCAATTGAGATTTTATTTTGACAAAGTATGGATTTGTTATAAATTTATGAAGTGTGTTGCCCAATTGGCCCCAAACAATCTCTAGACTATCCCAAACTCAACAAAATGTATATCTATAATAGTCATTTTACTCACCTAAACTAGTTTCAATATTTCCTAACATGGATAAGGGAGCTGACCTATTTCCGACCACTAAGCAATTGAGCATATCCAAAGCTGAGGTATGTTGAGGAGATAAATTTCTTCGTGTGCACAAATAGATTTTGAAAGAATTTCATAGTTTTTTACTATTTTATTTTCCACAACAAAATTACCATTAATTTTCTAGGTGAAAATTCTATTCGTCCCATATTGATTATATAGATCATTCCATTTATGACCAAGGGCTTGTTGCAAAACTGAGAGTGCTTCATTAGTGTGATAGAAAATTGCAGCACCAATAGAGATTGTTTCATTGCCAACTACCACTTTACTAAGCGGGAGCCTTGTTCCCAATTATATTGCATCATAACTAATTGGAAATAGACCACCCTACATTCCCAAAATGTGTGTTATCAAGTTTGGATTGGCTCCCTAACAACGTGAAATCACATCTTGTAATGAATTTACACTCAAAAGGGGAAAGTTCCTATTATAATCACCAATCATTCCATCATAGACATTGATTGTGGCTAAAAACCTAATGTAGCCCAAATCTCATTTATTGAATTTTTTTTGCCATAAATTGCCATAAGACTTTAATGGATAATTTCCTAGATATTTGCAATAGATCTTTTGGTTATCTTAGGCCAATTTACCTTAGTACAAGCTTGGGTTGTGTACATTAGAAAAATGACCCACAAGGGGACCTAAATGACAAACTTGACTTCTAGAAGGTCTTTTTATAGTCATTTTCTTAGTCTATGTGGTGGGTACGTAGTTTCTATTAATTTCTACTACAAATATTCCTCATTAGACTCAAATGATTAGAGGAGTCGAATACTATAGAAGCTACTTCAATTTGTGCTAATTGCAATAATAACACTTATTCAAACTATTTTGGAAATTATAGAAATTTGTAAGGTGCACTAATATGGTGGTTTACAATTTTTTTGTAAAGTCCAAATAAAGTAGTCTATACTCTTTTTATACTCTTTCGAATGGTGCATTTTTCACCCAACTTCCATACAACGTTTATAGTCATTACATCACCTTCATCAATAATTTATTCAAGTAGGGCTTTGTATTGTTGGACAATATGACTAAAATTGATTTTTAAAGAAATTATAAAAACACTTGCACAAATTTACTTAGTAAATATTCGATTTGAAATATGAAGTTTGAATACATCAATGAGATCTCCTACAAAAAAAATAAAAAATAAAGATAAATTATTTTAGGATACAACTAATAAATAATTTGAAATGCAAATATTTATAAAAAATAAGTAGTTTCAATAACTCCAATAAAACTTGTGCCTATGAAGCAATTCTACCATTCATTCATAGCATCTCCAACATCTACATTGTCACAAGCTAAGTTGATCATAAGAAACCATTGAACAAATATTCCACCAAATATGAGATTAATGTGGCTAGTTATTTTTCTTTACCTTGCATTGAAGGTATTCATTGAAGATTTTAGTTGTTTGATATCTACTTCTAAATTTTCTTGTGTCTATATTATGTAATTTTTTTAATACACTTTCAATGATAATATCATCAAGTTCTAATTTAATACATGTAAATTGATTCTTTATATTTTTATAATGGATTAAAGTGATATTTTTTTAACCCCTAAAGGACCATTGTCTCTTTAAGGGACAAATTGGATTTCAGGCAAGTAATTATGGTCTCAATTTTTGTTATGATTTTTTGAATTTTTTTTGAAATATATAAAAGATGATTATCTTTATAAAATTATTATTATTATTTCAGTTGGAAACCAAGATTAAAAATTATGTCCATATAAGCTCAAAATAGAAGAGAGAGTTGGTAGCAAAAAAAATTTCAAATATTTGAATTAAATTTCTTTTTCTCATAGATTATATATTTTTATACATGAAAATCTTTTACTCATTTCGTGTGGATAAGTGATATGAAAGCTTGTGTGAAAGTCATTGACAATCTTGTTTTGGAGGCAATCTAAGCATCTTCTTGAAAAACAACTTGTAGGATTCATTTCTGAATGCAATTTTTACAATTTTCAAAAAGAAAAGTTCCACATGGTTTAGTTTCTTTTTAGAACAATCTCACCATCAGACTTAGTGTGTTTCAATTCCATCTTAGATATATTAGTAATTTAGATTTTCCTTCTATCTTGTATCTCATCTACTTAACAATTTTTTTAAGAATGAAAATTATTATTTTTTGAATTTTTTTTCTTTCTAGATTCTTAACTCAATTCCCCACAATAAAGATTTAAACCTCAAAACTTTATAGTAAAAGAAATTTAAGTTAAGAAGGTTCAAAGTCAAATAATATAGTCCCGCAATGTGCCAAAAAACTTGTTTTCTTCACTTTAAATGCAAATATCTTGAAATCCGTGTGGTCAAGATTTTTGAAATTTATTCCAAAAAATTCCATTTGAATTATGTGTAATATCCTATGGTTTGATGTGCATAGAAATCAATTTTCAATTATTTTTTACTCTTTGCAATAGAAATAGTAGTTTTGAGGGTTTTTTGGCCCCAAAAGGCTTTGGTCCTGTAGAGGTTAATCTGCTCTCATGGCACTGAATGTCTCAAGAAAGAAACAAAATTTCTTGATTTAATATTAAAACAATATCTTGGAACCAAAAAGCACTTGGAAAATGAGTGATTTTAATATTTGCTAATAGCAAAGCAATTCATCTTACTTTAAGGACACAGCTCATTTAGGCTCCAATAAATTCGTAGCAGAATTTCAAGTTTGCAAATAGAAAACGTATAAAATATATAACTTCTCCTTTGCAAACATTGACCACCACGTTTTTCAATACCCAAACTGTTGCCAATACACGCTGCACAAATAGGCAAATCAAGTTAGTTAGGAAGACTTGTATCTTAGTATATGCCACAAATGTTTTGTGACCAATGCCAATTCTAAAAACCACGGCTACTAAATTCCTAATGCAGTATCACTTCAATCTTCCTCTGTTGTTGTACATCATACTCTCAAAATGATAACTGTAGGCTAAAGTAGTGAACCCACTCCAGTTATTCAAACACTTTCATTATGGAAATTGTTGTGAATTATTAACATACCATAAACATGCCATGCATAATGCCAATAATTGTCAATTGGTATACTTAGCACTACAAAGGAAAAACAGCCAGAAACTCCAGCTGCACAACATAAGCATAAAAAAATTCACATACCAGCTAACTGATTTGGAGATAACATAGCTTCACAATGAATCTCAAATACCAAATCAAATACTGACAACTAACAATTTTCAAGCTCAACAACCCACACCACAGGAAAAAGCCATGTTTAACTTAGCTACTCATTCACCTAGATAGTTAATGTACACGACCTACTCCTGTGCTTTCATCTCCCAAGTGAGAACATGATTCCAATTGTAAGCAGTGCACAGATAGATCAACACGAGATATCATGTGGATGTCATGTAAAAACCTCAACTTCCTACAATTTAGCCCAGATTTATGCTGTAGTAATTTGCTGAGTTATCAAAAGAGTGAAATGGTTGATCTTCAACTTTGCTAGAGTTCAAAATCACGGAAGTGTTCTATACCATAGGGTGATAAGCTACATGTTTGAAGTAGAAGAAAGTTGAAATGATCTTCAACTGTAGCATACTAAAATAGAATGACTTAGCTCTGAATAAGGCAGACTAGCCCAGAATGCACGACACATACCTACGAACCTATTCTGATTTATGCTATCAACTAAAAAGGATGGACAAATCTCAACTTACACCAATAGATACCCCATGTTTTAGTCAAAACGGGCATACCAAGACATCTGAAGATTAAAAAAACAAAATTGCAAGACACTCACACTTGCTTTAATAGCTGCCGGTTTGTGCCAATTGCTATAACTGCAACAAAAAAACACAGGTCAAGCTCATCAGAAATTTCAAAGTGAAATGTTGAGTCAATTGACACAACTCAAATCCAATTAAAATCCAATTAAAATGAGCTCCAACAAATCATGTAGCGGCTCATCTCCAGGTTCAAGGAGTGCAACAACATTGATACTAGCACTATGACCATACAAAAAGCTAAATATTGAAGTTGTGCAACTGAGTGAGCGAACCCCAAAACAATTTTGCCGAAATATATTTGGTAGTTTCCTCAATTTGAGCTTTCGCTTAATGAGGAATCTGAAACTGTCTTCGTGTTGTCTACAGCGCCCCAACAATGACTCTTGCAGGAGAGGGGTACATGCCGAACTTCTCTGGTCATATTGCATAGTTTCCTGTCAACATTGTAGATTTGGATTCTTCAATCTGAAAACTCAAATAACACAGAAACAACTTCTTCAAAATTGGCGCGCTTAAGAACGTGTGACTACTCTGCAACCAAGACGAGATGTACACAAAGTAGAGAGCCAACGAGACGATCAAGGCCAAATCAGAACCAAAACTCTCGATACTAGATTAAGAAATTTAAACCCCAATTAGGATTTCACGCCAATTCCCTCACCCGCTCCATCTTCTTCACAGTCATCTCTTGAATTCCATTATACAATGATTTATGAAAATTGTGCACACCAGACTATGTTGCAAGTATCGATCGATCGAACAGTCTGTAAAATTTTTAAACCCCAAATAAGGATTCAATCCCCAAACAGCAACTCCACCACCCGTTTCATCTTCTTCACCTTTGTCACGTCAATTCCTACACTCACTAATTCACAAAGAACTGTATATAGGCTGTCAAACCTGATTCCGTTGCGATCGATTAAAACAGTCAGTTGAATTTAGCAAGTCTAGCTCGCAATCAAGGCAACCAATGCACGCAACAAATAGTACATTTCTCCGGTCGGTTCTTCCAACAGCTCTGTCGACAATTGCAATGGACTCCCTCTCATCTCCGCGTAAGTGTCGAAGCACGCCGCCGACGGGAGTTTCATTATTCGATCCAGGTAGACCCTCCGATGAAAATATCATGGACAGAATTACCGTGAGGGAGTCTCGCATTATTTAAATCTCTTACACCAATTGAATTACCCCTTAACCCCTAAAGGCCCAAGACTTTTTTGGGTTTAAGAACATAATTGCTCTTGAAGTATTGAAGGTCTAAATGTCATTAAAGTATAGAAATCTCAACCATACAATCTTGTAGTGTATGCGTTGAAGACGATGTGAATCAAATTTGGAGTCATTTGGTCACATAGATTGCGAGATTATAATGTTTTAATGTTGAAAAAAGATATTGATATTTTCCTAGTAACACATTAGTAGGTGAAATTTGATTTCTAAATCTACTCAAATGAAGAAATTTAAAACCATAGAGTGATTCAAAACTCATATTTGCTTTTGAATTGTACCCATAATTTCAAAAATCAAAATCTTGAAATGAATGAATAAAATTTTCATCTTTATGGAGGTAGTTGCAAGAAAAACTTCACGGTAGTTGGCCAAAAATGCATTTTGGGGGCATAGGATTGGCAGTACTATCGATACTACGAGTACTACGCCAACGCGCTGCAGTGGCAATCTCCACCATTGGTTTCGAATTTCAGTCGGGCTGTGATTTCGACAAGTAGCGGGTACAACAGTAAGCGCATTAAAGTGAAGTGGCGTACGAGGATGAGGTCCCATTGTGGAGCACTTACGAGTACTCAATAGTATTGTGGACTGTTGTGGGGTACTACCAAAGGTACTTTCGTCCAAAAATGCCAAAAAATAGCAAAAAAAGGGTCTGTGTCCCTTTTCATTTTTAAAAAATGGAAAAAAAGGGTTAAGAAAATTCCCTCCAAAAAAGCCATTTTTATTGACAATAAAGCCTCTCATTGCACCAAAAATTTCCTTAGGAATTTTTTTCCCTTTCTAGGACTTCTATGCAAAGGATGGTTACATTGAGCCCTTGTGAGAAACTATAGTTTTCTTCTTTTCACAAAATCTCCTCATCAATCCTTGTAAGGACCCTAAACCTCCCTCATGTCCAATTTGTGGCTTCCAATTCGTATTTTTGGATAAAAAATAGGACTAAAACATCCAAAAATGCCCAAGGTAGACACCCAATCGGGGGCAACTTAAAAATAGTAAACTAATATTTTTTTAAATTCAAAAAATTGTAGAATGTTTGAAACTTTTGTAACTACCTTCACTCCAAATTTGACACCAACCGGACAAAGTATGCAAAAATTATGAGCCAAAAAGTACCCGTCCAAGGGCAAGGGGACAAAGAATAGGACAAGTGTTTCTTGCAGCTACTCATGGTCAAAGACCATATCTACATTTCCCTCCAAGGGCTAGACAAACTACTGATACCCTACCCAATCTTTGGGGTTCAAATGTTGTGCCGTTTAGAAATCTACATCAGGATCCAATTACGTTGATGGGTCCTACCAGATGATTTGTTGTCCTACTAGGATTGTAGATGGGCTAATTTCCAACTGTTGCCTACATATGCCAATGGATCTGTTGATGCTAGAAACAACAAAGCAATGCCCTTCATTATCCCTAGTCTCTCTGAAATTGCAACAATAAAGTTGGCTTTCTAAGATTATCCATTGACTTCCTTTCCTGACATTTATTGATGTAAAAATTAGCGACTTAATTAGTAGATTAATATGGAGGAGTGCAAAGCTCTAGAGGCCATTTCAAAATTGTGGTTGTCATTAATAAGGTCATTTGAGTGGTCTCTACTGGAGTTACATAATAACTCATTGCAACTAGATTCTTGGCTATTACCAAGTAAGGCATATCCTCGTGACACATTGAACTCCTCTTTTGCTTTGCCTATTTACAATGTCATTCAAGTAGCTATGTCAGGCATTTTTGCAATGTCATTGAACTGTATGGAAGTAGCTAGTATGACATTGGAAGACAAAAAGACATTACATACCCATTTTCCCTTCAAGAAATGTGGAAGTCTTAACATTTCTTTTCTCCCCTATTGTGTTGAAATTGAAAGGCAATTTTGGCCACGTAATGTCCTTGATGAAGGATTGAACATCTGTATGAAATTTGTGTCTCTCTTGCCCTCCTAGGCCTTAGCTAGAGCATGAGTTGCTTGTATGTATAAATGATGTCGTAAGTTAGCTGCTTGTACTAGATCCCGTGGCCACTTCAATGTCTCTTTCCAAACCAATTTAGATTGCAAGTGGTCCCCGTCAAGTAATGTCGCAACTCTTGCAACCTTCATTAAACTAGTTCCTTCACTATATGTGAATACTTGTCGCAACTTGTGGTCCAAGAGATTTTGAATTGGAATGAGCTACCTTGAAACTATTGGCTACATCAATGGCATCAAAAAGCTAGACTTGTCAAAGCTAGGCGCTAAAGCACACTTGACTCCAACTTTGTATCTGGGTTTGCGCAACCAGACTCACTCTTGAGCACTATAGTGTATATGAGAGGACAACTTGAGCAAACTTGACCTACCTATGCCTATGTTTTGAAACCAAGCTTTGCTCTCTACTATTTCACAATTGTTGCTCATATGATTGAGAAAGTAACAAGTTTGTACTTATGGATTTCTAAAGATATGCTTGAACTGATGGTCTTCCTTTATTGCATTAATAAGTTGGAGTCTGTCTTCAATTTCTCTATACACTTTTGAATTTGATATGGTTGTTGATACATTTTTTTTGGTTTGTTTTGAATTCTATAGAAAGATGACGCTTCTTCATGTTAGTCATTGAGAACATTTGATTTTTAGAACTTGATTTTTTTTGGTAAGTACTGCTAGTAGAATAAAAATTTATGTAGTGATCCAGAATCATCATTATAAACTACTAATTTAATGAAAAAAGGTGCTTTGCATTGAATATATGTATATTTTTGTCATAAAATTTTCATTTGTCTTGCCTTTTCATGGCTCATATATTTCAAATAGTGGCAAAAAAATAGTCTTGTGAATATGATTTTAGATGAGGCAATTATATTATCAATGCTATCTAGCATTAGTTGTCCCAACTACTAAATTGTATACCCAAAATGTGACAATGAGTGCATTTACTTGGGTCGCAATATGTTAGTTTGTGAGCCCCGTAGTTGTCACCTGGGTCTTGGATTTTTTTTTTGCTCATTTTATGAGTATTTCTAGTTCAAAAGTCCTAAAAAGTATGTTGACATTGTATTGGTAGGAGTACCTATAAATGCGGTGTATTATGTCCAAAAAGTCCGAAAGTGCTCTAAACACTTTTATTTATCATTTTCAATGTCTAATTAGGTGTTCAGAGTGTCAATTAGGAATTTGAGATAGTTTTGAACCTTGATGGCCCAAATAGTAGAAAACACTTAAATTAGACTTCTATTGCATTTATCCAAAACAATGCATGTGATCGACCACATGTGAAAGAGTAAGAAGTGTAGGTTGTCAAAAGTTCCCTAGAGTTTTAGAAATCTTTATACTAGAGTCACGTAGAAGTCTCCATTTTATTCATAAGAATTGGAGAAAAATCAAGTGTTCCTTGCATGTAAAAATCCACAAATTCCATACATGAGAAATCATAGACAGAAGAGAGATATTTTAGCCTAAAAACATGTTAGGAGCACAACAGTGAAATTGGATCGCTAAGATTCCCTAGCATGGAAATGATTCTTCCCTGGAAGAATGAAAATTAGGAGGTATGAATTAAGATCCTCCTCTTCCTCCTAGTGCAAAGTTGAAAAATAACCTTGCACTTAGCATTTTGAGACTTCCTAGAAGCTATACAAAAAAATTCATATTTCTCTGGATAGTAGAAGATGGCTCCATGGAAAGTCAACCACATTTACCGGCATTGGGAAATTCATAAGAATTATCCAAATAGCAATAGAATCCCACTAAAAATTAAAATATTTTGTTTTAGCCTAGATAAGCGCCCAAACAAATTTCATAACATTTCAACACCAACAAGTACCAAAACCAGCGGCGGCAATGACTTTTAACAAATTTACAAGATTTATGGTAGGTTGACCGGCATACCAAGAGTGTCTGATGTCCAAATGAAATCAACTTGGATTTTTTCTTACTTTTTCAAACCTTCCAAATAATCTAGGCTTGTCAAAACTTTGAGAAAAAACAAACTCCAACATTTGGATTTTCAACATTTTCACTAAATAATTCACTAATCATTAGTTTTTGCTTGCAAAATGGCTTGGAAATAAGGGATAGGGTGTCCCTTGTCTAGTTTGGGTCTTCTAAAGACAATGGCGCAATCAATTTGACATTTGGAGCATTTCTCCAAAAGTTGGAAAGATCACAACAATAGTGTAAAAATTTGAATTTAGCATTAATTTGGTTTTACATAGGAGTAGTTTTAGGTAATTTGAGAGGAAAAAGGGAAATTAAAAGATAATTAAAGGCCTCCTCTTCCTCTCTCTCTTTGTACCCCTTTTTGTTTTGTTATTTGGTCATACGCAACCATGTTGTTTGAATTTTTGGTGTTTTTGCCAAAAAAAATTCTTGTTTCTTGCATTTGGAGCATTTGCTTTTGTTTTTTAAGCTCTTTTGTGTCTTTGTTGCTAACTTCAAAGGACATTGAGTTCCCTTTGAGTATTGCTTTCTTCATTTCATGTTTTTTGAGTGGTTTAGTTCCTCAAAATCGTTGCTTTTTTGAATTATTGCATTTGATATTAATGCTAAGGAAGTTCTAGCCAAATTCTAGCAATGCCATTAGCTAAAATCCCTTAGAGCTTGTTTTTATGATATTCGTGTTGAAGTTGTGTCAAAATACTAACAACTCTCAAATGAGTGCTTTGTGTGGGATTTCACGCCATTTTAGCTATTGCAAATCCCCCTAACATCTAGACTTTGAGAATATGTGGTCCAAAAGTTTGTTTTAAGTAATTTGGAGAAGTTTGGGTTGGATCCAACCTCTCAAAGTCCTCATACTAAAAAGTTTTCAGAATTTTGGACAAAGAAGTTGGTGTTAATCCACCGTATGATGAAGCTTTGCCCTTTGTCTAAATATTTTAAAGTCTCATACTACCGTATTTCCTGTTCATTGTGAAGTTAGGAACTAAAATTACCCGTACAACAAAGCTTTCATTTTATGACCAAATTTTTGGTTTTAAAATATTGGAATAACTCATGGACAGCGAAGCTTTGCTCATAGTGATAATTTTTTGTGTTTGTTTTGTTAAGGGTCCCCAAAAGGAGACCCAAGTATTTAGTTAGAATACAAAAATTTGGTAATCAACTACCAAAAGTTGGTGAGCAGTAGCCAAAAGTTGGTGAGAAGTAAAAAATCAGAACTGAGGTGAACCCCATCCAGCCAGACCGAGTCTCCAGCAAGCCAAGTCGAGACTCCAGCCAGCCAGGTCAATACTAGACAACAGTGCTGGGCAATTGCTTGATTGCCCTTACGGGTTGCTTGATTTATCACATAAGGTAGGCACCCTCAAAATGGCACCTGACCTTAAAGCGCCATCTACAGGATGTGTACATTTCCAAAATCAGTTATGTACCTATTTGGATGGAGTGCTTTCAGAAACAAACTTTGACCCTTAATAACTTTTGCATACGATGTCCAAATGCCATGTTCTCTGGTGCATTGGAACCTCCTTTCACTTGCCAACAAGAATATATGAAAATTTGATAAGTCTAATAGTAGTAACTAGGCTCAGTAGCAAAAAGTGGCGTTTTTGGGTGTACCCACCTTATATACATAAAAAATGACCAAAACTGGGAGGATACCCAACGGAGTCCCAAATTTTAGTTATAATTGATTTTCTGACTAGTAGCATCCCCAGAATTTTTATTCTACAAAAAATTGAGAGACTGAGATAGTGAGGTTTTAAAAAACTAGAAACTTAAATCCTGAGTAGTAGTTTGAAGCCAAGGGTAGTTTTGACGGTCCAGAGTGAGTGGATTCAAAGAATTTGAAGCTAGAGTAACCAGGAAGGTTTGAGAGTTCAAAAAATCAGATTATCAAAGGTCAACCAGGTTTGACCAGGGTCCAGAGAACACTAAGTCAAAGAGTTGTAACTTGTAAGGTTTGAGAGTTTGAAAAAAAATCAGATTTATTAGGTCAAGCAGAGTGAGTAGAGCACCAGAGTGACATGAAGGTTGAGAGTTTAAAAAATCAAATTATCAAGGTCAACCAAGGTTGACTGAGGGCCCAAAAGTGAGGAAAGATTCACATCAGAAGCTAGTGAATGAAATTCAAGAGTTTTCAAGTCATATTACTGAAAACTGAGTTAACAGAAGGGGTAGTCACAGCCCCTCCGAGAACCAGACAAACGTCTGAGACTCAACTCGTGGCTTTCAACAATTGGTTTGATGCGGTTTCCGGATTTCCCAATGTCAGAGGTTCAAGATGTGCCGTTTTCTTGCTCTGCAGGTACAGAAACAAGCTTGAATGACATTTCCTCAAAGAAAACTTTACCTTCGTGCTCCGGAGTTTCACCCTAAGGTAACAGGTCTAGAAATCGCCCACCTAAGAGCTGAAACTGAATTTTGGGAAGGCGAAACTTCTTGTAATATTTTTCAGTAAATTTTCCTTGAAAGAGAAGTGGATTTGGCATCTAACCTAAGTCAATTCATATTTTTTGGAGCTTTTTGAAATTAATTATGAAATTCTGAAGTTGAACTGGCATAGGGCTCTAAAATCATCCACCTCTGAAATGTACATTGTTTGTACATCAGTGAAGGCTATGAAAAAACAGCATGTACAAATCGTGTACATTTTACAAGTGGGCGGTTCTTAATTCCCGAACTATTCTCAAGCCTTCTACTTTAGTTATTGAACTTTAAACCACTTTGCCGAACAGCAGTTAGGCGCATCCAATCTAATTGGTCCTGTGCAATTACCCCAACCTTCATACAGGTGAATCATCCTCCGAGATTTCATCTTAGCTACTTCAAGGGGTGTCACAGCCCCTCTACGCAACAAGGTTCCCGATTGGCTCCCCTTTTTGTGTGTCTGCTTTACAATCTCCTAGAAAATTCGATTCTTGGAGGGGCTATGACTACCCCTAGAGTGTGAGTGAAGCCTTACAAAGTGATTGTAAGGTGGAGTGCGCAAGCTATATTGGTTTAATTAAAATTTCCACCTGTTGTCATATTGGATAGGCCAAACGTCTACAAAACTTCAATTTGGAGCCGGGATCTCAACCCAAAGACATGTACAAATGCACAAGGGAGGCTAAGACAAGACTAGTATTTAATAGTTGAAAGAAGGAGAAGAAAGAAGGTTAGAATTGATTGTAGACCATTCATTTGGAATTGTTGACTTTGTTAACCATGCTTTAATATTCGATTAGAAGACAAAAGGAAAAAACAAATAGAGAAGTGTTGACTTTAAAGGAGTTTTAGAATTTAGTTATTATTTGGAAAATGTTAAACAAGCTTGGAATTTTGTTTGACTTTTAAGAACATTAACAAACTATTAGAAGAAATTAGATTTGATTAGATTTATAGGATTTTTTTTCCCAAAAAATATCTTTAAAAAAAAAAAAATTAGAAAAAAAAAATACTAAAGGAAAAAGAAAATTTAAGCATCATCAATTTATCATATGACTCTCCAAAACGCAACATTTAAATAAGAAGAAGTTGAAATGGAGTTGGATGGAGCGTACAATGACATCATGGTTACAATAAATGAAGATGGGATCATGTAGATAAGCTTAGATCCTATTTGGAAAAAATAAGCTAATAGTATAAGTTTGTTCCTAGGGAGGCTATGAAATAGGATTACTTCTGTACAACGACCAAAGAACAACTAAATAAGGAATAAAACATCCAAGAAAGCATACTTCCAACTAGTATTAATTTAATTCCTCACAATTACACAATTAATTATTAAATTCATTGACACTCCATTCTTAATAACCACCAAGGTTAAGTATCACCCCAATTAGCTTTGATCTTTAATCTTCAATTGAAATCTTTTGTCTTTCTCCCAAATCAGTTTTGACCGGCACTAGTTCAGCCTTGAACTCCCAATTTGGCTTGTTGTATATATCAACAGCAAACCCTTGAGCTTCCCACTTGGACTTGTCACTTTGTTGACCTTCTCTCCTACTTTGGAACCGCCAATTCCACCAACTCGGTCTTGATCAACTTTAATTCTCCAATTCAACTCCATCAATTACAACAATTGCAGATTTTTCTCTTCATTTTATCCAACTTGGAATTATTCTCTCTTCTCTCATACTTCCTAGCCATGACACATGCTGATTTCCTAATTGGATTTCCTAAACTTCCTCACATTCCCTTTGGAAATTCATTCCGATTCAAAAGACTGAATACTGCTCCCTTTTCAACTAGGAATTAACACTCAATCACATACAACTTAAAATATACATTAATCATTCATTAAACTCATACGTTCAATCATCAACTTTCCAATCTGGTTTAACCTACAGACTGCCATCCTCTGACTTGGCAATATCAACACCACTGTTCTATCTACCATATTGAAAACATACACAATCATGCATACAACTCCAAACTTCCATTCACCACATCATACACCAATTTGCTTTAATCCATACTTTATTAAGCCGAATTGGTGACAAATCATTGTTACAAAAATTATTATTTTGGGCTAACTGACTTGCTCCAACTAGCCTCTCTGCAATCAGCTCTTCATTTCAATTTGGACAATAAAATTTCTACTTCCAATTAACTCTTCCTTCTCCAAAATCTCCACCATAACATCATCATAACATCCTATAGACTAGCAGCACCATGCACAAATCCCAATAGGAATTAATTGCTCCACACACAGTCATTTCTACAATGTTGCTCCTCATTTACGCCGATTTGGAACTTAAACCTTCAGCTCCACATTCCGTATTCTCCAAATCGGACCTTCACGACCACCCCTGCGGCCACTTACTCGACCAATTCGGACACACTCCGAATCTCAAATACAAAACTACACCATCAAAAACACATGAACCGATTAGGAATCTCCTCTACACACACAGAACAAGAACACACACACAACCAAATAGGAAAACACAAATACAGCCACTCAGACTGGGACTTGCACTAGACTTTCTTCAACAGTGGGTGCCTTCCAAATTGAAAAACTCCCCTTTAAAACTCCGAGCCAGTTGGTTCCTCAACCAACTTGGACATCACCTCAAAACTCACCAACTACCAAATAGGAACCTCAAACATAACTGCCCAAATCGGCACTCTTAACAACAAAAATCCAACTTGGAACAATACAACCCTAACTGTTGACCGCAAGCATAATCCAAATCAGAAACCACAGCACCCCCAAGTTGGTTTGACAAAGACAATTCTAACAAGAAATTGAACATTCCACCTCGGAATCACCTACAGACAACTCGGAACTGCACTTCACCCCCAGATTAGGCTTTCCCTTCCGATTCCAACTCAGCAGCTCACACTTGATTGCTTTCGACTAGGGATAATTCACAAAGAAATGACTTTCCAAATTGGTTAGTAAACATTCAAAATCACCCATTTGGAGCACAAAATAAAAAAAACATAACCAAAACAACACAAAAACAACCACCAAAATTGCAAAAAGAAATCCAAATAGATCATTTATAGATCATCAAAGCCGTTGAATGTAAGGTCAATAATTGAATCTTTTTCCCAAATTTCTTGATTTTTTACCAAGAAAATTAGATTAGAATTAGAATTGGAATTGGAAGTTAGAATTAGAATTTACTTATAGGAATTTAGAAAATCCAAAAGTAAAATTAGAAGTAGTTAGAAAATTACTGTAGCTTTTAAAAGATATTTTTATTGCAAGAATTAGACAAAATTATCAAAATTATCCTTGGATGAAAAGTAGTAGTAAAAATAGATGAAAGAGTAGAAGTCATCCAAAAGAATTTTAAAAATATATATAGAATCTATAGTAAAAGTAGAATTAGAAAGTCAAAGATAGAAATAATTTTGAAAGTAAAAAATAAAAGAAATTGACGGATAAATTTTGATGAACCAATTATTGGTCAAAATTCATCCATAAATAACTTTTATCAAAAAGATCAAAAGTATGAAGTTTTTATTTTCTTAGAAAGATAAAAGTAAATCCTTAAAGATAAAATTATTAAGTTCTAGAAGTGAAAAGTAAAATCCAAGTCCAATAGAGGTGGTAAGAAGTGATTAAGAATTTATCATTTAGGTCAAAAGATAGCTAAAGAATAAGCTAGGAGTAGAATCTTTTTAGAAAAAATTCAAGATAGCAAAACTAGTTTGACCTCAAGAATTGGATGAATATTGAAGAACTTAAAGTAGAATGAAGTTTTAAGCAAAAGTAGGATAGAATTGGATGGAAATCAACCAAAGCTGACCAAACCAAGTCAAAGTCAGAGCTTAGGTAGAAGATAGAAATTAAAAAATAAACCAAAAATCAAAAGTAAATTCCAAAAGTTAGAACATTAGAAATCAACGGATGAAGTTTAGAGGTTAGATTTAGAGTCAAACTTCATTTGTGCATATCATTTAGAGAACTAGGTTAAATTTAGATTTTTTTATCATTTTGGAAAGGAAAAAATAAGCCCTACAACTTAAGCTACAATAAGCCCTTTGCTTGACTAACCCGCATTGGTCCTCAATTTTGGTTATTGTAGCCAAAATCATCCAAAATTACTAATTTGTTTTGATTTGGTTAGCAATTGCCACTAGGAAAGTTCAAAGTAGAAAACACAACAAAGATCCATTGCTTTGAAGGCACAAGTGGATTTCAAGTTGTAGAGAGGCCTATTAGGATTTAAAACAACAAAAATACTTAAGAACCCAGTTGTGTATGCATAATCCCTAGGGTGGGAATAAAGTGCCCACACAGCCCAAATCAGACTTTGGACCTAGCTATCAGATGTTGGAACACTCTACCTTCTCAATTGCCCTCTCACTTGAGGGCACTTCTTTAAAATTTGGAGTGCTGTGTAAATATTGCTACCCTTGTTACCTTGGTTGAAAAAACAACAACATATTACACCATAAATTTTCACTTGTATACTCAAATGCAATGAAATTTAGTGCACATGAAAGATTATCCTCGTCCACACCTTGTGAAAAAATTAATTTGGGCCTAAAAAGTCAAATTTGCACTCATATTACCTTGCTCCAAAACTCTATGTTGCCAAAACTCTATATTACCTTGCTCCAAAATTCAATGCCATATCACATTTTTTTGGAAGTTGGAATTTTAAAATTTAAATTTTTTTAAATTTTTATTTTTATTTTTTAAATTAAATTTTATTTAGTTAAGATCATATGATTGCAATTCAAAAAAACTGATAAAGCTTATCAAACCTTGGTTTTTTGTATTTAATAAACTAAAAAACTTATTAATGTCCTCATTGATACTTGTCTTTGAAACCATTTGAAAAAATTATGAACTTGAGACTATATGTCCAAATTTTTTTTAAGGTTTGCTTTTTAGGTGATTATGTAAAATATTTGCCCAATTTTCTTTCCTTGATTTCTAAAAAGGAATGAACTTTTGGTTGTAACTTTTGTTGTATAACTTCAGAAAGCTCAAGTAATATTTATATCTCCTTTTAAGGTGATGGTGAAAAACACTTGTCCTATTATTCATCTCTTTGGCCTTAAATAGGTGATTTTTGCTCATAACTTTAGTGTCATACATCAATTTAATATGAAATTTGGAATAAAGGTACATATGGTAGTTATAGACATTGAATATTCTTTTGCATTTAAAAAAATTATTTTACTATTTTTAAACAACAACCAACTGAATGTCTATCTTGGCCTTTGGAATTTTTTAGTACTATTTTTGATCCAAAAATGAAAAGTTGAGTCTCAAAATTAGAAAATTACATGAGATTTCACTAGTACTATGGAGGTTTCTGAGTTCCTTGGAGTTCCCAGATTGTGGGAACTGTGTTGCAATAGCAAGCCAATGTGGTGAAGCGACTGCCCCATCGGATACTAATAAAAATTTAATATTTTAATATTTAAAAATAAATAAATAAAATTATATATTATATATTTATTTTAATACTTTAATATTTTTATATATTACATTTACATCTTATATTTTATTCTTATTTTTATTTTGACCAACGTTGGTTGTTCACAAGAACGGGAAAAGGCTTGAACCGGCTCTCCACCACCCCCTAAAAACATGTAATACCATTACATATTTTTCAGTTTCTCTGGAGGGCCGTTTCAGGCCCAATCCCCTTGTTGTTCCCGATGCAGTGCGAGAGCAGCGCCCTGTCAGAAATTTAAAAAAATAAAAAATTTTAAATTCTTAAAATTAAAAAAAAAGTTGAAAAAAAAATTCATTAATTTTTTTTTAATTGTCTGACGTGGTCAAATTTTAGCCACATCAGACTGTTGCAGTTAGCTACTGCCTCTGCATTCCCACAATATAGGAACACGTGGGAACTTGCAACACTTTATAAGGGCCAGATCCCTTCTAATTGTATAAAGATGTCTACTTAAATTACTTGAGTCCATGAAGATATTATCTAAAAATAGTAAAATTTTCACCTTCCACATGTGCTCAAAGTGTACTACTTTTGCGCAAGTGCAGAAAACACAATTTTTTTTCTAAAGATGATTTTTTTTGAGAAGGAGAATATTCATGTTAGTAAAAGTTGATTGTTTTATTTTATTTTATTTTTTATTGTTTTTTAGAAATCAAACATCAAAGTGTCTATTTTTTTTGGTATGTTTTATTGTGCTTTTTTTGTGCATAACTTTTAGAGATAAACTTTTCTAGATATGAATTTTTAAAGACATACTATTTTCAATTCTTTTCAAATTACACATATTTTATTTTATTTAAAAATTATTATTCCAAAACTCCAAAAGTCATAGTATTCACTGTAATAGATTGTTTTGAGCCCAAAACGGCAGGTATTTCTTGCGATGATCCTTTAATCAATGGAATTCATCATGTAAAATTATACATGGTAATAAGAGGTTTTTGAAGGAATGGATAAACTTTGTTGTGTACATGCAATCAAAGTTCAATTTCTTTATACTGTACTAAGGTAGCAATACCTAATTGCAACATGTTCTATTCTCTGACACCTAAAAAAGTAAAAATGGCTTTGAATGAATACTTCCATGAATCAAAACCACAACCTTTCTAAAATAACCAATGAAAGGTGAGACATTTTTGTGCTTCAATGATGTCTATTTAAGATGAATTTAGCATTATATATAGGCTATCCTATGTTTTCAACTTTGAAAAATATTACATTAGAGAAGAAATAGGGCCTCTGCAGGGTGAATTGACAATTCATATAATAAAATAATAAAAAATTTAATTGGAGTTTTTTGAAAACTAAATTGATCCAAAGTTTGGCAACCCTCTCAAGGCCCAAAATTTTCTCTAATGAGTAATGACTTAAGCGGTAGAAAATTATGAACCATTTAGGATTCATTTTTCTTGAGTTTGAGTTTGCTAATAATCTCATCAATTTTTTTTTTCATTTGAGGTAATTGAAAGTGGCATTTTAGGTGCTATTATCTCAGTAGGTGGATCGTAAAATTTGGTTCTCTTAATTATGATGTAAGTGTGTAAGTGGTAGACTAAAATCTCCTTAGAGTTGTAAGAAACAACCAAATTTAGAATGTTAATTTTTTAGAATGTTTTTCTATTTAAAAAGACAACACACTTAACTATTTGTTTTTGTGAAATTTTCCACTAACAGTTAAATATATATATGTATGTATAACTTTTGGAGAAATTTTCTTAGGTCTACATCTTTGAGAATACAAATATTTTTAGTGCCGAATATAAAATATTTTTGAAAATATTTTTAAGTTTTTACGTGTGGTACTTTTTTTTATGACTTAATTTATGCCGAATCTGACCGCCCTCATATACTAGGGTAGTTTGAGGTGAACACCCACACAACGGGAACCTAGGGAGAAACTCAACCCAGGTCCAGTTAGAGAAACCTTCCTCCAAAGCTTGTAATACTCCCCACTAGGCAGAAAATGAACAGGAAATTCTTGCAATGACCCATGATCTAATAACAGTCTTTGAAGTTCTGGCAAATCCAGTCCTGCCAGTCCTGCAGTAGTTCTAGTAAAATTCACTTGCGACCAGATTCGCATCGATCAGAATCTGACTCGTTCCTGATAAGCCTCTCGAGGAGACGACACCATGATTCTTGCTAGCTAGCGTGCCAGCACTGTGCATAACATATATACACTACGTTACATCGGACTTTTATATTACACAGTTGCACGTGTCTTCAGCGTTACAGGCAGCTCATATTGAATCCCCCATCCAAGCTGTTAAACGTTCACGCAGGGGTAGATATATATATATATATATATATATATATATATATATATATATATATATATATATATATATATATATATATTGTGTTCATTTTTCACACCGGGGATTCAAATTGAGCTGCCTGTGCATGATAGACTTGCGATGCTAGTTACACTAGCTGAGGTGTCAGAGCCGTTGCAAAGCAAAGTGGTGCTGGAGAGGGAGCGGATGTGCAGCAAGAGGCACCACGCGGACCAGGTGCACCCCGAGGTGCTCGATCTGCTGCTGCGTGCACTTGCAAGCCCGACGAGAGCTCGGACGTGAGCGGTGGAACACACAGACGTCGCCCTCCTCCAGCAGGTGGTGCAGGGCAAACAGCGCCCACAGCTTGCGATGAAACTCCACCTCGTGGTGCTTGTTCTTCTTCATCAGCAGGTCCCAGCACTCCCCCTGGGCGTCCTCCAGTTTCACCCGCGTGGCCGTCGAAGTGGCCCACCCCGCCTCTATCGCAAAGCTCTTGGGCACCATCTGCACACGCCGACTCATGCTAGCTCATCGATACCGACAACTTCAATTCCCGAGCTGGAACAACTAATGTAAAGTCTCCATTCACCATACAGGATTAGGGAGACATAGATTCCACAGAGGGAACCTGGAACCTACAACAATCTAGAAACTTGCACCATGTAAAAAGATTGCACATTTATTTTAAGTTAAGCTGAAAATCAATTGCAAAAAACAGAATGTCAATAGATGAATTTTTTTTCATACTTTGGACAAATCAAAGCTCAGCTGTATGATCAATGGATCCTCTAATGTTCTGTAAGGTTAATGGAGTCTCTACCTTATTTCATGATTTCAAACTTTACCGGCACCGAATAGTTTCGTTTAGTATAAATGTTAATTGCCCGGTCAATTGGCGGATATTCGATCACGACAATTAGCACTGAAAGCTGAAATCTAGCAATACCTGTCTAGCTAAGTTTATTGAACTTTGTCCAGTGGAGTGTCACGATTTTGGAGCTCCGAATTGGGGCAATTGGTGTTTTTAGGTTCAAACTGCAATGCCAATTGATCAAATCCATAGTCAAAAAAATTCCAAAGTATACAATCTAAGAGAGGTAATTAAATAGTAATTTTCGATAGTTCTAACCTGATCAGTTTCGCTAATTTCGCTAATTCTGTTAACGTCGATATAATGAACGGGAATTCCATGCCTTCGGTACTTTTCAGGGCGAGCTATCTGAAATGTAAATCGAGACCAAATTTTGGAGCATTCTGTAGTGTACGACCCGGTTTTTGGCGCCTAGAATCGTGCCAGTTCGACGAAATTGATGATTGATGTACTTGCAGAACTGTAGGCTCGAGAAGCCGTTTATTGGACATATATAACGTCAAATTGCTTCACTAAATCTTCACTGCGTAAATATGTACGTTTTGTCTGCGCAAAGAACTCTCATTGAACAGTCTAATTCAGGCTCAAGGGTTACATTCTTCGTTCACGTAAAGAACATCTTGGCATTCCATGTGGATAATGTGCACAATTACACCTCTTTACCCCAGGTGGTATTTGTTGCAATTCTGTAGGTGAAAATATTTCTCAGGGAAAAAGGGACTGTCCCATGCGCCATTCCCTTATGTTAGGAGCTGGTCCCTTGGCCTCCCCTTTTACTATATATTGAAGACTATTGAAGCAGTTTAATTGAAGCTTCCGCATCAATCCCGAGCCATCATAGATGGAATTATTTCATCTACAGTGGCGAACACCCCACCCCTCATAATCAAGAATGTTATGCCCATTCTGAACAAGGATTCAAAGACGCAGGAACGAAACAATGGTCAAGTTCCCTGTGTTTTGACCAGGGAACAGGAGAGGGTTCGCATTTCGAACTACACCTTTCTTGTGCGAATTTGAAGAGTTTGTTACAAGGATATCACTCAGTGATTATTGTACCTAGTGTTTCTTCACTTGGCCTACACTGTTCCAGTAAATGAGGGTGATGGGAATGTAGGAATACATTTGCAATGGTGAAGGGGTGTAGGAAGCTGACCAGGTGGAAGTCGTGGTAGACGTGAGCGTCGGACAAGACGGTGACGAAATGGGGATCAGTGAGAGCTTGCGCCTGCGCCATAGCCGTGTGCTTGGCTCGCTCTCTCTCCACCACCGTCGTCATCCTCCGCTTGGACTTGATCGCAAACCCCATCGGATCAAACGACGGGTCCACAAAGTTTCGGACTGCAACAGTATTGTCACCGTCATGGTTCGGGTCCTCCGAATTCGGCTTTCCCTGTTTCCTTCGTTCCTTAATAGAAGTCTCTGCTATGGGCTTCCCTGCTGGAATTGAAACTGCCACCGGAGGTGCAACCTGCTCATCGCCTGCCGATTGGAACATGATATTTGTGAGAATGAAAGTTTTGCGAATTCAGTATAAGTACATATTATGCTTTATTCATTCAATTTTTAGGTATTCACGAATTCCAGATGAAACGTGAATTTCGGGTGATTTGGAAACGTTCTCCCAAATTACATTATAATTCTGGTTATAGAAACAGTAATAGAGAGACATTATGGTGCACTGTCGTCTGCATCTGCACATCGTTGTTTCATTCTATCACTAATCCCCAAAAGTATTCACGATATCTGAAAACGAATTTGCAGTGAAAGGCATAATCACTAAGAAACGATTTGTGTGGTTGTAAAGTTAATAGCTGATTCATTGAACTGGCAGGATTTAGAGGTTTTGGCAAACTTTTGTTCAGCTGCACCATACCAAAACCTCAGTGTTCGCAACCGGGAACTAGGAGTGTTGTTTTAATAAACTCATCCCCATACTTACTACCTGCTGTCGACATTGGACCATTGGTCAGCTCCACCAAAGTACGGTTCTTCTTCGTTTCCTTCGTCGCGTCTTCGAGATCGCTCACTGATTGCAGAACATTGCTTCATTCTAAATTGTAGATTCTTACAATATTTTCATGCATGGTTCCCCCAAAAGAAATGCAGTGACGGACATAATCATTAAGAAAACTAAGCAATATATTTGGCGTAGTTCTTAACGTACTCACATGCCGACATTGAACCATTGGCCCGCTCCACCAACGCGCGCCTCTTCGTCTCCTGCGTCGCGTCTTCGACATTGCTCACTGATTGGACATCATTGCTTCATGCTATTGGTGAACCTTACAACAATTTCATCGTTCGTAAAATAAGAAGTTGAAGTGTTAGCCACAATCAGAAAGGAAGAAGTAATTCGTGCAATTCTAAACGTACTAGCTGACCTGTAGAGATGGTGAGCTCCACCACCGCGCGCTTCTTCGTCTTCTCCTTCGTCGAGTCTACGAGATTGCTCACTGGTTGCACATCATTTACAATATTTTCATGGTTTTTAGGAATGGAATTGTAGTGAAAGACATATTCAGTATTAAGATACAAGAAAATAATTTAGTTTTAAACGTACTGACCTGTTGTCGAAATTGGACCGTTGGCCAGCTCCACCAGCGGTCGCTTCGAATTCTTCTTCATCTTCTTCATCACGTCATCCTCTCTCAATTGCGCCTCATTATCGTGGCTCTCTTGCGAGGAGCATCGACCCGCTTCCAATTTGGACTTCCCCCGGGAAACACTCAATTTACTCAAATTCCCGTCCGCGTCGAAATGCGTGAACTGGAAGCGCGAAGGCTCCACCAGCACGAAGACGACGACATCTCCCACCTGGAAGTTGTTGTCCGCGGCCACGCGTCCCCACCCCTGCAGCCACTGGGGATCCCGCTTGGGCGCACCAAAGGAGACGCGCCACTTGCGCACCCCACCGCCGCCCTCGTTCGAAGTCGGGTTCGAAGCAGTAGTCGTCTCCAGCGTGACCACGCGCTCCAGCTGCCTGAAGTGCTGGCGCACGAACGGCGACGGCACCGACAGGCTGCAGGCGTTTTTGAGCAGAAGCCCCGGCCTTCCTTTCGCCGCGTTGGGGTTGATGATTTTCACGAAGTGCGGTTTCTTGTCGAGGCCCTGCTGCTTCACCCAGTGCAGCACTTTTGGGTCCACGCGCGTCGGGTCGCAGGTGGTGCCATTGTAAGCGATCGCTTCCAGCTCCGGCTCCCAGCGGCGCCTCCACTCCTCAACGTACGAGTAGGTCTCCCTGTCCCTCGGCATCCTTGTGATCGATCGATCCCAGCTCGCTAGCTCGTCTGCTCCAGCGAGAATATATATAATCAGACACGCCCGAATCAATTCACGTACGTAGCAGCAACTTAAATTAATACTCAGGACGGATTGCAGCTATCTTTGGCTAGAGTGTAGAATCGGGAACCCACACCCACCCACCCTGCAGAATACACAGACACCTCTCGATCAATTGTCTCCTGTTCAAGATCGATGTCTTTACAGTGCATTGCTTGCTGGCATTCGATTAAACTTGTTCCCGCAGTGGCTGCAACATGCTGGAGTATATCTATCTGGTTGATGAATTGACGAGTTAGTGCTGTGCTGATATGATTGAGAAGTAAACTCTTCTGAGAATCCTAGATGGTTTGTGTTGCAGACAGTTTGTGAGAAAATCGAGTGCCGTTAATGAGATGTGGTGTTCTGTTTGTTTAGGTCTCCACTGCCATAAAATGGAGGACTGGAGTGGTGTGACAGTGTGCAATTCCCGGTGAAGAGATTGTCTAGTACGTAAAGATCAATCCTGAGATCACTGTGATTGAAGAAGGCAGTTTAATTTCAATTGAGTTGGTAAGATTGGCAATAATGAGATGCACAAGCGGTCTTTTCTTTGATGATTAGGAGAGGGAGAGATTTAATAAGTAAGTTTAGTACAATTTTTGGTTCTAGAATTTTCTATTTCATATGAAAACAGCCAACTTGATTGAAAAACTCTCGAAGGAGCGAGAAGACCGCTTGTGCATCTCATTCAGTTAGGATGCGAAAAACTGATTGATGACCATGATTTGAAGATTTCATGGTGATGAGCCTCGCGGCAGTTTGGTAAAGAAAATGATGAATGGATTGAATCGTACATTGTGTATGCTGGCCAGACATTAAATGGCCGACCAGAGATTTCATTTCATTTTTTCCAGGTAGAATAATTTGCGATCATGACCACTGGTTTGTTTGTTTTCTTAAATTTTTTCTAAAATAGGAACTTCTTGCGATATCGCTGG
Source organism: Antitrichia curtipendula (assembly GCA_951230915.1). Taxonomy (NCBI): domain Eukaryota; kingdom Viridiplantae; phylum Streptophyta; class Bryopsida; order Hypnales; family Leucodontaceae; genus Antitrichia; species Antitrichia curtipendula. The sequence continues at coordinate 30,026,286 of OX579635.1, forward strand.
AGTGACGAAACATTTCATCTACAAATATGGATGGAATGTGTATAATGTGCATGAAATGACATTTATTCATTAAAAATCATGTACAATTATACACTAGGGTGATTGCAAGAAACACTTGTCCTATTTCTTGTCCCCTTGCTCTTGGACAAGTGGATTTTGGCTGTAACTTTTTCATCGTATGTCCGTTTTCTATGAAATTTGAAATGAAGGTACACATAAAAGTTTCAGAAATTCAGTATTTTTTTCCAATTTTTCAAAATTTATTTACTATTTTTAAATTGCCCCCAATTGGATCTCTACCTTGGTCATTTTAGGGTTTTTGAGTCCTATTTCCGATCCAAAAATACAAATTTGAAAAGTGAAAATTGGGAGACAAGGATTTATACTAAAGTTACACAAGACTATGAAGAGATTTTCTAAAAATATTAAAGTATCCACCTTCCATATGTGCTCAAAGTGCACTACCTATGTACACATGCAAAGAACACAATTTTTATTTTCCAAAAATAAAAAATAGTGAAAAAGGAGAACCTACAAGTAAGGAAAAATGGATATTTTTTTTTGAATTATTTGAATTATTTTACTATTTTCTAAAAATAAATTCAAAAGTATCTATTTTCTTCTATTTTCCTAGGCCTCTTTTTTTGTGCATAACTTTTAGAGATAAATTTTTCTAGACTTCAATTTTCTCATGTATACTTTTTTGAATGCTTTACAAATTATCCATATTTTATTTTATTTTTAAAAAATTTATTGCAAAAGGTCATAGTACTCCAGTACTATGGCCATTTTGGCCAGAAAACAACAGGTGTTTCTTGCAACTACCCACTAATCCAATAATAGAGATACATTCATTCAAAAATGGCAATGCTGTTCACTAAATGGCAAATTTTCCTCAAAAAAATCTACTATTCTCCCATAGGCCCATAAGTGCACATTACACATTACAAGAATTCCAACTAGAATAGCAAAAATGAAATATATTACTAAAAAAAACTCCATTAATCTTGAGTTCTTGACTTCAATATGGGTTGAAAAATGACATTATTCTATTGGATTAATTTTTTCTAAAAGTCAAAAAAGGGATATCTTTGCATCAATGGTTGAAAAATCCTACTAAGAAGATTGTAAAAATAGTGAAACTAGCTTTTATAGGTTTTCAAACTCAATATGAAATTGAAAATAGAGTAGGAGACTAATATAATTTGTTTACAAGGTGATTGTAAGAAACACTTCACATTTTGGGCTCAAAAACTCATTTTTGGCTATAGTTTTGCAAGTACTATGCACTACTACTATATAGTGCTATAGTTTGCTACAAGATACTACAGAAGCCACTGGAAGCAAGAAAATTGCATAAAAAGGATTTGTGGACTTATTTATTTTTAGTAATTCAAAAAAATTCAAAAAAAATTCCCTCCAAAATCCATTTTTCCTAACTTAAAGATGCTTCTTCTCAACAATTTGCATCTTTGGAAAAAAAAATTGTATTTTCCACACATGTACGAAAGAAGTGCACTATCATTAAAAGAACCTCGTGTTTTTTTTGACGTCCAAAAATTTGACGTCAAATTTTTGGACGTCAAAAAAAACACTTTACTATTTTCTTAAATCTCTCGGTGGCTAGTGTAACTTTTGTAGACTCCTTGTATACCAATTTTCACCTTCAACTTTGCATTTTTGAATCAGAAATAGTACTACCCCTACCCCCACCCCAAAATGGCTATATGTAGATTATGGAGGTAACACCATATATTCATATGGAAAAATACCATATATATATTTATCCAAATCTTTGTATAATATTCATACAAAATCAACAAAATCAACAATATTGTCTTCTTATAATTTTTTTAAATGATTTTTGAGGATTTTTTCCATTGAAAATCAGTAGTATCTCACCAAATATATCATTTCCCCCCTAAAATCAGGACTATAATATCTCCATGATTGTTTGAGCTTGACAGAGAACAACCTTGAAGTTGTTGGGCATGCTCGTTAATAATTTGTATATAAACTTTAGATTTAGGGTTAATAAATTTTGACTGATTTACTTTACAATCTTTACCTCATTTAATTTGGATTTGCTCACTTGGCAAGACTGCAAGGGATGGGGTACTATCTAAATTTGCTCCTTCCAAAATTGAAAGACGTACTAACAAAAGGGGATGCTCAATTGCAAAATGAAATGACCAATTGCGGAAAGGTGACTGCAAGAGAGACAAATGTGAATATATGTAAGCCTAATAAACTATAAATACATTGCCACAAATCAAAACCTTGTGACTTGCAATTAGTCAAAATTTATATTTTTAAATTTGGAAGATTGATAAAAGGATGGTTGCAAGAAAGACCAAACGTTTTTGGTAGCATTTTGCCAAAATTGCAGTTTTTGTGCTCAGTACTATGAGCACTATGAAATAGAACATTTTCAATTGTTGATCTAAAAAATCGACACCTATTAGTAACGTTGACTACTTGCAAGTACTAAAAAAATACTATTTAAAGGAAAAAAAGACAATTTGTCACAGAAAAATAGATACAACTAGGTATAAATTAATAATAATTAAAAAAATCATGAACAAAAGAAAACTAAAAATTGATGATTTGTAAAGACTTGATAGTAATTACATGTCACCAAAATATGGAAGTCAAAACCATCTTCAATGTTTAGAAGTGCGCTTGCAAAGAAGCCCTATTTGTATAAATATGGAGGGCATAAAATAATATATTTTTAGATTTCTTTTAATAGGCACATGTCCCCCTACTATGAAAATAGACCACACAAATTTTAGCTCTAGAAAATAGGACAAGTGTTTCTTGCAATGACCCTAGAGGATACCCAAATTGAATGATGTTATCATCTGCTATAACTTTTGAAGCACAAGTCTAGTGAACGTGAAATTTTTATTAGAGATGTCTAACTTGATGGTAATCAGATCTTTTATTTTTTAGAGAAAAAAAAAATCATAATATATTTAAAAGTCAATTTTGTTCATTTGTCAGACTTTGAGGTTTAAGGGTTTTCACTACATTTGGTGTACCTAAATTGAATAATTTGAAGTAGGAATTTTGGTGGTCTATTCCTACACTAGGTGGACATATGCCTGTCAAGGGGAATTTAAAAGTATATTATTTTATATCCTCTAGGTCCATGCAAAGAGGACTCCTTTGCACGAGCACTTTTAAACATTGAAGATGGTGTCAACTTCATTTTTTTGGTGAAATTTGATCACCATCAAGTCCTCACAAATGGACAATGGATAATGGACAAATGGACAATTTATTTATAGTTCATAATTTAATATTTTATAATAATTTATACTCATTGTTTTTATTTTTCTGTGGCAATCTGTCTTTTTTTTCCATAGCAATATTTTAATACTCGCAAGTAGTCCATAGTACTTGCAATAGTACTTTTAGCCGTTGATTTTTACAATCAATGGCTAAGATTGTTGTGCTACGTAGTGCTCATAGTACTCATAGTACTCTGGGGTTGAAATGCACATTTTGTTAAAACGCTACAAAAAATGGGGGGTGTTTTTTGCAATGACCCCCCAATACTAAAACCTCCTAAACCTCAAAATTTGACTTTTAAATATAAAAAATATATTTTTAATTTAAAAAAAAATAATGTATATGATTTCAGTCAAGTTAACCATCTTCAATAAAAAATTCAAGTTCATAAGGTTTTGTCGTCAAAAGTTATAGTAGATAACAACCCTATCACTTTAAATGTGACACAAAATAGGATTGGTCTTTCTTGCAATCACCCATAAATTTTATAACATTATTAAGCTAAGGCAAGATTTTCCTTGTTGTAAATGTATATAGTAGAACTTGCCACACTCTCATTTTGATCCTCTAAAGACCAAACATTTGAATTTTGGATGATTGCAAGTCAGAATGATTGGTCAATTTTGTACCATGTATACTCACTATACTATAAGTCTATAACCTTTTGGAAAAAAATATTTAAAAATCAAATCAAATATGAATAATTAGTATAATGCTAAAATTAACATATTACCAAAAATTGAGACCAAAAAATCTATAAGTCAAAAATTATTTATGAAATAGAATGGCAACTTTTTTGAAGAAAATAGATACTTTGATGTTTAGATTATCAAAAAATAATAAAAATATTAAAATAAAATAATAAATAATGGCCATTTGTAAAGACTTGATTGAGATCAGATTTTATCAAAAGAAAACCATCTTCAATGTTCAAAAGTATATGTGCCAGGGTCTAGGAAGCCCTATTGTTATAAAAAATAGATTATTTTATGCCTCCAAGTTTGTGCAAATAAGGATCAATCTTCAATGTTACCTAAAAGTGTGACAATTTAGCAAAATTGACTTTCAAAAATATAATTTTTTTATTTTTGAAAATGAAGGTATACAATTACAATGAAAATATTAATTTCCTATGGAAAATTCAAGTTCATCATCTTCATGCTTCAAAAATTATAGCGGATCACTACAATAGTGTTTCTTGCAAACACATTTTTGTTGAATAAATGAATTCAAACATGCTTGAAGGATACAAAATCTTCTTGTTTTCTTCATTCATCCAAATGTTTATAGATTCTCATAACAATATTCTCACATTTATATGGGATCAATTTTGAAAATTTCTCTCTACAATTCTACAAATATTATGTTATTCAAAGAATCCAAACAATATAATTCACCTCAAAGAGACAAAGACTAATTTTCCAACTCAAAATATGACCTTTCAAAATGACAATCGTAGAATCGTAGATTGAAACCTTTCTTTGGAACTCATCATTGAATTATTTTCAAAGATGCACTCAATAACAACTCTTCACATTTTTGGAAGTTTGGAGTACCCTCTATCCTAAATCCTGAAGTTGTAACTTGTAAGTTGTTAAGCGCATAGAGACCACCAAGCTACATGTATTGTCTAACTCGTTCATCAAAGACACCCTATTTCATGTATTAATAATGCTATATAACCCCTAAATAACCAAATTCCAGTATCGGCTATTGCCCCAAGTTCAATCATCTAGCTTCAGTTGCTGAGAAAAACAAAAATTCATGCTATACTTTTTGGTGTCCCCAGATTACAAAATTTGGGTAGATAAGGCTCATTAGATAAGCTTGTGTGTGGTACGTAGCACTCATGAAGATTTGCAGACATGGTTTTGCTAGTGCCAGTGCCATAGCTTGGTGGAATGATCATTGACCAGCTTTCTACACCGAGCAACTATCAGTGCACAAGTTCTTAAAAGGTCAATTAGTGGCAGTGGATTCAATTGCCCTCACCCCATGTGTCTCATAGTAAGCAATTCCCAAAAATAACGACGGCATATATGCAAGCTTCAAGATCTAACAATGAAAGTGTTCATGATCACAACACCTCAGTATGTAATATATATGATTTGACAACTTTCCACTTCAATTTAAGAGTGCAAAATGATCCGCCCTTGTTTCATGTAGTCAGTTTTTTTTTAGGGTTTAAGGGTTTAGGATTTAGGGTAGTACTGGGATACCTACTCGGAAGTGGTGCACTTGGATTCAACACTGTAGGCCTACCAAAAGAAGATAACTACTGTTGACATATTTGCGTAACTGAAGTACAAAGTCTAAGCATACTATCTTTACATTATCCCACTTCGCAGTGTTTCATAACTGCCTTATTATATGCTACAGTATCACTATACAAGTTCCCTGAATCCCTTGCAGAGTTTGAAATTGAAGTCATCTGGTCATGACTTCAGAACCCTTCATTCGAAGCTCGTAGTGGTCATGAACTAAGTTTCTGCCAATCATGGGAATGGGAACAACTCGGAAGATGCGAACGAGAATGGTGCGAGCTTTTTTGCAAATGAGCTCAAACACACAGACGTCACCTTCCTCAAGGAGATGCTGGAGTGCAAACAAGGCCCACGACTTACGGTGGAATTGAACTTGGAATTTCACATTCTCCCGACCGTGTACTTCCCATGTCTTTCCTGTACAATCAACAAGAGTTACACGAGTAGATGAGGTTGGCAAACCTGCGTCCGCCACAAATCGTTCCGGTAGGATCTGCGAGCAACCAGAGCTGAGTCATTCCACTATGAAGAAGGGGAGAAATAAGTCTCGAGCTTATATGATCTTCTAGGGTCGAGGATATGAAAACCGTTTGCGGGACCTGACCCTTGTTACCAACAGTAACTCATCTAATAAAATACTTCGTTGGATGCGTTCGCTAGCTAGCTAATGGTGAAAACAAGACTTGGCACCACTGATCTTATAATGGCTATGAGAATGAGGACGTCTACTGTCACTAATAGAGGTCAATAAGAAATTCATACACAAAGATAAAAATTAGATCTCATCAGACTTAGATCTCTCCATAGCTCTCTATTGATATCTCAAAACTCACACTCCTACATATAATGTCAATTTCGTTAAAACTCACACGTCTACGTAACACGTCAATTTCGTTAAATTGGTGATATTCCATTACGGCGCGGTTCAGGCTGTGCGGCCTGAAACCAAAATCTATAACAGTCCTAGTTTGTGGCCTGAAACTAGAGGTTTGTGAGGATATGTGTCACAATTTTTGGCGTGAGGAATATCGCCAATTTAACGATTTCGGAAATTGACGTTAATGCAAGTTAAAACGCTTTGAATGATGCAAATGGTAGCCTCTACCTTAAAATTGATGCTCCACCCAAAACAGCACAGCTACAGCACAACAAAGAATTAAAATTACTTCATTGCACATCGGAAGCATCATTCACTGGGTAATGCCAGTATAAATTTGATGTTAGGGGTGGCTTACCAAGTGAAAGACCCCGTACACATGGTCATCTGTCATCACAACCAGGAAATTGGGGGTCTTCGTGACGGTCTGGGCATGCGCGTCTGCCAATACCCTAGCACGCTGTCTTTCCACCGACGTCACGGTCCTCCTTTTGGACAAGATGGTCACCGCAAGAGGGTTAAGGGGGTCGAAGGGAGACTTTGCACCTTGCCGACTTTGGCCACTGTCGACCCCACTTCCTCCGCAATCACTCTGCATGTTCGGAACATTCAGATTTGCTGGAGTTAAATTTACCCCCTCTTCCATCTGGGTGTCTGCATTGATGGTCTGGATTTTCCCGATGTCTGCCAATTTCTGAAGCCTCCTTCTCTTACAGGGAGTTGCAGGAGCTTGGTCAGTCATCGCCTGCTGTGATACACTCAAACCTCTGTGATAACAATTGTAGAACATCGTCCTCACTTCTCTACAATAACATTCTAATACATTGTGCACACTTGCCAGGACATCGTTGCTCACTTGTCAGAAATTCAAACTATGTCATTGATAGTGGAAAAATTTGAACCCCAGTTGGTAAGAATTTAAAGACTGAGTTTTGAGTATACCAGTTGACCATGCTGATCAGACAAGGAAGGGTCAGCCTCTTTTTCGGCTTCTTCTTCCGCTTCTGTGTCACTGTCGCTTGAAATGACGTGCTTGTTAGTCCCCCGGTTAGTCCTGGGATTCTCGTCTGATTCGGTGGCGGACGGCTGTTGCTGGCTTCGAGGAGAGTAGCTGAGTTCTCTTTTCACATCTGCATCGTGGTGTGTGGAAGTGCTGATGTTTCCATCCTCGTCGAAGATCGTGAAACGGAAGTGCGAATTCTCCGTAAGCTCGAAGACCACAACATCACCAGGCTTAAGATCGTTGTCTCTGGCAAATCGTTTCCATCCTTGCAGCCACAAGGGATGCCTCGTTGCAGAAGCAAATGACACCTTCCACTTTCTGCCTTCTCCATTTTCTAGAGTGATTACTCTGTCGAGATCGCGGAAGTGTTCTTGAACAAACGGAGTAGGTACGGCCTACGCAATCCACGACAGAAACCGCAGTTCGAGAGGAGTTTCAAATACTCTTGAAACTTTGACCATTAATCTAAAATTGGACGAGTTGCTTGAACCTCCAAAGGACCAGGTATCCCAAATTGGGACTTATGTGCTCTTAAGCAGGGTTGAGTAGGTCATGTGAAGACTTTCTTTTGACCAATTTTAAGTGTTTTCTTTATCAACACATGCAATGTTCTTCATTGACCCCAGTGATTGGACTCCACCCGGATTATACTTTCTCAATATGATTAGTTGAATTGTTCATTTTCAAACCATGAATCCCTCACTATTTAGCGCTTTAATATCGAGAAGCCGGCAAACTTAAATATGAACCTACACAATCCTTGGACTTCCTATGTTGCTTTCAAAGCTCACTGAAGAGTGCATGAACATCATGTGGTGCTTACTATGCAGGGCGATGACCTTGCAAGAAGCCCAGGCTGGCCATGTGCAGCGTTCCTGTTGATCACTTTGACGAAGTGGGGCTTGTCGAGACAAACCTCCTTGATCCAATCAAGCACTTTCGGATCCACTTTTGTTGGGTCGCAGGTGCTTCCATTGTATACGATGGCCTCCGCATCAGGCTCCCACAATCTCTTCCAGTCATCTAAGTAGGAGTAATCCTGCCTCGCATGTGGCATGGCAGCACTTGAAACGGGCAGCAAGCGTGGTAGTTGCCTGCAGACTGGTATTGAGATATCACAATTTGCTCGAGCCTTGCGTCGTTTTCTAGCAAAAACAGAGAAAGAAACCAGAAAAACAATTCTGAGCAAGCTAGCTAATGGATGAGGGGATGCAAGCACTGGAATAGGAATTGTCGGAGAACATTTGATGCACGTATAACATGAACATATATCTATCAGCGATTGTAATCTTGAACTCTTACTTGAGAAGTGAGAGCGTCAGGTAGTCGATGATCATGATGCAGCCGCCACCATGACAAGCTGTTGAGGACGAGTCAATAACTGCAACAGCAGGGGGTTCAATCACGAACTAGTGCACCACGGTAAGGCCAGCATTTATGAAGTTTGTCATGCGAAGTCAGAAAATGGTTTGATGTTATGACACGAATTCCCTCATTAAAGTAAGGTAGAAGGCTCAAGAATGGCTGAATGGCACACCTTAGGAGAAAAACAGATGTGTGGGAGAAACTAGCCGGTCAATGACTTCTAATTTTTTTTGCTAGATAGAGAAATGAAAAAGAAACAAACTGCAATTTAAATTGTAATTTTTTGATTTAGAATGAATTAGATACAATTTTACAAAGTATCAGTAGGTCACTATTGATGGTCACAGACTTCAGTAGTAATGAATTAATATGTGCTTTAGAAAAGAACAAAACAATCCTCAAAAAGATGAATAGGGTGTTTAGTATGTTTAGGAAAGTTCTATAATGCGTGAATGCAGTGTCCTAAATCGAGCAAGAGAAATATGTACCTTGAAATTAATATTTACCACTTCTTTCTTACTATCTTTTTGAATTATGTGTTTGCAATTAAATGATGCATTCATGATTCATCCATGATACATAACATAATAGTGGTCCAAAAGCACTACTCACTGTCCTAAAATCATTCACTTGTAGTCACACTTTCCTACCTCAGAAAATGGATTTCATTTGAGCAACCACATGTACTCATTACGGACCTGTTCTAGTCTTCTAGAGTCCATTGTAATGCCCTCACTGTTTAAGGACCTCCTCCTTTAGTATGCTCTAAAAGAGACTATTTAAAGGTTGGTCTGCCTTTTTCATAGGTTTTTATAGACAAAAACATTTTTAGATCATTTTTCAGAGAAAGAAAAATAGATGTGGAACTTAACACAAGTGCTTTTGTATTTTTGAAATTTTTCAAGCTTTTTTGAATTACTTATAAATTTTCTAAGATTTTGGACATAGGCACCTATTTGTAACCATAGGTCTTCCAAAATCTGTCCACTTGCAACTTGTAAAGAAATGTAAGGAAATCAAAGACAATGATTAGCTTTTGCAATAAAAAATGACTTTTTTCTCAATTCATTCAATGGCTACAGTGGTCCATTTAAAGATCACTTCATCTCCATTTTCTAGCTAATAATAGGGACAATTTTAAGGAAAATTGTGGTTTTAGAGCATACTACCTTAGAAGAACATCATCGTATAGTTGCAACACTCTTAGATGCAAATCTATTTCAAGTGCACCAATTTCCTTAGCATTCCTTTTCAAAACATACATAGAAAATTTCATTAAAATGGCACCATTCTGCAACTTTGCCACTTTCACAATTTAGACCGCGTGTTTTGAAATCTATATCTGTCCTAGATGTCACTTTTACAATTTAGATCACATGGTCTGAAAATGGCTTATGAAATAGGCCATTTTAATGAAATTCCCTATGTACCATATTAGCCAAAAACTGACTTCCATTGTAAGTTGCAATGAACCACCCTACTTTGTTAGAATAAACATTTGCGTACCATTGAAGCATGAAGAATGCAACACATAGAAGGACGTATCTCCAAAATTCGATGGAACTTCTTATTAGACATGTCGTGCTCACCGTGATGAACTGAAAATAGACAAACATTGGTTTGAATCATATCTTGTAGTGGTACTTTAGATTCATCAATATAGAGTAGAGGGAAGCATCTTTGCTGTATGTGTGGTTTAAAAACATTACCATGTTGAAATATGACACAAGAAGTTGCCAAGTCTAAGTTGAACTTTGAGATTATCAACTAGACATTTTCTTCTAAGATGTCAAGCTTACAATATTGATGGATGCATTGTTCTACCTTGCATATCAAATTAAGCCCATAAATGCACATGCATATGCAAATTATAATTTTTCTACTAGAGCTTTTTATTGTTTGGTTGATAGTTTGCGTTGAGAGCTTCAATATGTCTCATATCTAACCCCAAGTTAATCCATTTGAATTAAATTAGTTGAGAAGATGCCTAAGCTCCCATCATGTATAATTTAATGCCAATGGCCTCTAACAAATTGTAGGCATGCTTCCACATTCTAGAAGGAAGATGTGTTTTTTTCACCTTTTTTTGTGAAGATAAGTCAATTCTAACAACTACACACACGACAATTTGATGAGTGACTCCTACCCTCTATACTTGTCGCATTTGCTTTGCAACATGTATATAGGTATCTATTTTCTAGCACATTTCTTTTGCAAGAGAGAACATTAAGAAATAGTGAGAGATGATTGCTAGCCTAATATTAGTGCATACAAATGCATTGACATGTGTGAGTACTTTCATAAAATCTCCACTCCAATTAGAAGGTAATTAATCCTGAAGCACTTTGACATCCAATTTTTAGACAACTAATAGATTGAAACTCAAGTTTCATTCTCACTATTGTTTGGATGAAAGTCATCTTAATTTATAGAAATACTTTATGAAGTTGTTGTCCTATCTAATGGTTGGATGTGGTGTTACTAGAGTACATATTTTTCTAAAATTACAAATGTAGAAGTATGTCAAGTGGTTGACTAAGCCCAAATTGCATTGACTCCAATTCAAACCAAATTTACAAAAATGAGGTCAAAGATTTAAAGAACACAAAAATTTCAAAAAATCATTATGTGAAGAGAACCTCATTTCAAATCCATTCCAACAAATTGCACTCATGATATGATAATATTTTACTTGTCATCAAATTTAGAAGGAATTTGGAAATTTTCCTTTCAAAGTTTACAATATTTGGTGATAACATTGGTGAATCTAACAGTTCAAATGAAATCTAAAACTCAAAATCTACAACTTTTATTTGTATATGAATTCCAAACTATTCTTCACAATAGTACTTCATGATGATTTTTCTCAAATCATGAATTTCAAAGAAGACTTTGGATGTTTAGGGGTTAAGCAATAATAAGTGAAGTCACTTGTCAAGCATTTAATGCTCAGGTATGTAATCTGTGATCAAATCGTGGGCAATTCAAAAAATCTTTGAAATTTGAAGATTTTGCAAGCCGTGGTACTGTATATTTGTGGCCCAACTGACAATTTCTAACCCACAATAGAGGTATTTAACCCCTCATCGCCGGAGGGGACGAAAAGTGTCCTCACAGAAAATTCAAAGTGCTGTAACTTTTGCATCCGATGTCCAAACTCAATAAAATTTGTTGGTAAAGTTGTGCTCTCTCTTCTAGTTTATGTGTCAGAATTTTCAGATCAATGCAAGCTTTATTGATTTCTTGAAAGCCAATCGAAGTTCATAAGTTCAATTTGAATTCACCAAACTGCATTTGAAGGCTGCAACTTCGGGGGCTTGTATCTCCTTCATCCAATGTTTGTTTTCAATAAAATTTGTTGTGTTATGTTCCCCTTTAAGTATAGTTATTGTGGTTAAATTTTCATGTCAACCCAAGTTGTTTTGAATGCTTGGGAGCAATTCGAAGTTCAAAATCTAGACATTTTTGCATTACAGTGAACTTTGGTGGCTTATAACTTCTTCATACAGGAGTTTTTTTCAATAATTTTTGTTGGAAAAGTTTCACATACTAGTCTAGTTCTTGTGGTAAAAATTTCATATCAATTCAAGAAGATATGATTGACTGAGAAGCATTTTAGCAGAGGTAGGTTTAGCTGTAGATGTGTTTTATTGCTACTTTTTTCACTGTTTTTTGACATTTCAAAACAGCTTTGCAAATGCAATGAGTCAGTTAAATGTTTTTTTTTTCCACCAAAGTGTTTGTCTTTTGGTTTAGAATTACCTTGTAGTTTAAAGTTTTTTCATTTGAGTAGGTTTAGAAATCGAATTCCACCTCAAAATGTGTTTTTAGGAAAATTTAAGCATCTTTTTTCAACACTAAAACATTATAATCTTTCAATCTATACGGTCAAATGACCCCAAATTTTACTTACACCATCTACAACATGCACACTATAATATTGTACGGTTGAGATTTTTATACCTTAAGGGAGGTTCCCACTTGGCTGTATGGAGCAGTCGCTTTTAAAGTGTAGGAACGCTGCCGCGAAGTTCGCAAGTCCCGTTCACACGAAAAGTGATTTCACTGTGTATGTGCGTGGCAGTCCGCATTACTGAAGGGAGTGGGACGTTCCCACTTGCTGTCAGGAGTGTGATTTAACGAGTTAAAAAAGCCGTGGCCGTTCCCACCTGCTGTGTCAGTCTCATCAAAAGCAGAGGTGGGTCCGGCTGAAGTCCTGTCGAGGACGACGGCGGAGGCGACGTCCTCATTCCTCAGAGGCCGTAATGTTTTGGATTGCCAAGATTTTCGTTCGCTACTGTTGTAGATGGACATAACGGATTACTGTAATCACAAAATCTGTGATTAATGTTTACTCGCAGGGAAGTCCTCGAAAGGTGTGTTCAGTTGCTGTGAAATTTTGTCTTCGTCGTTATCGGTGCTGCAAACTTCGGCGGAGAAGCGTGCCTTCTCGGTCTTCCGATTTCCACCTTCTTCTACAAAGCGCAGCGTGCTCACAGCCTTCGCAGCGCAGGTACATAACTGTCCGGTTTCCGCTCCCAGATACTGAGTTTCAATTTCATTTCTTGCATATCGGCTAAAAGGGAGTGCTATTCAAGTTGTCGTGTTTCACAGTTCCGCGACACATTTTCTGTGTTCAAGTTTATCTGTTGCCACATTGTTGGCTTCATTGCGTGTCGTTGCTCGTAGTGTTGGACCGCCGAGGGAATTCAAATGACACGTGTGTTCATTGTCTGTTAGTGCACTGTAGCCATGTGTGAATCTTTTTGGCGACAAGGTCATGTCATGTGCAATTCAGTTTCAAAATCGGTGACTGCATCCTGTTTAGGGTTATAAAGATGGTTGTCATCTCTTGTTCTGAAGTTCAGTAACGATGTTGGTCGCAGACATGGACACGTTCAATGACTTCACCACTATGGTGTCCTTCACGTCCTTTGTGCTCGCGTTGATTCTCGACGCGAATCAGTCCTTCCTGTTGCCTTCATATAACGCAGAGGCAGAAGACACAGCTCAGATTGCAATGATAGCTTTGACAGACATGCCTGTTCTCGATACCTTCAGCCTAATGAGCAACTCCCTGCACCATTACCGTTTGTGCTTCTCTGCAATTGGTTTTAGTGATGAATTGACTTACTGGATTCGTCCCCGTTCAATTACTTGGTTCTCGAGGTTTTTGGTGGAGCAATATGAAAATACCCGTTGGCTAGCTATGTTTAGAATGACGAAATCTTCTGTTTTCGCCTTGGCTGACATCATTAAACCTCATGTCCAGAAAAATGATACAAGGTACCGTGTAGCAGTGCCTGTAGTTGTACGATTGGCTTGCACTTTGTTCAAGCTCAGTCATGGTGCGAATCTCACTATTTGTAGTGAAATGCTCGCGATCGGTCGTAGCACAGTCTGTAAAGTTCTGCGGGAGGTGGTCTTTGCTATTAACGACACTTTGAAGCACGAAATTTCTTGGAGTCGAGGACAGCGTTTGCAGGAGACTCAGTCCAAGTTTGCCGAGATTTGTTCTTTACCAGCAGTTGTCGGAGCCATTGACGGCATGCAAGTGCCGATTTCGAAACCACCTACTTCAGTGGCCGATTATTTTTACTTTAAAACAGGTGCGTACAGCATGAACTGCCAAGAAGTTGTTGACAGCGACAAGCGTTTCTTGGACCTTTACGTGGGAATGTCAGGTTCTACAAATGACAGCAGAATGCTGCGGCGATCGTCTTTGCATTACTTAGCTTCACACGGTCAGCTGATGGATCCAACACATTCAGTTGATGGTCATTCGCCGTATTTGATAGGGGACTTGGGCTACCCTTTACAGCCATGGCTGATGGTTCCTCATAAAATCGGCGTATAGCTCTTCATTTTGGAGCGTCTATTTAACAAGAAACTCAGGAGAGGTCGATGCGTAGTAGAGAATGCATTCGGAATTCTCAAGCAATCATTCCGGGAATTGCTTGACAAAAGTGATTTGCACTTAACTTTTTTGCCCGACGTCATTGTCTGCTGCGCGATACTACATAACGTCCTGCTCCGTCAGTCTCATGACGAGATTCAGGAATTACTTGAACTACTCAGAACGGAAGGAATGCAGACCGCTGAACCTGCATGGGATGGAGGTCGAATGGACAATGTAGTCTGAGATCTTAACGATGAAGTTTGTGACGCCGCCAAGAATAAACGTCAAGATTTGGGAACATACCTGGCCACGAGGAGAAGACCTCTGTAGAAGTGACGGTGACTTTGAACACAGAAACAGTGAGCTCCAGTCTGTTTGTGTGTGCAATTTAGCATAAAACGACTTCAACATCCGAATTTCAATGAGCATGTGCACTTGAAGTTATTCACAATTTTTTGTTTTTTTGCTATATATATTCGTACATTGCAGACAGTGTGTGCTGCCAGGTTGCCGACGGTGAGGTCGCCGAATCAGCTGCGGAGGAAGGTTTACTTCCCATTCGCAGTGACTACTGTAAAAACGACTATATTCCGGACATAAAAGTTTTCTGTAAGGAGCACTTACCTATTATTTTCTCAGTGCACATTCAGTCGGCAGTGACTGAATGTGACATACACTTTTACACATGCTGTACATACAGTGAGCATACCCAGGAAAAAAGAAAGTCAAGCAATTTTCAGACGTCTAAGTTTGTTCTCACAAGGAAGTGTACAGGCTAACAGGATAGCAGTGGCCGCCGAGGGATGGCACTATTACCGGTCACAGAGGTACTTCTGTAATGTTGAGTGAGTAGGAGACATCTGCACTGTCCATGTCTTTGTGGACGGAAGCGGTGGCCATTCCAGGTGATCGCTCAGCCTCTGTAGTCGGAGGGTCTCTTCTCGGGACATTGTTATCAGCAGCGTCGGCTGACTTCTGTGCACCAGTGTATGCATTGTGTACATACATGGAGCTCGCTTTGCTGAGTCCACTTCCTAAAACGGTGGTCAGTTGCGTCAGACATTGTACCATCTCCGTCTGCTTCACAATAGCGAGTCTTGCATTTTCGTGGGCAATCATGGCATTCTCGTGGATTCGGCGGTCCCTTTCTCTGTGGTAACTCATTTGCTCAGTGAAAAATTGCAGCTGAACCTCAATCTTGGAGCGTTCTATTTGGAAGGAGGCGTTTGAGATGTCCTTCATTTGTGATGCCATAATTGATCCGGTTTCCTTTGTTGCCTGCGCTATAATGGCATGTCCAGAAATGTTCTTCCTCCGAACTCCTATGTTGCCGGAACGTCGCTGCATGTCAATGGTATTGTTGTCTGATGAGTTGATTAGTACAGGTGTGACTCCTCCGAGGACGGCACCTGCAACACTGCGGTGCAAGGGTAACTTGCCTGTACGAGAACTTGGTTGCTGGTCTCTAGGACTGGAAGTCGGCTGAACGGAGGTCTGCGGTGAACTCTCTTCGGTAGACTTCGGTAGTGACTGGTCCTCCACGTCCATCGGGTCTTCTGTCTCCGTGTCTGTGTCTCCATCAGTCTTGTCGTAGTTGTTGGCATGTGCAAGTGGCTTGAAATTGGAGTTCTCTGGTGACAAGAAATCACGAAGGTGTGGTGGTTGGATCAGCGGACGGCTACCGAACCATTCGTGAATAGCGTGAAAGAATTCCTCCGAGAATTGCCGGGGAAGTCCTTCTGCCTTTCGTTGAACTGGAGTCAAGTCCCAGTAGTCTGCAATGCTGTGACCACTGCGTCCGACAATTTTCTTGTACTCCGGCAATAGTTGGTTCCATTTAGTTTTGTATGCAGGTCCATCACGAACAACATGTGAAAACCCAGCGCTCATGACTTGCTGTGATATTCTGTTCCACTTGTTCATGTCAGGTATCATCAAGTCTCTCCCGTCGACAACGTCCTTCTCGGCTAAGTATTGTTGCTGCTTTCCCTGGATGAGGACCAAGATTTCAGCACTTTGCCAATTTGGGCCTCTATCTTTCCGAGCTCATTTAGCATTGCTCGGACCAGTACCGCAGTCGATGTCGACCTCAGTGAATTGGCGATTGATGATCACCGGAGTAAGCACTGGCCGTATACCCGTGAAGCCTGAACGAACCAAGGGAGGATGCATTCTTGCACGGCAATGACAGATCATCAGTTTCAGTGACGGCACTCTGCCACCGAAGGTCAGTTCCCATTCCCTTCTTTTTTTTTTTCCAAATATGGACTCGCAATTTTATGCTACCACGTTGTTCACACTGTACTTCTAATGAAAGTGGTATCGTGGTCTGTGATTGGCAGCGGTATAACATGCTCGCACTGAAGACGTTGGACCCTCTCAAGGTAAAGTGACGACTCTCGTGACAAATGCAGGAACACGGAAGTGAACTTCATTTCCTGTTGTGTATTGTATAAAGAGGAAGACTGTACGCAACTCTGACATCCTCAGTGCAACGTTGAGGATGTCCAGGTAAGACTTCTCTCACGCATGGCAATTTCATGATACATCGCACTTGAATGAAATGGAACTTAATTTTTTTCATGTTCAAGTTAGCATGTATAATTGCCCATGCACGTGGCTACTAAAGCACAGCTATAACTTTCGAATGATTTGTGAGATTTCTCATGAAACACATAGCAGTTTGAAATTGCGTGACCTATACATGTTCTAAATGACTGCGTCAGTAGGTACATGCTCCTATTTTTAAAGAAAACAGTTTCGTTAGAGAATGCACATAACAGTTGTCCAAAAAACCTAGACAAAATGCAAGAACTCTGTCATGTACATTACGACAACTATTTTGCCGATATTCATTGCGGCATCAGAGGGGGTTTGTCTTGTGCAGGTACTAGCGTGGTCCTGTATAGATCGAAATTTTTTTTTCGTAAAAGCTGTTCCATTCTGCAAAACGAAGACGGTATGCAAATTTGACATGCTATTTACAATGTTTAGAACGTCCAGGTTTGTCAGTTTACACGCACAGCAGTTTGCTAATTAAGAACAGCCACACCTAACGAAACAAGGTATGCATTCTATAGAACTGAGTAGGTGATTTTTGATATGCACTTGGCTTTCAGTACACAATTCTAAGTTGTGAATGCTTTGTCATCATACAGATGAAACACATATCTCATTCATATTTCTGTATCTCTGCATGTTTTAAATGAGCACATGGTTTTCTACATCCTCACGTCCTTAATTTAACGAGTTACAATAACGACTGGAAATCAAAGCTATCCGCATTTTTCACAAATATTGAGCTCACTTTATTCTGTACATTTTGAGAACTGCTATGCCGCTACTCATTGAGCCATCGGAGAGGTGTATGTCTTGTGCAGGTTCTACGTGGATCGTCAGTGAACGGGAAACATTCATTCCCAACCCCCCTTCATGTATAATTGGAAATTCAATGAAGAACTTACCTTGAATCGAAACGGCGGTGGGTCGGAAGGAGGTAGTCATCTGTGGACGACCATGTTGATTCTCCATTGTTGTAGATGTATTGTGCATGTCCTCACAGCACAGAGCTTTCCAGAATTTGAGGGACAGCAGTTTGCAAAGTTCTCGACGAACAACATACTCAAACGAACATATTTTTTCTTATGTATTCCAAAGAAGTAGCGAATTCACAATGATAGCAGAATTTAAGCTTACTCAGAACTGAAATTGCACTACTGAAATTCCTGCAAACTGCACTGTTGCATTGCTGAACACAAACTTGACAGGACCCAGCTTCCTGACTAGTACTCTTCCAGACGACGGCTCTGAGGATGCTTTTTTGGGAAACAGTGCGTACGTTTACTTTAAAGAGGGATAAGTGCTTTGGCGCTCCTTTCTTAATGCGACTATGAGCCCACCATGTAATTAAAAACGCTGTGTATAGTCCGAAATCTACATTTTCCCAAGAACTTCAATGTACTACACACGCCTAAAGAAACAATGGTGGGCCTGCACAAATATCTCAATTACTGCCCATAACAATGTTGTTTGCACTCTGCCACATCAACAGCCAACTAGGTTCGGCTAAAAACTACTTCCCAAGTGGGAATGCACCACCTGTTTACTGCTCTAACAACGGTCCCTTGACACCAAGTGGGAACATACCTTTACTCACATTTAGATTTATAACACTTGAAAAGCAAGGTTGTTTTTTGACATGGTTAGAGCTTTGGCGGTGAGGGGTTAACCCCTAAATGATGGACCCATGACCATTGATTTCAAACTCCATTGCCCATCACTCAATTTGATGCCATTTTGCAACTAGATATGTATGAAAAATTTTATATTTATTTTTCAGAGATGAAATTACGTGTCTCCTTTACTTCACATCAAAATTTAGATTTTTTTGTAGAAAGCTGATTTTTTTGAGAATTTTTGAAGAGAATGTGAAGAAAAATCATAATAAATAGAAAATTATTTCAAAAAATCCGAAAATTTCACCATATGTGTATATTACAATGACAAACATCATGGTGTAAACTCAATTTTCGTGTCATTCTATAATTAGAAAATAATAGACATTGAAAATACACCCAAAGTTCAAATTGCAATAAAATATGCAATATTAGGAATTTTTTCAAAATTCAAATTGGAATAGAAACTAGAGTAGATGAACTTCATTTTATTAGTTGGACTCAAACTCAAAAAATATCATTTTCGTGGAGAAATTTCAGATTTAGAGCAAGGAACAATAACTTCCCAAAATACTCTAAAATAACATATTTTTTGATCCGTTTTTTTTAATAACTTCTCATTTCCATGAAGACAAATATTGGAAAGAGTACAAACTCAATTGGATACTCTTCATAACCCAATATGAAAGGTCAACAAGGAAAAGGAAGATGAAAAAATGCTATTGAACTATTCTCAGCTCAACAGTAATGTCATCCAAACGCCAAAAACTGACGTCCTCGGCGTTCCAGGGTTAAAAAGGGTTCAGATGAGAAGTTAGGACAGCATACGAGCCAGCAAGCCAGATCGAGCTCAAAACCAATTTTTGCAATCCGGTCATCCTTGCCTTTTCAGAGCTTGACTTTCGATTCAGGGGTGGAAGACAGGTTACCTTTCAAATACCTCTGATAAATAAAAATTTTAAGAAGCCTGCACGTTCAGATTCACATCAGAAAGGTAAGGGGACGAAGAATCCAACTTGGTCGTAGAGCT
The DNA here is from genome assembly GCA_951230915.1 of Antitrichia curtipendula. Lineage (NCBI taxonomy): Eukaryota > Viridiplantae > Streptophyta > Bryopsida > Hypnales > Leucodontaceae > Antitrichia > Antitrichia curtipendula. The sequence goes on from OX579635.1 coordinate 30,046,196, forward strand.
CTGTCTCTCGCTTCGGATAATTCTGCTTGTTACAGTTCAGAAACATCACCCAGATGAAAACAGGAGCACGTTCATGAGCAGATAAAATAAATAAATTGTGAAGTCAACAAATGAGCTTCACAACAATTTCCTCCCTCTAATGGGCCAAACCCCAAAGAGAAGGTATTACATTACTTCTGCACAAAATGTCACGTTACACTGCTAGTCTAACTAGTCTCAATTGACATTCGTCATGAATATACACGGATGAAGTGTGTCTGTATCAAGTGCACCAATACGTTGCTCCATCACAGAAAGAATTAGTGAGAACGAGTGCTCATTCGTTTCCAACCTTGTAGAAGACGATCAGTAACTGCCACCAAACCTACTAGCAATTGCAATGCGCTGCTCAATAGAGTAATGGACTCCCTTCTCTAAGTAGGACGAACAGGCTGCCACCATCCCCGCGTGAAATCCGAATGTCTTCATCAAGAAAGGTGGTCAACAACCAGGACTGCGCCCGGTCTGTTTGGATTGGGAACTTCAACGGCGGTTGGCCAGAGAGAGTTCTAGCTACTGCTCTTGCAACCTCTTGGAGAGGTTGCAACAATCCCCGAGCGGGCGTCAAGTCGATATTCTGCCCAAATACATCCACGCTTGCAGGAACCTCAATGGACTCCGTCAGCTTCGGAGCCCCAATGACTCCCTCCTCAAATTTCACCTGCAGACATTCAAATCAAACCGATCAACTACCAAACAATGTATATGCATAACTAGTTGTTACTAATTTTTCCCGACACCAAATGTTTCCTACTTCTGGTAAAGGTAGCAGCACTTTAATCGGACAGTGTACCCAACTCGGCCAAAATGTGCCCAAGGTAAATTCTAGGGCAAGACCGTACCTCTACAGGACGTGTTGATTATTTTCTAGAAAATCACAGCACACATATCGTAGAGATACATTTTAAACTTAGAATGTACAGCCTCGATACATTCGAGCTTCCCATTTACAGTATATCTACCTTAGTAATCTCAGGCAAGTAGAAAAAACAGAGGTACTACCAATCTGTTTGTAAAGAGGTAGTTCCCAAAAAGTAAAGCTTCACTTCCAGCTATTCCTGAGAATACCCTAAACCACAGAAAAATTTACCTTGGTCTCAATCAGACAATGGCAACGTTCAGCTTGGTGAAAACTAAACATCTGCATTACATGCAATTAGAAAAAAAACGTATGTAATACCTGAACCCGCTTTGGACTACGAATTTCAAAGGAAGCAGAGGCGCTGAAAGATGTTGAAGTCAAAGGTCCTTCGAACGACACATTGTTTTCCACAGTGAGTGCCTGGGTATTTATGGTCTGTGAAATCTCACCAACGGTCACCAATGGCAGATTTCCCGCAGCCAACAATGGATAAAGCTCAGAGTACGAGGTATAACTGTCACACCAGCAGAGAAAGCATGAGTTGCAATGACCAGATTAAATTGACGCTACATTCTGAAATTTTCTTGCAAACATGTATATACCAAAAACTTTCACAGTTCTAAAACTAAAGTATGCTTCATGTACGCTGTCTCTTTTGGTGTAGGGAAGAAGACGTACGCCAAAATCCACTTTCCATCCAAGAGATTTAGGGCTTCGTTAGGAGCAGGGGTAGGATTCTTCGCTTCCAGCTGCGAGATGAGCTCAACAATCTCAGCACGGGAGTCACTGCTGGCTCGTAAACCCCTCTGCGTACCATAAAGAGAATCAATGAGCTGCTGCTTCAGATCTTCCACATCCTCATCAGCTTCATACTGTTCCTCGGACCCTGCCGCATCCAAGGTACCATCGTTGAGAGCTTCCACGTAGCCTTCGTCAATGGAGCCTGCCGGGGGCTCCAAGAGAACCGCAACCTCTTCTTCACCCTCAGCCGAATTCAAAATACCTGCGATTTCGGGCTCCTCACCTCCAATTTTCTCTCCCTCCTCACCTCTGGAGAAATGTACAATTTCGTGAGACCAATCGATAAGACAAGCACTGCAACTCATCTTCTTTCACCACATGAGACATTTTAACACAACCGAGGACATCTCAAAGCGTATGGTTTCCAACTCACCGATACGCCAGAGGCACATAGATTGACTCAAAGCCCTATAAACCAAGTTCAAAGCTAAAACCCTTCCTTTCAATTATTGCGAGATACACTTATTGTTTTATATCACATTTACCAACCTAAATTAAAAAAACTCAACCAGAATAAACTCCCTTCTATTCCTAGTCCTCAATAAAAAGAAGCAAAGAAAAAATCTTCTCTAGTCAAAATTGCGATAGAAAACATTTAGTGCGTCTCACAGAAATTGAAATAGACGGTGCACTTAATTCGATCGCAGGCCTTCAATGCAGGAAGAAAGAGAGAAAAGGCTAGGTTCCACCCCATCTCTACCAAAAACTAAACCACAAATGCAAAAATCACACAATGCGTGCCCCAAGAGATAAGAGCGAAACACATACTCAATCTCGCCTCCTACGGCAGCGAAGAGAACAGAGCTCCGCCGTCTGAAGCCTCGCGGCGTAGCTTCCCAGAGCGTTGGCTTCACAGCCACCACCGCAGGTCGCGTCCGACTCCTGCAATTAGCCGACACACTGCTCGTCCGGTCCACGCACTGTGCCCTGGGGTTCAAAGCGAACTGCTGCGAGGCCATAACTCGCGTGGAGGTCGCCGCCATGGCCATGGCCATTGCCATTGCAGCCGTCACTCGACCAATTCCACGAATTCCAAAATCAGGTAGGTTCCCCCTGTCTCCTCCTGAATGCAAACTTCTAGAGGAGTGGCCGTGAAGGCTGCGCTAAGTGAAGTCAGTGAGCTCTGGCGCACATTGCAACGAAGATTGTAAGTTAGCCAGTGCTGCAGAGCAAAGACAACAAGTCATTGGGGAAAAGCGAGAAAGCACGTAGGGACGTTGTTCATTTTCTCCTCGGGAGGCTGCATGACCGCTTCTTCGTCGGAGCCGCGCGGCAGGAATACTGGCCCATGGCGATGCCACGTCGCCGCAGGGTTCCTCGTCGTGTCGATGTCGTGTCACCGGACTCCGTCCTCCTCATTGGAAAACCCGGCCACCGCCAACAAATTTTGCATGCATTGTTTGTTGATCAAATTCCAACCTGTTACTCCCTAAAGCGGAGGTTGAATGTCGTTGAGCACAGGCGACCAGGAGACGGCGTCCAAAAGACGGTAAGTTTGAGCCCTGGTCGCTGGAACAGAAGATCGTCGTATGCACTCCGGGGCAGCCATGGTCGACCATAGTCGGTATCAATAATCGTTTACTGCCTGCCTCCCCACACCCTGGTACGCTTCTTTTATACTTTGTGCAATTCGATGAGTTACAGTATCTGCGCTGTGGTGGCAGAATTGATTATGCATTCCACTGTTTTGGAAGAGGAGGCATCTTTGAAGTTGAGATTGGGGTTTCGAAATGCTCTCGAATGTGGAAACGGGAGTCGAGTTCTGTGATTGAAACAGGGGTAAGTTTGATCTTTAGGTTTGATTTTGATACATTCTCGTAGAATATTCATCTTCGGAATTACCAATTCAGCTATACGTTGCTTCTGGTAAGGCTGTTCTGTTATGGTATTCCAATTGCAGGGCTACCGACGTACTTATACGAGGATTGCAGTTGTGACAGTCCATTTCCATATCGTCCAAAACGAGCACAGACGATCGTGTTAAATGTTGCGAAGACCGATTTAGCACGACTGTTTAACGAGACTTGTCTATGCGATTTGAGGTCACGTGGTTTTTTCTACGAATTCGATTTGTACGGAGACGCAAATTGATGGCCGATCAACGCATACTCTACCGAGTTGTCGACCTGAGCTTGTGTTTTTGAGTTTTTCTGGAGATACGGAGGACAGCAACCTGAGTCCATCATAGCAAAAATCGACTGTTAGACAATGGCCGAATCAGGTGTTGAAACAGGGAAGGATGGAATAGTACCAAGAAGCTTGTAAGTTCCGCACTCAGCTACACCACCTTCTTTCTCTGGAAAAATCTAAATGTATCAATTTTCTGTGATGCTACGCTTGTAAGTGATGGATATGTATCATTTTAACGACTGTTGAATTCTGCGTTTGCTCTCGGTTTGTTCTACCATGATAATTCTATCGCTAGTGTGTTTCAGGGAAGGGGATGAAGTCCAACGTGCGGTTAGAGCTACAGGAAATCTCTTATTTCCATGGAAAGATGCCTTTGGAGCGTTTATGTCCTTCTTCAGGCTGCTGCCCCCGGAAAACCTATCTGCCTCGGCTACTCTTGCCGGCTTGACTTTTGCCGTGAAAGACATGTAGGAGTCCGCACCTCTAACTTCAGATTGTTTTGCTGTAAGATGGTGACGAGTAGTTGTTTTTGGAGGTCATTATGCTTGGAGTACTTATGCGTGTTTTGACAGATTTGATGTGGAGGGACTTGTTGCTGGCTTCGGCTCCCCGGATTGGGCAAGAACGCATGAACCTGCCAAACGAACTGCACCAGTAATTCAAGCTTTGCTGAATGCAGGTGCTACATGCAGCGGGAAAGTCTACATGGATGAGATGGCATACAGGTAAGACTCAAGGATTATGAAGACACTGCTTGTCTTTTGCATTGGGGTAATCAGCTACCATTAGTCCAGCCAGCTAGCAAAATATTCGATTGTCGGTATAAACTTGTTGGTCACATGGACTTTGAAAGTTTTTATTAGCTATGAAGGTGACATGATCCCAGACGTGGCGTTCTATGGTGATTCATGGGGATGAAAAATCATATACTTAGGCATCTAAGCAAAGAAGTCGTGGAGTTCTGCACCAATTGCATAATCGTGTTACCATCTTCTTATTTGGTTCTTCCATCTTCTCATCTGAGTGTGGTTTGTTTTCATTCTATTCGAAGCATTCTTGGACAGAACGCACATTATGGAACACCGATAAACCCAGCCGATCATAGCCGGATGCCAGGAGGATCATCGAGTGGATCTGGCGTTGCTGTTGCCGGAAATTTGGTTGATTTTTCGCTCGGTGAGTTCATAGCCGTTTGACACAATGCTATTAGCTAATTGAATTTGACATTATTCGTGCCAATTTGTAGATTTGCGGAAGGGACCTTATTTTCTGGGTTCAAAGGACCTAGAGTTTTAAGCTGTACAGACTGCAATCCCTCTTCATCATTTATTCAGGAAAGCCTCTTACGGAATTTTTGGCTTTCAACAGGGACCGATACTGGAGGAAGTGTCAGGGTTCCAGCCTCCTTTTGTGGCGTTCTTGGATTTCGCCCTTCCCATGGAGGCGTTTCGGCAGTTGGTGTGACTCCAATGGCACAAAGCTTGGATACCGTTGGTATTGACCTCCCTTCCCTTCTATGATCGTCATTTCAAATGATATAGCATCGCGAACTTTGATCTGTTGACAAAAAGTATCAGATCGATTAGAGTTCCCGCACTTAACTAGCTCTCACTAAGGTCGACGGCAAAAGCACAGTTGTACGGTGTGACTATAGTTTCATAGTTTCATCATACTAAAGTGTAAGCGTGCATCCTCTTTCTTGAGATTAATGCCTTGTTGAGGACGCGAAGGTGAACATATGAAACAATTTCTCTAGTATGATTTTTTATCCAATTTGAGAATTCTTCTAGTTTCATAGCGATTTCCGCCTCCCATCCATTCCCGTCAGACAATCACTTACCTTCGTAACGTGCAGGTTGGTTTGCAAGGGACGTTTCAATCCTTTGCAAAGTGGGTGAGGTTCTCCTGCATACTGTAGCTCCACAAGATCCGAGGCCAGGAAAGCGTTTTTTAATTGCTGATGATTGCTTCAATATGTCAACCCATGCCAATGATAGGAGACTGGGCATCATTTCTAGGTCGATCACAGCATTATATGGAGGTATAGGTTCCTACGACTTTGTTATGTGACTTGTTTACTTCGCATTAACTATTGGAAATACGCACCAGGGCTGTGAGATTTTACGACCCAAATTATGTTTTCCTTAATTGTCTATTTCCTGGTTCAGCAGTTAATGATCTCTCAGTTGCGATTTTGATGCTGACAACGTTTTTGAACCTGAACAGGTCAAGCCTTGCAACATGTGAACATTGAGCAGTATCTAGCATTAAATGTCTTTTCGTTGAAAGAATTTACAGAGAAGATGGGTGGAAACAATGAACTTGGGACATTGGAGTTACTTGACGATGTCTACACACAACTTGTAAGGTAATGTGGCTACTGGATCTCAAGCAAACCGATACGGAATGTACTGATTAATGAGTTTCAGGATTCAATTTCAAACATTACTGGTTTAAAATGCAGATGGGAGTTCAAGATGAACTACGAAAAGTGGGTCACTGTCGAAAAGCCCAATCTGGGAGACGAGACGGCCATCCGTGTTAACAGTGCGATGAACACATCCTCGCAATTGATGACTCTAACTTTGCAAGTGAAGGAAGAGACCAGACATGCCATCAACGAACTTTTGAAGGTAACTCTTTTCGCGCTACTGTAAACTTTTGAAGGAAGTTGTGAGAATTTATTGAATTTGTGAAGTAGGGCGTTGATGTAGTATTCAGTTTTAGGAGCAATGATCTGTACTGCACTCACGGATGTGTTGTGGGCTATTAACCAGGACGATGTTATACTCGTAATGCCAACAGTTCCGGGGCCTTCACCAAAACTAAATGCTGAAGGAGAGGCACTTGAGCGATTTAGTGCTAGTGCATTCGCTCTTCTAAGTGTTTCTGGTCTGGCTAGTTGTTGCCAGGTATAGTTCCTGCATTTGGAGTGGAGTAATCCTTTCTGTCTGAATGGTGGGATAAAATGCTGATGTCGTTGTCAAGTGCCATAAGTAAACGTTCGTAACTGTGTCTCTACAGTAACTGTCTACATGAAGTTTGTTAGGAAACATCTTGCCGAATCCACACTGTCTACTTAGCACGGTCTAATGTGGTCGGGTGGCTTGGTGCAGGTGAGCATTCCTACAGGTCTGATAGACTGTGGGCCCGTGGCAGTCTCTCTTCTTGCGAAACAGGGATCAGACCACCTACTGCTGCACACTACATCAGCATTATACCCCACCATTCAGACAGAAACTAATGCTGAAAGCATTACAGCACATGATGTCTGATGCGCGCCAGAATTTTCACCAGGCTGATGTATGGTTCTGGTTAGCTTCATAACAGTCAATAGATACATCAATAGCAAATAAAATCTAGGGGTTTGAACTACACTAGAAATCTCTATTATGGGTTACACTGTTAATGCTAGCATGGTGTTATTGTGAATACGACAGGATGCTTCAAAAATTGATGACATCTTGTATCAATGCATACTAAATTTTTGCCTTTAAATGGACTCTGGGGTTAAGATCCACCGGTATTCTAGGGGTTCAAATTTTATGAATTACATTTTCTAAAGATATACAAAACTCAACTTTATCCTAATTTGACTTCGTGATTGATTGACTTACTGTTTATGAACACATGCAAGGGTGAGAAACAAGAAAGTGGAGGGCTCTTCAATAATCCAGACCTTAAGTTAGGCTGTTTGTTTGTCGTGTTTCTTACTGTGAGTTTGATCGTCCCACAATCAAAGAATGAGAGGAACCACAACACAAGAAATCGTGATTTACCACTTCAAGGACAAGTCGCAGGGAGCCAACTCCTTTCTCTCTCCACATTCCTCACAGCAACTCTTTTGGGAAAGATCGGGTGGAGCACCGCGTCTGAACGTAACTTCTTACTTGTTGGATTCAGGATTTCAGGATTTAGGGTTTTTAGGGTTTAAGGTTCATGCGCAGCATTCCGTAGCCCCTCTTGCAGCTTCCATGCTGCGGATGAGTATGAGATCGCAGGGGGTGAAACCACTGTTGGATCGACTCACGCCATCATATTCCGCAGGATGGGCGCGACATTTTCAGACCTCAAAGCCTGCCTCAAATACGGTACCTATTCATGCACCACTCTTTCTTACCCTAGCTGTCTCTTTCTGTCATATTTTCTCGGAGCTTGGCGGAGAAGTTTGTTCACTAATTCCAATTAAGATAACCTCAAAGTGACACTTTCTCTTATCCTACCATTTGATTTACGGTACTCGCGAGAAAATTACACCTATGCGTGCGAATCGTAGAATGACAGAGCAAGTTGTTTTGTATTTTTTTGATACCCCGACAGTATCTTGCAGATTTTCAGATCCTAAACTGAAATAGGTATTTTGAAAGTGTTGTCCTTCCTACATAGGCTTAAATTCGTCAGCAGTTGCAATGCCGGCCAACAATTAGAATCAGATGAACGAGAATAGAATTTGAGGAAAATTGTAGAATGCCCACAATTTGCAGAATTCAAATGCGTGTAACTGATCTACTGGATGGACGACATATGCTAATCGTGCCTGCTTTGTATTGATCAAATTGAATAATGAGAAGTTTCGGGAGTGCTATTTCACGTATGGTAAATCTCGTCATTGGATTCATTATTGAAGAGTCTAGGTTGATGATGTGACGATAGATGCATTTGGATGCCTATGCCGAAGAATAGAGATTTGGTATGTCATATTTGAGTTAACTAAGTACTATATTTTCTCACTGCAGTTGGGATTATGGAGGATGAGGACATTGGCTCCAACTATCGAAGCTTTTCATCATCTTGCAGAGCTTGCCGGGCAGGCCAGAAGATGGTCCAGACAAACCCAGCGTGATGGAGTATTTGGAGTCGCAGGGGATCGACATAGCTGCCTTGGGAGATTTGGAGTTGCCAAAGGCGAAGGGTATAATGAGAGAACGCCTCGATTATCTACAGAACGTGATTGAGCTGACCATTAAGGACATCAAGGACTACCCGCTCATGATCGGGTATAGTGCGAGGAAAAACTTAAGCCCTGTCGTGCAGTATTTTCAAACCCTAAAGGTGACCAGAAACTCTCTCCTGTTCTGATTCGGAAGTACCCGCAGGTGTTGCATTCCAACGTTGCTATTGTTTATAAACTGCGTTTATAAATTTCATATGAACCTAAATTTCAATATATATTGTAAAATCGTGGGTGTGTTGTACTGTTGTCATCAACGCAATTTTGTCAGGTAGTTTTTAATGCATACTTATTGCAACAATTACTGTGAAATGATTGTGCATTTGAATCTACTATCATGTGGAAAAATTATGGGCAATTTCGTTAAAATGGCGGTATTCCGTTAGTTTGGCACTTTTAACCGTTCAGACCTTGCACTCTGAAATGATCTGAAATCTACATCTATTTTAGATTTCTGACATCTATATCATTCTTAGATATCTGAAATCTACAAAAGTCCTAGTTTTTTCAAAAATTTCAGTCTAAAATCTATAACATTCATAGACTTCTAAAATATACAACAGTCCTAGATCTTTGAAATCTATCTTTGTCCTAGATGTCGCTTCTATGGTTTAGAGTGGGCACTCTGAAAATGGCACATGGAATACCGCCATTTTAACGAAATTGCCCGTTAAGAGAGAATTTAAGTTCCCACAGCTCTACGAAATGGGACCCTTAGACCCCGGCTCCAAACATCCACAGTCCTGAAAATTAGGATATTCAAGTGTCCAGAGCTCTAAAATCTAGAACTTTCAGATCTTTGAAGAACTCGTGCGCCTATCAAGTGCCTAGAGCTTTTGAAGCTAGATAGCTGTGAAAACTGAGACTTTCAAATTCGCACGACTCAAAAAAAACAAGGCAGCCCCAGATCAAAGCTTTTAGCCGACACAGCCAGCGCCAATTACTTTGATCAAAACAAATATAATTTTCGTTTCTGTTCTCAGAACTGGCAATGAGAATTTGAAATAATACGATACGACTTACACTCAGTCCACAGCATTGCTTGCAACAAATCGAAAAGTACCGAAAATGACGCATATACTACTTCAAGCAACACACCATCTCACTGAATCAAACCAGTAAAGCGCAATGGATTGCCCAGGTGATTTTGCTCTAGGAACGCGGGACCATTGAAAGGGCATCAAAGAAAATCAGTGCAACAAAACTTCACTTTTAGCAACCTGAAAACCGGGAACGGCAGTCCGAGAACCAAAGAATAGTCTCCCTGTGTGCCTTCCACACGCCTTGGTCAGGAATAGTCTACACAAACACTTATCAATCACTCTTCGCTCAGACTAACACACTAAACCAACAATGCGAGCTCATTCTCTACAAATGTCAAGTTCCAAACCAGGAAGACGTGAACTAGACAAGTGCACTTACCTAGATTCCGGTCCTGTCGATCAGGATCGAAGAAACGCGCACAGTGAGTACTGATAGAGTTTCAGCGAGACGCTGAATCGATACTTATACGAGAGCTCAGCTTCAAAAATGAATGCTGGCAAGTTGGCGGATTCCAAGGGATTTCAAAAAGCTCAAGCTTTGGATAAGTTATTAACTTATTATTACATTATTCTAGACAGATCGGTCGATAATTCTCACTTGGTTGCTGAACTTCCGGTTGTAACTTGATCGCCGCGCTATTTGCGGACTGGTAAACGATGCGTAACGGGCTGTAAAGGAGCCCGATCGGACTCGGCGATGTATGGGGCATTCAGTGATTCAGTCTTGCGCTATGTGGCGTCAAGAGCTTGCTTTCCGTGCCGGAATGAGTACTGGAACGCAGGTACGGCATGGGACGCTGAGGAGTGGGGATGAGTTTCGGATTACAGGAGGCTATTTGTGGCACGCGAGTTGAAGCCAGAGTTGCAAAATGAATCGGAGCGGAGGGCACGCCTTCTACAGATGGGGTGGGTGGATGTCGGCATGGACTGGAAAGTCAACCACCTACCCATCCCATCCACCTTCTTTGGGTTTTCAAGTGCCTGAGAAAATGCAAAACGGGGTTGCATTCGGTGAATGGGGAACTGTGCAACAGTGTTCGGGGAGAAATTTGAGCCCAACCAGCTGGGCATCCGTAGTTTTCTATTGGTAAACGGCCCGGGTACGCAACTCTTGTATGATATGTCCCTGATTATAATCACAATAATGGTTACAATGCATTTTAGTCCAATCTCAAGGCGGAATAGGATTTGTTTTAATGTGAAAAACTCTGGTAGCCCTTTCAACAAGGAATCCAAAATGTAATTATATACATGAAATGGGTATTCTTTGAGGATAATAATAGCATTAAAAAAACTAATTGTATGAGTTTTTTTAACCCCTAAATGTCCAAAGCCATTTTGCTTTAAGTTGAACAAAAAGTCAACACTTTGATAAATTGTATCGACTTTTTTGAATTGTAACCGTACAAATTCAAGCTAGACATATTAGAGATCACATAGGAAAAGAAAACACAATAATAAAGTAGCAACACCTATAACCTTCAATTTAAGGATTTTGGACATGATGTCTATTAATAGGTATTCAACAAATTATTGGACCCTACTACTCTACTAATAAAAGAAAAAGAATTTTAATTTTCTTTCAAATGTATTTTTTGGACACTATAAGTTTAAGTTGTGAATTTTTAAAGAGCTAACTATAGATGCACCTAATACCAATATTAGGGTCTGATATTCAAATGTAGTACATCCTTGTAATCACATCTATTTACTTCCCTAGATTTTCTAAGATTTTAGAGGTGGTGGTTACAAGTACAAAGATGCTTATGGATGTTGCTATCTTATCACTTATAGATTGAAAGATTAAAATGTTTGATCATGAGGATGTTAAAAAACGCCAAAGTGATTTGAAGTCTTCCAATCATCTTTTCACATGTCAAATCTAAAACGTTAGTCACCAAAAAAACATGAGGATAAAGGGCCTAACATATATAACCCCAATCAATTTATACTTTATAGCTTCTCAAAATCTACTCTATAATTTTTTTTAATTTAATTTCTGATGTGATTTTTATTTCAAGATTAGTGTATTTGAGGCATTTCTGAGATGAAAGATGAAGTCTAGTTATTTGGCAAGATTTAAAAATATATATTTTTTAAATCCAAGCGACAAGATCTTACAATTGATTAGGTTTCTTATTCTAAAATTTTGGGAGGGTATACTCTAACAAGTTAAATAAACTTAAGGATCCTATGGTTGAATTTGTAAATGAATAAATAAAGATGAAGATTTCAGCCTTGTTTTGGGCTTAAGTACTTTGAAGCAATTTTGGACCTAAAACCACCTTCTATCCTTTAGGGATTAAAAAATTATGCATAAGTGTTTCAATTCTTCATATACATTGTGAATTTTTTTTTTAATAAATATGCAACCCAACATCTTCTTCATCTCCTTTTATTTAATTTGTTTTGCACCAGGGTTGTCCCCGTCACGTCGTGTCCGTCCGTCAGGATTCAACCCCGGCGTCCGTCAGGATCCAAAAAAAAAAAAAAAAAAAAAATTGTGGACGGACGGACGGTCCGTCCAGGTCGACGGACAGGCCGTCCTCGGAAAAAAAAAAAAAAATTTTTTTGGGGACGGCTGGACCGTCCTTGTCGATGGTTGGCCGTCCCTGTGGACGGACGGTCTGTCCAGGTCGACGGACAGGCCGTCCTCGAAAAAAAAAAAAAAAAAAATTTGATCCTGACGCAATTCTGACGCGTCAGGACGCATCTGGACTGACGCCGACGGACATCCGGACGTGAAAACCCCACGTCACGTCCGGATAGACAACCCTGTTTTGCACCTAACTTTTGGATTCTTTTAATTTGATATAATTTTTACAAAAGTCGTCCTCTAAGCCATTTTAATGCCATTGACCCTTCATATAATATAAGAGTTGCATACCCAAAATAAACATTTTTTCATTGATAATCTTCGGCTATTTCTTTTAATTTGACTTGAAATATAATTTTTTGAAACAGTGAGAGGAAATTTGCTTGAAGTTTTGATTTAACCAGACAATTTGGAAAAATGAACCAATTCAAAATACATTAACTGCGGGTTCTCCCTGTTTATTGTTGTGGGAGGGTATTTGAGTGTGGAGTTTGTTATTGTGCACATCTAGACATAATGTGAAAAAAATAGTTCAATATGTTTCTTTTCTAGTTGCAGAGTGCAGACTTACAACAAGATGCAAGCGAGGATTCTTATCCAAAGACTAAGATAGAAACACCCAAATATAACACCAATCGTTCTTTGACACCTAAAAATGACCTAAACCCGAGCGCTATTGGACCCGAAGTAGACATGTGGGTTTCAAAAAGTTGTCACTCTCATTGAAGATGGGTCTAGCATTGGCCAATCATCCATGTGTGATCCAAACTTAGAATGTGCCGCTTTTGGATGTTTCCATGTCCACTGTGGTGTTAGTCTAGTGTCCACAGTCTTGAAGAACATGCCCAGCAACCCGCTGTATAGGTGGACCTTCAATATTGAATTTTTGGGGTCTCAATTGTTATTTCAAGGATCATCGTTTCGCTTCTCTTGAGGTGAAGCTAGTTTTCCACGACATGTCTGTAGGTGCAAGTCGAAAAAGGATAAATAAGGTTCCAATTTACATCAAAAATAAGGAGGCCAAAAATTTGAGAAGTTCTCCACTCCAAACCAAGGCTTTTTTTATTGGCTATATAGTGCTAGATTGCAACAAAAACAAATAATTTGCTTAAAAAATGGTGATAGTCTATGAAGCGTTTTTGCTAGAAAACTTCAAATTGAAAAAAAAATCTTAAATGAAATCGCTAGATTGTGAATGAAAATAGAATTATGGATATGTGATATATGCTAATGTGATATTTTCTATCCAATATGCAGATAGTTGTTGAAATTTGGAGCACCACTATAATATTTTATATCGCCATTTTGGCACTTCACAAAAAATGACAAAAAACACTACTCCAAACCCTCTTTTTCAACCTTTGGATTGATGTAAATAGTAAACTATCAAGAGAGCATAAAATGAACCACTAAATTTTTTAGTATATTTTAAAAATAAGATGGCTCATAAGTAGGACAAAAAATATTTAAATATTTGAAATTTTTTTGGCTTCTAGTGGGTAGATGCATGGTTGGGTGGCTCACGGACAACAACATATGAGTTTATATACCAATGAGTTTTGGGTACATTTGATGAGTTTTGGGTACATTCAATGAATTAATGGATGTTCATCCATTGGATTTTCAACATCACGCCCACTTAAATGTTTTTTTGTCATACAGATTTCCAAAAGAAATGGAAGAATACTTTTTTTTTACCCTTATATGAACTTTAGAAAAAAAGGCTGCAATAAGTGCAATTAGACCCTTTAAAGTCCATAAGTACACTTCTACAAATGATTCTATTTTTAAAAAATGAATTCTAGGCCTCTAAACCTAAAATACAATATATAGTAAGTTGATATTTCAATAATATGTTTTTTTTATTCATAAAATATCCCCCCAAAAATTACTTTCCTAGTTTGGTAGAGTCCAATTTCCCAACTTCAATAGTTCTTTAGAACTCCTATAATTTCAAATGAACTTTAGAAAAATGAAGCAGAATGTTCAACACAATCAAGTTTCCTATACATATACAAATTTTTACATTCAATGACGTGAGTTTATTATGTCTATTTCATCTTGCAATACAAAGTACTTCTTGAAAATATTACTGTGACAGAAAAAAGTGAGCCACCCAATTGTGCATTCATCCTTAGTACCTTTCAACAGGGATCCCTAAACACATGTCAAACCAACAATAGGCCTCCTATCCATGATAGCTTGTTAGAGAAGAATGTATTTAGAATATTTAGGAATATTTGGAAATATTTGAAGAAGGTTGTCTATTCCACAAAAATCATAACTCCTAAAGAGATACTTGTCTAATCCATCATGTGATAACACATGACAACTCAATCAAAAAATCCCCAAATTACATTAGATTAAACAATCTTGGACGTACCCACCTAGCCACCATAAGGAAGTGGGTCTAACTATCATTTGGGGGAGCTCAAAATTGAGAACTTTTACTACCACATAGAAAAAAATGCACTCCATATCATTGGACCTTCTTGAGTTCTTGGAGACCCATGACCTCTCATTTCATGATATAACACTAGTAGAAAAATCTACGTCCAAAACAATCAAAAACTGTTGATTGTGCTTGTTGTTTTCAACGCGTTGCTTTGGATAAAATTCAATTGAAATTTGTTGATGGTTTTTATTGTTCTGGACAAATCCGTAAAAATAAAAATAAAAATTTGGATTTTGGATTTATTTAAATTTACAATTTTCTTTTGAGCTACCCGGAAAATCCAGGTAGTATGAAAAATATTTTTTTTAAACTAATTGGCAGGGTAGGCCATGTAAGGCAGCCTACCACGCAGGTAGGCCATCTAAGGTAGTTCATCACGCAGGTGGACGTCACCATTGAGAATGGAACTTTGGACCTCTTACTTGAGGTTCAAGGATGTTGCCACTATACCACTCTAACTATTGCATGCATGTAAAGGTTGTAGAAATTTATTTAACTAGTTTCTCTAATTATTTTTCGTTTGATTTGTAAAACCAAAGGACTTTGGAGGCCGTTTTGGCATAATAGAACAACTTTTTTCAAAACACTTTGATCTTAGAATAGTTGTAAATCAAGCTAAATTTCACATCTAAAAATCCAATCAAAAGTTATGGACAAAACTCAAAGAGAATGTTTGAAAATGTTAAAAAAAATATTCCTTTCTACACCCTCTCTGATTTTTATCCATAACTTTTTATTGGAGGCTTAAAATTACAAACGGATTTTTGGAGGTAAAATTTAGCTTAATTTTACAACTTTTCTTAGTTAAAAGTGTTTTGAAAAAAGTTGTTCTACTATGCCAAAACGGCCTCTAAAGTCTGCTGAGTTTAAAAAACACCGAATTGTGAATGATTTAATTTAAATAAATAAATTCCATTGTAAATTACCCTCCAAGAAGTCCTGCAACCCCACTATGAAGTCTAATAAAAAATTTAGTGCATCAAATTTCTCAAAATTATAATTAGTTTTAACAAACCAATTGAACCATTATGCTTAAAGTCTTAAACATATAGAAGTAGTCATAATACAAAGGTCAATTAATAAAATATAATTATAATTTAAAAATATTTATTTAATAAAATTTGGAAAGGCAACACCTTGACATTGATTTCTCTCTAATGTAAATTTTTCTTAAATAATGTGCATTTTTCCACAAAGTGAGATGAATATATTGATGTTTCTTAAATGTTTCTACAATAAAATTTGAAAAATTCATCACCTATTTTTTTCAATCAATTATTATGTAACCCAATGAAAAGCACACAAAGTTTTTATTAAAAATGAAAAGTTTTGTTTAATGAAACTGAAATTTGGTTTATTGATGAAGATTTCATAAAATAATAAATTCAATAGGATAGTTTTTATAGTACATTTCCTATAATGATAGCATATTCTTTATGCCACCCAACAATCTTTATAAGGAGTCAGAAAAGGCAAATGGTAGTACAGAAAATGAATAAGTAAAGGGTGAGTTCTAGACAATTGCAATCTTCAGATTTTAAGATTTTCACAAGATTTAGGAAATTACACTAGCAATTGTATCATTTGATGATTGATCTTATTCCAAATTCCAACTTGTTCCTCATCAAACCCTTAATACCTAAATGCCAAAGGAATTTCTTGTATTTCTTGAAATTTGCTCTATATTGAACAAGAAGCCAACATTTTGATAGGTTTCATCAATATTTTTCTGACTTGTAGCCATACAAATTCAAATTAAACATATTAAAAATCACATTGGAACAAAAAACACAACAGTACCACTTATAGATTGAAAGATTGTAATGTTTGATAGAATGTTTTTAAAATAAAATTCTTAAAAAGGAATTAGATTCCAAAAGATTCCATATTCCCTAAATTTTTGTTGATTTGGTCATTGCACTGCTCAAATCAACAGAAAATAGGCACCATTTTGTTCATTTTTATAGAAGGTTCAAAAATTTGTGAAAACAGTCATTCTAGTGCCCCAAACAACAACAATCATTTGATTTTTTTTTGTTGTTTTGGTCATGGTTTTCTAGTAGTGTAATCCCTAATAATCCAAAAGGATACATGTTCTTTCAAAATGGGCCCAAATTATCAAAAACTTAAGCAATTTGTTTGCTCAATTTTTTTTAGATTGAACAAAATATAACCATAGATCTTGAAGTTCACATTGAGAGTGAGCTCCTCAAAAAAAATCAGATTGTTTGATTGCATAGTTTAATAGATATTTAAATTTGAAGTTTTATTTGGATCAATGAAAAAATAGGGTATTATATTTTGAAGGAACATATCATAGTGAGAATATTTCAAAATGTTGAATTTTTGTGCTAAAACTTTGATATGGACACTATATATGGAATAAATATAATTATAACACAATACAATATATAAATACACATTCTATATGGAAATATATGGTTATAATAAAATATGATGTATGGATATATGTATGGATATATGTATGGATATAGAATATTGACGATGTTATATTGACAACATACGGATACAATATATATGTACTATATATTATTTCATATCGATTACAATCTCATAACTTCACAAAAAATATAACTATCAAGGGGTATCCAATTATTTCACAAATAAATGTCAATATTCATTAATTCAAGTGTATAATGCCACATTTTTGTCACTATACACTCCCCATACACTTAGACTGAAGTGACAATTACTATCATGTATAGCTTCATTACTATAAGTCTATTTTGGGGTATACAAAAAGTTATTTCTATATTATCAAAGCACCTATATATTGATCTTTTGAAGATTTAACCCTAGACCGCCCATGGCCGGTTTGGATTAAAAACAATGTAGCTTTTGAAGTGCTAAAAATCTAAATGAGAATAAGTTATACAGATCTTTACCGTACAATCTTGTAGTAAACATGCTGTAGATGATGTGGAACAAATTTGGAGTCATTTGACCGAATGGATTGAAAGATTATAATGTTCTAGTGTTGAAAAAAGATGCTGAAATTTTCCTTGCAACACACTTGGAGGTGAATTTGGATTCCTAAACCTACTCAAATGAAAAAACTTGAAATTACAAAGTGATTCAAAACCAACATATAAACACATTGGTGAAAAAAAATATCATTCAATTGACTCAATGTGTTTGCAAAATGGCTTGCAAACATCAAAAAATAGGCAAGAAAAGTTGCAAAAAACACACATGAGGCTGAACCTCCATCTACTAAAACGCTTCTCAGTAACTCATAACTTCTTGGATTGATATGAAATTTTAGCCACACAAACTAGACAAGTATGCGCAACCTCTCCCAAAAAAAATATTGGAAATGGACAATGTATGAAGAAGATATAGGCCGCCAAAGTTCACTGAAGTCCAAGAATGGCGGAATTTTGAATTTTGAATTGATCCCAAACATTCAAAAGAACTTGGATTGACATGAAAATTTCACCACAATAACTAGACTTCAAGGGGAATCTAACCCAACAAATTTCATTGAAACCGAACATTGGATGAAGGAGATACAAGCCCCCGAAGTTGCAGCCAAGAAGTGCACTTTGGTGAATCAAATTGAGCTTGTGAACTTCGATTGGCTTCTAAAACATCATTACCTTTTGGAATGATTTGAAAATTTTACCACACAAACTAGAAGAAGAGGCTCAAATTCTCCAACAAGTTTTATGGAATTTGGACATCGAATGCAAAAGTTACAGTGGTTTGAATTGAACTCAGAACTATGTGAGGACACTTTTTGTCCACTTGGGCGGTCTAGGGTTAATTCTAAAAGGACAAGGATAGTCAACAAAAAATTATTAGATTTCCTAGATGAATGAATGCATTCTTCATTCTATAATTTTCCTAAAAATCATTCATCAAACATTTTTAGTCTTCCATAGTGTTTTAGAAATTTTAGCATGTAAATGTGCTTTTGTAATGCTTTATTTGGCTCAAGGTATCAAAGGCATCTAGCTAGACTCTATTGATTGATTACAATACAAGAAACTTTGTGCTTGTAGTATTGGTTCATTTTCTAAATATTCAAGCTTCCTCAAGGTAGTTTCTTTCAATAGAGGGAATCACAATTGCTTTGCCATCTTCATAACCATTTTCCAAATTCATTGAAAAGATGGAGTTTGGAGTACTCTAATTGGTTAACGTAGTTGCCTTCCGCATCAAATCTAATGAACAATTTATAATCACTTCAAAGAGTGAAGAACATTTTTTCAAGTTCAATGAATGATCTTTTACTAATTACTATTGCTACTCCTAATGCAAAGCTTCCTCTTATTTGGCTAGGAGTCAATAACATTATATCTACTTTGTTTGTATAGTTAGTAAGGTAACGGAGGTCCATAAAGCACCTATTTAAGAGCTAAAAATAAATTTGGGGAGGTTAAACTTTTAAAAAAAAATTTCAATAAATTTTTCTTAGGAAGATAAATGTTATTGGCATCTAATCCATATTATTTGAAGCTTCATGGAATTAGTTATGATTTTTTGAAGTTGAAACGCCATGATCACATAAAATGTCCATAAAGCAAAGTATACCTATGCCGTAGAGGACGGTTTTAAAACCTGAGCACTATGGACCTCCTACCTTAAAGTTCTTAAACCTCAAAATAGTGTTACGATCTCCTCTGTGTGACATCCACGTCGCGTGGGTCCATGAAGCTGCCATCTGGATCACTCTTCACGCGACGCGTGTCTAAACCCTTCGATATACAAACGCAGTCTGCGCCTTCAGTCTTACGTCCTTTAACTTAGATCCGACTATTGCGCTCTTCATGTATCCTGCCAACCCAATTCTGTAGAGCTCACCCCTTGCATTGTCATTGAACTGCCGTTGAGTAGATTACCCCGTTGTTAAGTTTCTTGTGGTTCGGAGGCGCAACGGTCTAGGCCTAGGTTTTGTTCAGTTTGGAGACTCAAAGAGGTGCAATGGCGACTGCCAATGTGAGTGACAACTCAGCTGCTCCTGCTGGGACAGAGAAGAGGCATCCCGAGGAGAAGCCCAGCGCCGAAGAAGCTCCCGCTGCTGTTGTGGCTCCTGAAGTCACGAGGTTTCCCACGGTTGGTTTCTTTATTCCATGTTACTTTGAATGTCATGTCGTTTTGGTGATGGCCAGATAGTCTTGAAGATGAGAACGTTGTAAGACATAACGCTACGGGTTTGTACTCATGGATCTCGAGTTTTTTGGGGTTATGACTGCTCCTCCACCAACTGAATTTTAGCATTATGTTTTTTTTAGATGATTGAGATACTTATTCCACGGTCAAAAAAGAAGAAGAATCGCTGAAGTAAAATCTAGGTTGGTCGTGCTGCTGTCTGTTTGGTTTTAGGTCTTGAGGAGAGAGTCAAATTGAGTAAAGATATGGTGAGTTATGTTAAAAATAAACAGATATGGCGACTACATTAGCCATTAACCCTGGTTCCTTGTCTCATTTTGCAGGACTTGGATGGAGCAAGTCACGGTCCAGTTTGGAAGAGCGTTGGCGTGCCGTTGAAAGCGGATCCCGCCAACAATCCTAGTAGTGATGAGTGGGATCAGGCTAGGCAAGCTTTCAAAGAGACGGGCCTTCTCAAGCGTGTTACTTCAGAACTCGGTTAAATCTTGTTCCACATGTGTACAGTAAACTTGTATCAACCTGAGAATAATTAGCTCGTGAAGGTCGGGAAGTGCACGTTGCAAGTTCCACGAAGCACTGGGTTTGGAGAATTTTTAGGCATCCCCATGGCCACCAAGTTCAGCGAGTACCGCTCAAGTTCATCCAGTCATCTTCAGCAAGGTACATGCTTGTCTTCTTAGGAGCGTGGTGAATGTTCGGGATCGATGCTGGACAGCAATTAGATGAGCAGAAATCGTCTAGAGTTGGTGGTTTGGGTAGACTATTCATGTATATCACTTGCCAAGCCGCACTCTGTCAAAAAGTTATGTGGAAAGGGATCAGCAATGAAATGTCTCCTATTTCAGAGATTTTTGGCATGTGCACCACCGTCATGAGTACATTGGCACCCAGCTTGTCAAGTGTTGTTTGATGGTACAGATGGCACAGACATCGTGGTTGCTGCTTACGATACTATTGGTCTGAGAACACTACTGAAAATTTATGCAATTGAAGTAATCTCTTCGGCAGTCTCCATCAATTTATGCTACGACTGGTTTACCTACTGTAGCTGAACTTTGTGTACAACCCGCTGGCATGAGTGAAGGGCGTACATTTTTCCGGTCGATAAATCGCTGCAACCTGTGGAAGCTTCAGTTTTTAGGCTGATTAGATGTGGTGCACCCCAGGTGAACCCATCGCCCTATCGCATGTCACATCCTCTGTTTCATACCAAACCCTATTACCCAGTTCACAGTTTACACTGCTCATCATACTCTGATATGACACAGGATTCACGCAAATGTGATGCGACGAAGTTTGAAAGGCGTGAGGAAGAATCCTGGCCACCCTCTTCAACCCTTGTCCTGTGTATTTCAGGAGAACACTTTTTACATTTTCGAATTTAGGCGAGGACTGCTGGTAAGACAAATAACGAAGCCCAATTTGTAACCGAAGCACCTTGAAGATAAGAATGCGAAGAGTGATTTGCAAAAGGAATGAAGTCCAATCGATGTGTCGATTTGTCTCTGAAAATTAAATTTGTATATGCAGGGATGAGGAAGTTTTAATTTTTTTTTAATTGCCCGAATCTTCACATTTCGAAAAAGTTGAACTGGAACCGAAAAAATAAAAGGTAGAACCGTAGGAGTACCTATTTATGATAAGCTTACCAGCTTGTGGGATATGGGAAATTTGTGAGAAATTGAGTTCAATGTATGCAAACATAAGGATGAGGAAAAATGCAAAATTATAAAACCATTTTTTTTCCCATGAAGGAATATTTTTGTCAATGGAAATGTGGATTTTTTATTTATATTTTCGTTTCATAGACACATATATGATGATTAGTTTAAAGAAGAGAGATAAGTGGACAAGAAGATACAAATGAAGAATCTTTTTTAATGAATAGAATATTCAACTATTGTCTACAATAGATCATCTTGTATTGAAGCTAGTATTTTTTTTATGCATGATTTTTTGCCAATTGGCTATGGTCGAATGATGTTGGACATTTTTTGTAAAAGAAATTTTTATTTTAGGGATCAAGATAGCAAGATTATTGTTGTATTTTAAGACCAATAGCCAAATATTATCTAGGTGTCACCTAATTTTTATATAGATATCACCAAGTATCATCCAAGTTTCACCCAAGTATTTGGACGCTTGAAATCCTTACTTGTGATTGGACAAAATGTTGAAATTGGTTTGAACTCCTTTACACCTAGAAGCTAGTCTAATTTTGTGGAATGAATTTTTTACTAATGATTTGACATTATCTAACATGGCCCAAGGCCTAAGCTCAATGAATTGGAGGTGCACCAAAAATTGAAGGGCCAATGTCAGATTTCAATTCAAAATTAATTTTTTTTCAAATATTATTTTTTCAACAAATCAAATTTGTTGGATTTTATACAATTGGCCGCAAAGGGAATTGGCCCAGCTTCTAGGCTTGTAAATGACCTTGAAAGAGGGATAGGGGCTGAAATTTTATAGGTTTTATTGAATTGGCTCAACTTCTTGGCCTCAAGGTCTTTACATACTAGAGAATTGACCTTCATTACAATCTGTTTTAAATGAGTAGTTGAGGGTAGCCTTAAATCAAGCCTTATGTCTAAATTGAAATTTTGTGCAATCGACCTCAAGGGGAATTGGCCTAGAATCTACATGTAAAGTGACCCTTAAACCACCATCTAAAAAGAATACTAAAATAGGGCTTCTGTGTTAAGAAATTAATCATGCTTTACAAATAACTTTTCATGAAACTCTAATTTAACCCTTAAAGTCCCAAGGCCCCAATTTCCATCAAAAACCACTTAAAATTGTCATTTCTATAGCAAAGAGCAATAAAAAATTAAAAAAATTCTTTAGGCATATCTTATTGTAGGATCTTGTATTAGTCTAGTACAAGAATGTGCAGAAGAAATTTCACAAACTTTGAGTGCGTAGATTGCAAGATATTTGCGCTTCAAGTGAAGGAAACAAATTTTTTTGCACCTTGCTCAATTACAATTTTTGGTTTTGAACCTCCATAACTTATAATTTTTGCTCTACTAATTTTGAATTTATAATTTAATATGATAAATAAATGAGTTGAGAGTCTAAGAAAATTAGAACAAATTATCACCTAGTTTTCACTCATTAAAAAATTGTCATGTAGAAGTAGGTTCAAGATTGAAAGAAAATCTAAATTGTTAATAGCTTTAAGAGGGAATTGAAATACACCAATCGCAACAGTGAGATTGTTCTAGCAAAAGATCTTAACCTTGTGAAACTTTTTTTTTGGAAAAATTGTGAAAATTGTGGTAAAAAATAAATCCTACAAGTTATTTTCTCAAGAAGGTTCTTTGATTGCCCAAAAAACAAGATTTTCTATAACTTTCACATAACAAATCCAAATGAAATAAATCAAAGCTTTCTATGTACATAAAAATATAATATATACAAAACAAATTTTTAAAACTTTTTCCTTTAAGTTTCTTTGAAGGGTTTTTTCTGCCTACTGGACTAAAAAAAGGGCTTTTTGTGCCATAACTTTTGCTCCCGGACTTCGATTGAAATAAAAATTATGTTTTCGGAAAGCCAATGATTTTTCCTATCTTCACAAAAAAATTCAGAAAACTATGACAAATATTGAGACCATAGGAGCCTGCCCAAATCCATTTTGTCCCTCGAGGGGACAATAGGACTTTAGAGGTTAAATTCATACCAATCATTTTTAGATAAAAATAGAAGATTATTGACTTTTGTAACTATTTTGCTTCAACAGGAATTTTTGGGTATAATAAATTGTCACAAGACTTCACAACATTGGTGCAATTTGGAAAGTAAGGAGTTTGATAGGCTCAAACTTATTAGAGTGTGAAAATTTGCCACGATAAAAAAACATGACTTTGCTCAATTTTTGAACGTTTGTTTTATTTCTAATTATTAATCCCTTGGGGCCGCCTTCTTTCAGGGGGGTTCTCTGCTAGAAAAAACAAATTATATTTTCATTTTTAGCGGTTGGATCCAGCCCTTTTTTTTTGGCACCATGGGGCCAGATAGCACCATTTCAAAATAAAATTCTACTTTTTGCCAGATAAAAGTAATTTTTTTTCGCCAAAAATTTTCCATTTCTATTTAAAATGTGGATGAAGTCGCCAAATTTGGATGAAAAAGTGCATAAATATGACTGAAAAGTATTTTTTGATCCAAAAGATGGATGAATGTAGAAATACAATGCTTCACCAAATTTTAAGTGATCGCCACCCTGGCACTTTCTCAAAAAGGTTAAAAAAAGGGCTGGTCGGATCTGATGTTGAAGGGAAAATTCAATTGTACCGATGTAAACTGCGATGGTTGAAGTTCGGCAATTAAAATTTGGAACCGGTTTGGTCAGGATAAGTACTGCATCGATGAAGTGGAAGGTGCCGCTTCAATGAATGATAGATGGATCGTAGATTGTACAGGTTATGTGAATGGCTCTTACTAGCGATTTAGGTAGAATCAAAATATCAAATTGTAAATTTTGTGAGAGAATGATATGATGAAGGGTCTCAACTTTGAATTTCAACAAGAAGTCTTAATTACAATCTGTTGTAGCTAGTGCATGAAAGGCATGGGGATTTACGGGCTAGAAATTGTGCAAAAAACACAATAAATTATGAGTATTTTAGGAAAATGAGATTCATGTTTTTTGGAAATCCAGTCAATCAAGTACTTTGACTAAGGTAAACCTGCCTATGACAGGCAGAATGACTGATTTGTTGTATTGTCATTAGCAAAAATAATCAAATTTTTTTCCATACAAAGACACATGTGAGAAATGAAGAAAGCAACTAGAATTTTATTTTTTGGATAAAATATGAATTTTTTGTGAATTTTTGAAGTGTATTGTCTAGTAAGCCCAAAAGAGTCTGTAGACTACCCCAAATCAGCAGAAAATTGTTTCCATGATGGTCATCTTTCTACCTAAAACAGTCATAATATTTTCTAAGATGGCTACAAGACTTTCTAACATGGACATGACATGAAGAAATAAAAAAACTACTTTTTACTACCAGTTTTAGACTAGATTGGTGTAAGTGTTCATAACAGTTACTAATAACTTCATAACCATATCCCAAGGCTTTGATAACAACTACAAATCAACCTTATGCAGTCTTTATCCCATTTTTAAGAAAAAGTTTCTCATAGATTGATAAAAGACTGTAATGGGGGAGTTTAGTAGGTGCCTGTCATGGGTGGTTTGCATGTTATGGGCAGGTTTACCTTAGTAGTGATGTAAAGCTATGAATTTTTGCAAAAGCACTATCACAAGTTAGAACTCATTCTAAATGCGCAACATTCAAAACGGGTAAAGGTTTGGGTGTGGGGACAAAGCCAAAGCTTAATCGGGCCGGGCAATGCCATAGCACTGTTTACATGGCTAACTGCCAATAGAAATCCATTGCCCGATGTGCCTAATCCCTTCAGAAGCCTCATGTTTCCACCAGAGTGAAGGCATTCCTAGGCTTCAATGGGAATTTGGCGCGCAAAGATAACAACGCACTCACACTATAAAAAAATCACATTTTTGGTGATGTTTTTCCACTAACGTGCGATGTTTGATAAAACATGAAGAAGATGTCGGAGGACATCTGGCCCAATAAGGTAGATTTTTGTGGATGTTGTGAAAAACATTAGCACGTTCCAGTGAATCCAAGTTGATGTTATCATTGATGCTGATGTTTTATTTGACATGACTAAAGACATACGGATGTTTTTTGGAACATCCAAAAAAACATAAACTACCAAGTCAGCAAGAAGACCAATTTTGACTATGGGTAAGTTAGTAAAAACTACTATGGTCTATGATAAAAGGGAAATGGATGGATGTATACCATGGATGAAAAAAGATGGTCTTTATACAAATGGGGTAGTAGGAAGTGAGACAATCCATATAAGATATGTAAAGCAAGAATTGTGTTAAATATAAAATGTGTGAAATAACATGATCAAGATGTTTGAAACAACGTTTAGACATTTGAAACAACATTGAGATGTCTAAAACAAGGTTGAGACTTACAATAGTCAAGTTCCCATACTCTAGTTATCCCATATCTTTTGTCTCACTATGGATGGACAATGGATATAAATAGGACCTCTCAACTTCTAATTATCATTAATTTTTTATGAAGAAATTCTTTCATTTGGCCATCAAAAATTCTCTTGATGGTGTGGATGCAGGATTACCCACCCTTGGTAATCAAGCGAACACCGACCATGTTCTATGCCTTTATCCACCTTTTGAATATATGGAGGTGTTGTGAGCACTGTCCACTGTGCCTTCCAAGCAATGGATTTTTTTTGCTAACGTCTCCTAAGTGTCGTGGATGGCAGCGAAACTACTAGAAATGCATGGGTAATTAACAAGCTAACTGCAATGACTAAAGGTGATGGTAATTCCTAACTCCCTAACTATCTATCCTATCTCTAGGGTTGGCTGGGTAGTTGGCGTCATCTCTAACGTCCCTAACTACATAAAAGGGGAACCCTTATGTTCCTTCCATGAACCTCTAAGACTATCTTTTGGATTTTGACACTTCACTTGGAAGTTCTACCTCTACAGGCTAATCCTAAGCTTAACTTTTATTCCAATTTTCAACCTCTAAATGTAATTCTAAATTTTTACTCCCGAATGCTAACTCTAATTTTACTTTCAATTTTGACTCTATGTTTTGACTTTACTCTTGGTTTTTTACTCCTAAATTAACTCTAGAATTTACCTCGGAGTTTAACTTTATCTTTTGACATTTAACCCTGAGTCTTTACTTTCTAACCTAACTCTAAGATTTTTGCTTGAGAATTTTACTCCTAGATTAACTTTAGATTTTTACTCCTAGATTTAGCTCTAAGTTTTTACTCCTAAGTTAACTCTAGATTTTTGACTCCTAGATTAACTTTAGATTTTTACTCCTAGATTTAATTCTAAATTTTTACTCCTAAGTTAACTCTAGATTTTTCACTCCTAAATTAACTCTAGATTTTTTACTCTTGAATTAACTCTAGATTTTTACTTCTAAATTAACTTTAGATTTCTAACGTCTAATTAATTCCTAGTTTAAATCCTAGATTCTCCCTCTAACCTAAATTCCTAATTTCCGTCTATGGTTCCTTTTGGATGAAATTTTAATTCCGTTCTTCTGATTACTCCCTACTACGTAACTTATCCTAGTATAGTCGATTTAAAGTCAAATCCTAAGTGTGATATGTTTTCGGGACCCTCTATCTCTAATCTATCAACTTTTAAATCTAACTCTTACTTGTACTAATCATGGCTTGCTACTCGCGCATAAAGGGCTAATTTAAGGAAAAAATCAAAGCTAATTAGGAACAAAACACCAAAGATTAATTCAAAAACTCACCTCTTCACTGTCAGTGTCGGAGAGAAGTTCGTCCATGTCCGCGTGTACATCCTCGTACTCCATGGTGGTCCTTGATTTTGTTTGAATCTCTTCAAGCTCACCGCTTATTTTGGAAAATTTGTACACCCGTATGATCTAAACTCCTTCTTTCCTTTCCTCCTTCCTTTTCTTTCTCCCTCTTGTCTTCTACACTAATACTATTCCACCTAAGCTTTTATGGACGTCTTACAATTATAGACTCTAACTCTGAGGAGGTTTAATGTCTCTCCTACCTTCTTATGCCATTTATCTTTGTGTCATCCTAATCCACATTCTAATTGTCACTATGAATTCCCAAGATCTTCTTCCTCAAGTCTACTTAGCCTAAATCTATGGTACTATTGATCGTCTCTCTCACCTCTTCTTCTATTTGACCCTATTTTCCTCTAATCCTCCTCCATTGTATAGAGTGGGGTGTTTGGTTTATGAGAGTGAGATGTCCTTTGTGTGCAGGTATGGTGGTGTTCCACTCTTTTATCCCTTCGTCCCTTTTGTGTTTTTAGACTCTACTTCTACTTTTTGACCCTAGCCCCTTGACTTATAGAGTCCTACTTCCCTCCTTTTTTCAGGATGAAAAATAAGCCTAAGCACCCCCAACTGCCTGGATCCCAACTGCCTGGACCCTGAACTGCTTGGACTCCAAACTACTGGACCCCGAATTGCCTGAATCCCAAACTGCTGGACCCTGCTGCCGATGGCTGGCCCGGGAAAACTATTTGAACTTTGGTAACTGGTTGAATTTGGGGATTGATTTGAACTTGGTTGAACTTGGGACTGGTTTGAACTCGGGACGAATTGAACTTGGAACTGGTTTGGGGGAACTAGGGGTTGCTAGACCGTGAGGAAACTGGGTGCTAGAACTAAGGGGAACCAGGCTTCTAAGCTACAGAACAAAGGCTAGGGGGCTACAACTTTGACAAATGGAATCCTTTAACGACCTACATATCTTGGAAGCTAAACTCTGGAGGTTTCCACAAAGGTCTTGAAAACTAAACTTTGGAACGAAATACCGGAGAGGGTTAAAGTTTTGCCGCTAGGTTGGGTTTAACACCAACTTTAAGACTTTGTGGTACCCCGGGGGTTCAAAGCTCCGCCGCCTAGACTTTTAACACAAACTTTAAGACTCTAACTTTGTCACAAGTTCAAAGCTTCGCCGTCTATAGGGGTCCCGCACATAGTGAACACGACTTTCAACAAAGGTTAGTCCCCAAATGGGGTCACTCTAACACAAGAATGCTTCCAAGAGTTAGTGCCACTTTAACATGCATGGTTTAGTACGATAAAAGTTAGTTTAAGCACTCAAAGAACCACACTAAAGGCCCTCCAAAGCGGCATCGCCAAGGTACAGTGGGGGGTATCTTTAGGATTAGTACAACCCTAAACCAAGAATACTTGACAAAAGAACCCGTTAGTCCAAAAGAACAAGAAGAGAAAGAGCCAAATGACACACACAATAAGGTAGAAGGACTCCACAAAGAACTTCAAAGCTTGAACTTTAACAACAATGGAGCCCAAAAAGTGCTCAAAAAACACCGTAGAGGTTTTTTTGGCTAAAATGCTAAATCTCCCAACATAAGTTGGACCCACGGACCCAAAACAAGAATTGGAGGTGTTCTAGAGAGAAAAATGGGGACCTTAAATAGGTTTTCAAGGTCCCATCCCTCCCTCTAGAGTTTTAAGGTAACCTTATCAACTTGGATTTTCATCGTCATCCTCAAAGATTTTCATCCTAATCCTAAAAACTACTTCTACCATCTACATTGGACCAACCTCCTAACTTTTGGACATTAACTCCAATTGTCAAACGAATTGCGCCATTGGCTCCAGATCGCCGTGTTTAGTCCAAGGCCCTCCTACCCCCTATACCGAGGCCAAAACCCATCGTAGGCTAATTTAGTTTAAAAACCAAATTGTGGTAAAATCCTAGATCTTGGGGGTCTCCTATTTTGAGAAATGTGAATAGCCTAGGGTCTTTGGTAGGTGCAAGAGAGTCGGAAAGGACTCTTGGTTGACTTTATTTTGCCATCGTATGGTCCCGGGATGCCGGTCAACGCGGCGGGGATCCCGCCACGTGATTAATTCCCGAGGAATCTCGCCGGTTCAAATACTTGCCGCTATCAGAATGTCGTGAAACTTCAGAGAGTGCATTATTAGCATAAAACAAGCTAGTCTAATTTTTAATGAGATTTTTTTGTAACCTGGGTGATTTCCATGAAATTCCCGTTGGAGGTTAAAAGGGTTGACCACCCAGAAAAGGTTCCTCTGCAAGTTGGAAGATGACGGGAATTTTTACGTGACCTCTCAGGGAGTTGCATGAAAGACGTGCAGGTGTGTTTCCGTACTTGGCACAATTGGTCAGTGGAGATGAAACTGGCCATCTCCTTGAATTACCGATAGTGCGGGAATCTTTTGCAGATGGAAGAATCTTGGCGAATTGATTTTGTTGTTGGACTTCTGGCATGGGATGTACCCTAGAACACCATCCTTGGACTGTAGATTCCTCCACGGGCCCGGTCTTGCGTCAGTGGCTCTTGCATGCTAACAATTGGGGTTTGGGGAATTCTAAACCTATCTCTAGGACCCGACCTAGTGGCCTCATTGTGGATCCCTTAGACCGACTGTCATAGCACAAGAAAGCACAAATCTCACTTTTAGATGTTAAATAGACTTAAAAACACCTAAAGTGACTCGTGTATCGTTCCCAAAGAATTTTATTGGTAACATCACCAAAATTCCGGGTTTCCCTCACACGGAAACATGAAACAGCTTAAGGGAAAGGAATCCAAATTTTCAGACTTGAACTCTCACTTCCTTATCCTACACCTCCTAAAACTCCCTTTTGGTCTTAAGCTATTTCAATACTATTCACCAACTTCCACAAACCAGAGAACAACCTAGTTTGTATCAACTCCTTAGTAACCAAAGTAGTTTAACCTCTATTAAAAGGGTTCCGCTCTTGGGATTAAGGGAGGGAACGTATATCCTACCCTCCAATAGTTTAGAGTGAATGGAATTTCACTAAACAACACAAAACACAAAGAAAACAAACACAAAACTCCCGGATACGGGTACTTCCTCACAGCCGGACTAGGATTGATTCCGGTCCAACAAGTCACTCAGGAAACCTCCTCTTGTATCCTCTCTTACTACAACGACAGACCTACCTAGACCCAATCCTAACAGCCTAGACCTGGTACTCTATTAACTAAGGGATCTAGTTATCTTCCTGTCTCTCTCTCCCAGAAACAACAGGACCTCTCAGACTTTGGCAAGCGCTCCCCCTTCCTCCTGAAAGGCAAACCTTAACCTAGGAACGGCTATCCTGAAACAAAAGACTCTCTAGAAACTTCAACACCTAGACTTCCCCCTAGTAAACAAAGATTTGATAGACCAACTCTTTTAGACTATCCGGACTCGGATCCTGACAGAATCTGGGGGATCCTTTCTTCCTTCTTCACTACACAAAGACGAGCTATCCACACATGCAACAACGCATTTCAAGGCATACCAATCTACACAATCAAGACTTATTCAGACCAACCGGTGTAAAAGGATTTCTGAGGTTTGCATAAAAATGAAGAAAAAACAAAAGTAAGAACGCCCTTTTTTAGTGACTGTTTTCTATTGGTTTAAGGCTTAGTTGTCTTACCCTTAGTTGAAGTCTTCCCCTTAAAGCTGGACGGAGAAATCAAGGCCAAGTCCTCTTCCTCTTCCTCTTCCTCTTCCAAGTCGAGTTAGGACTTGGATTCGAATCCGGATTCGGATTCGCTCTCCTCCTTTGCTGACTGACTAGGTAACTTCTCTTCTCCCGAATGGTAACTCTCCAAAAAAATACCTCCCGTTATATTTTGAAACCCGGCCCCGATATTTGGAACGATCTCGGATCTCAATCCGATTCCGGTTCTCAATAAGAACAAAAAACTTTAAC
Organism: Antitrichia curtipendula; assembly: GCA_951230915.1. Taxonomy (NCBI): domain Eukaryota; kingdom Viridiplantae; phylum Streptophyta; class Bryopsida; order Hypnales; family Leucodontaceae; genus Antitrichia; species Antitrichia curtipendula. The sequence continues at coordinate 30,077,540 of OX579635.1, forward strand.
TACTGGTCTTAACCTAATTATCTATCTACCATTACTCTATTAGTATGGAACGTTAATTGTGGTAAAGTGTTTAGATTACCCTTAGATAAACCAAAAAATTGTACCCCTATTAACTCCTTCCTCTACTTTCCTCACTAATCAAGACTTATCTTACTTTCTAGGCTACTACACCGACTTAGCCATGAATTGCCACATTCATGGTGGGATTTAGCCCTTTTGGGGCTATGTGACTCAAATCCTCCAATTCTAACCGTTTTGTTCTTTTTACCTATTTCTAGGCCAGGTTTGGTGGGATTCTAAGTCTAAACACAAATCTAGACCAAATACTATAATGGGTATGTTACAACCCTATTTTGAAGAACGCCTTGCTCTTTTGCTTTGCTGAATTGTCATCCTGTGATTTTGTCAATGGTACTCAATTACAAAACTACAAGAAGCGGTGGCAAGAAGTCGCCTTGCTCCTTTGCTTTGCTGAATTAGGTTGAGGCACCAATTGTCAACTATTCCCAGTACCCAACTGGTAGCGGTGCAGTGTTTCCAAGCAAGGGTAGAAGAGACTTCCAAACTTAAGCTTGGAGTCTGTTTTTTTGTTCTTTTACAAGGTTGAGACTAATAAGATTATGACACACGTCTTGAAGTATGGAGCAAGAAAGTAGTTCTTGAATGATTGGAATTGGAAGACTTTAAACATTGGCTATTGATGAAGTGCATTTTCTGACTTCCAAAAATTCACAGTAATTTCAATTTTGGGAATAAAATTCTGAAAAATTTACTATCCCCATGTTTCCTATCTTCCTACATGAGAAAATTTTCCACCACCTCATACTATGCACGATCTACTCAAAAATTGCATGATCGGTCGTTGACTTCTCAACGCTAATGTGGCAATGTCCCACTGGCAACCCGTCACCATTGCCATTGAAAGTTGCAACTCATAACCTTCTTTCCTTTCAACTTGCTTCCTACACCTTTGGATCATGAAATCAAAGGTTGTGATTGGAAAATATACAACTGGTTATGTACAATAACCTATTTGCCACTAGCGTGGCTCATCGGTTCTCTAATACTTAAATACTCGGCTACTGGACAGGTGCCTCAACCTTACGAGTTTTTGAGGTGCTGCTGCAACAACTTAGAAATGTGCAATCTGACTTCAGGGAGCGTCAACAGCCACGCGACGTACCCGAAGCTACGAATTTACTCGCCTCGTGCACTGCAACTCTCTTTAGAAAATGCACGATTTCAGAGTTTTCATGAACTGCTTAAAAATACTCCGGAGTAATAGCATGTGCTGTCTAAACTTGACTCCGCTGCCTCTCAATCTTTCGTGAGACCGTCTCAGTCTTGTACTCGATTTGCTGTTCTATCCTATCCCCGTCACCTCCATACTGGCCAGAACGATGCTGACTCGAAGTTCGTTCCTCGTGCGTAAAAACTGAAAACGATTCTTAATTTCTAAGTCACGTTCCCGGTCACGTTGAACTCAGCAAAGGCAGATGACAATGGAAAATAAGCTTAAGTTAGTGCACTATGGGCAAGGTCTAACGTTGTTTTTAAGTGAAAGAAGGAATGGTGCAACTCTAATCTTACCAGACTACAAACTCAGGAGTTATCTCAACAATTCTAAAATAGTTTAGATGGCCACACCCTCCTAATCAAAGAAGTAGCCTTGTTTTGTTTAACCCCTAAAGTTCCGTGACTATGTTATCACTGAAAACGCTCAAGAACTGCCGTTTTTAGTACAAGTACCAAATTTTTGAAAAAAACTTTTTTTTGATTCATGTAACCGTAGGATATTGTAGTATGCTGACTTGAGAATATGTGGTAAAAATTTCAGAAATTTCCACCACGTGGATTGTAAGATATAAGCATTCAAAATCACTGAAATCGTTTTTTGACCCCTGCAAAAAACCGGGCAGCTGCACTTGAAAAGCTCACTTTTCTATGAAAAAATGTCCAAAATGGTGGTGCTTCTTTGGATTCTTTTTACTAAACAAGTTGGCTACATGCTTGAAAAATTTCACATCATTTGGAACTGTACAACATATAAGAAAAAAATAGTAAGTAGAATGAAGTAGATAATGATTCAAAATACTAAATTGTTAAGAATTTAGATATGAAATTGAAAAATGCCAATCCCAATGGTTGAAATGTTGTATTAAACAATCTACATCCTATGATTTTATTTTTTGCAAAAAATATTGAAAATTGAGTAAGATAAAAGACTTCAAAGTTTATTTTAGAGTAGAGATTCCAAAACTGCCCGCAAACTAAAACTCCTCATAACTTTTGACTCATTGGTCAAAATGGAATGATTAAAAGCTTTCCACGTATAGATAGCTCTGGAAAACCAATTTCAAATTTTTGTTTCTGAAAAAAGTGATTTTTTCTGATTTGCCCTAACTGCCCGGCTGAGAAAAAAAGTAACATATTAGGCCATAACTTTTGACTCATATTTCCAAATGTCATAAAATTTAGTTCAAATGAAAGTTACTCCTCGTCCACAACTTCTATTAAAATTTCAGCCTCAAACTTGTAAATCTCTGGCCACATGTACCTGCCCAATTTTTTCATGTTGCCAAATTCTGCAGGCTAGTCTTTTAGGGGTTAACCCCTAAAGTGCCAGTGTCCCCTCCGGGGACAAAATGGATTTTGGGCAGGCTCCTATGGTCTAAATATTTGTTGTGATTAACTGGGTTTCTTTATGAAGATAGAATAATACATTAGCTTACCGGAAATATAATTTTTATTTCAATTAGAGCTTGAGAGCAAGAGTTATGGCACAAAAAGCCTGTTTTTTAGTTTGGTGGGTAGAAAAAAAACTTCAAAAAAACTTCAAGTAAAAATTTTAAAGATTTATTTTATATAGATTATGTTTTTATGTACATGGGAAGCTTTGATTTATTCCATTTGGACTTGTTATGTGAAAGTTATGAACAATCTTGCTTTTCAAGCAATTAGACTATATTCTTGAAAAAATAACTTATAGGATTCATTTTTTACCTCAATTTTTACAATTAAAAAAAGAAAAAAAAGTTTCACAAGGTTAAGGTTTCTTGCTAGTAAAATCTCACCATTGATATTAATGTATTCCAAATCCATCTAATAGCTATTTATAATTTAGATTTTCCTTCAATTTTGAACCTATTTCTACTTAACAATTTTTTAATGAGTGAAAACTAAGTGTGTGATTTCTGAATTTTTTTGTAGACTCTCAAGTCAATTTTTTATCATATAAAATTAGAAATTCAAAATCAATAGAGCAAAAATTATAAGTTATGAAGGTTCAAAGCCAAAAAATGTAGTTGAATAATGTGCATAAAAACTTATTTCCTTCACTTTAATCTCAAATATCTTGCAATTTACAAGGTCAAAGTTTGTGAAATGTCTTCCGCACATTTTTTTACTAGTTTAGTACAATATCCTACGGTTAGATATGCAAAAAAAACATTAAATTTTTTTTTCTCTTTGCTTTAGAAATGGCAGTTTTGAGTGTTTTTTTATGGAAAAGAGGCCTTGGGACTTTAGAGTTAAGATTTTAGGGTGGTTATTCTAGATTGGTGGTGATTATAGGTATTCTAACCTTAACCCCTAAAGTCCCAATTGTCCCCTCGGGGGACAAAATGGATTTCGAGCAAGCTCCTACGGTCTCAATATTTTTTGTGATTTTCTGAAATTTTTTGTGAAGATAGAGAATCACATTCCATTTGGATTTGTTATGCAAAGGTTATGGTCAATCTTATTTTTCAGGCAGTTAGAGCATCTTTTTGAAAAAACAACTTGTAGGACTCATTTCTGAACTCAATTTTAACAATTAAAAAAGAAAAAAAGTTTCACAAGGTCAAGATTTCTTGCTAGAACAATCTCACCGTTGAGATTAGTATATTTCAATTCTATCTTAGAGCTATTAATGATTTAATTTTTCCGTCAATCTTGAACCTACTTCTACTTAACAATTTTTTAATGAGTGAAAACTAAGTGTTTCTTCTTAAATTTTTTTTTTCTAGATTCTCAACTCAGTTCTTCATTATAAAAATGTAGAAATTCAAAATCATTAGACCAAAAATTTTAAGTTAAAAAGGTTCAAAGCCAAAAAATGTAGTTGAGCAAGGTACAAAAAAAACTAGATTCCTTCACTTTAAATGCAAATATCTTGCAATCTACATGGTCAAAAATTTTGAAATTTCTTCCACACATTCTTACACTAGTCTAGTACAAGATCCTACGGTAAAATATGCAAAATAAACATTAAATTTGTTTTTTTGCTCTTTGCTCTAGAAATGGCAGTTTTAAGTGGTTTTTGATGGAAAAATGGCCTTGGGACTTTAGGAGTTAATAGAAATGCTACTGTGCATAAGCCATCAACATAGGAGGACGCTAAAACCTCTATTTGAAGTGGGGCCAATAAGATGAAAGGGTGAATTCACATGGAGGAAAATGCAAGAATTTTTTAATTTGCTACACATGATAAAATTTGCAAATTTTGAATTCATATTTGCTATAAGAGACCCCAAATTATTTAAGAGAGGTTAAGAACATACCCTAAGCACGACATAAAGTAGGGGGCCAGATTTTACTTTTATCCCACAAAACCTTTGTTTTCACCTTGCTGATCCTACTTGAATGGACAATTTAGCATCTTGCATCAACATAAAGGTGACCCTTGATTTATCCATTCTACATAATACAAGTTCCAAGAATGAACCACATCATTATGAACCTCACACAATAAACATAATTATTAAACTTCCCTCTCAGAACAAGTATAATTCCTTCTTTGATATCCTACAATGAGAGATTTCACAAGATGTAGCAAGCTTTGTAGGGTGGTTGCAAGAAAGACCAAATGATTTTGGTAGCGTTTTACACAATACTCATGATTTTTTCATGAATATTTTAAAATTAGAATTTTATTTTTTAAATATGAAAAATATATACAATGTATATACCTTTATGAAAAAGGTACCCTAGGAAGGAAAAGCATAGGAAAATTTTCTAAGTAGGAGAACTAAAAAAGTGCAAAATCTCAAGAAAATAGGTAATTTGATGTTTTAATTTGTAAAAAGGAAGGAATTCTTTTTAAAGAAACTAAAAATTGGCAATTTGGGAAAACTTTATGATGAAGATATTTTACCAAAATAATGATCTCAAAACCATCTTCAATGTTAAAAAATGCACACACAAAAGATCCCTATAAGCACACATGTAGAGGACATAAAATAATGTTGTTTTAAGTTTCCTTTGATAGGTACATGCATTCCTAGTATAAGAATAGATCACAAAAATTTCAAGTCCACATCATTATTTTTGGATACTCCAAGGTACTAAAATCCCCTAAAAGCAAAGTGTGACAAATTACCTAAATTGAAATTCAATTATACATTTTTTTTCTAAATTTTTGAAAAATAAGGAATCTCAACACTTCTAAGTTAGCCATATTCACTAAACATTTCACATACATTGGCAAAAATTATGGCCAATGACAACTTTGTCACTCCAACTCTGACGCAAAATGGGACTAGTCTTTCTTGCAATCACCTTGCAACGCTACATCCTGTTTAAAATTTAAAAATTCACTATAGGGGGCCCTTTCAAGGGTGCGGTATGATAAACAATGTTATACATGCTTGCACACAAGGAGACCGGCAAGGCATATAGGCAGGGGTAAAGCTTCATGTTGAAATATACTATCTCGGGGGTAATGCCCTGCTATTCTTCCTATGTGCATTGGCTTCCAAAAAATATGTGAATTAATAACATAAGCTTAGAATGAATGTATAAGATGTGTACAAAGGTAGGAGGTCTATAAATCACCCAATCTAGAGCTGAAATTGAATTTTGGGGAGGTGAAGCTTCTTGAAATATTTTTCAGTAAATTTTCCTTCAAAAATAAGTAGAATGGGCTTCTAACCCAAGTCGTTTCATATTTTTTGGAGCTTTGTCGGAATAGATAAGAAATTTTTAAGTTAAAATGGTATAGGGCTCTAAAATCGCCCACTTCCTAAAATGTACACTACTTGTACATTGTTGAAGGCTATGAAAAAGTAACATGTATAAATAGTGTACATTTGAAGAGGTGGGCGATTTGAGAGCGTGTGCCCTTGTAGAACCTCCTACTTTACAGTCGATAGTAATGTGACAAGGGTCAAGGATCGATGCTCCAGAGTATCATGTTAGCGATTTCGTAATAAAGAGGTCTGAGTGTACTGGCCATGGACGCAAGAGAGCAGGGCAGAGCAACTTACAAAATACTTTAAGTTAAAACCCTTTGACTATTGTCCCACGATCTCTTCTGTATCAGGCATTCCACAATCTCCTCCTAACCTGCCTAGAAAGATGAGTTCTCAATTTCCTCAATGGCCATGGTCACAATTTCAACATGTCGGTCCTTTACACATACATCGCACGCCTTACATCCTTCTACTATATACCGAGGAAGACCTTTGGCCTCGTGTATAAATATGCTGTGTCCTCTCCCAATTGCAAGCACCAGACTGTAGTCTCATCGCCAGAGCTCAATCGGAGATTTACAGCGTGCAGGTATACATTGACGTGGTTCTAATTGGGAAGGAAGTCTTGCCTGCATCTCTTCCCTTTCGTGCATTTGAGTTCTGAGGAAGATTACTCTGTAAAAGCTTGTTCTGATCTCACCTGAAATGAGCTAGATTTGCATGGTCATCGTCTCATTGTGGCTATTGATTGTTGCGAGCCAGCAATTAGAGTTTCCATTTTGTGTACTCTACTTTCAGAAAATCGATTGACTCAAAGTATCCTCTGTGACCACATGAATGCATAGTATATTTGGGGATCAGACCTTGCATTCCTCCTCCATGGTTTGCAAATTTGTTATGAGGCGGCCTGCAGGCCTTGCACCCCGTATTATGGTCATTTATGTTCTCTCATTCTCATCAATGGATTGAAGGTGATTGATTGAGATGGGATGTTTATCAGCATCGTCCGAATTCCGAATCAGAAATAATTGGATTGTGAAATCTTCATGTGTTGGCTTTGCAGGGGGCGATACGAAGATCTGAAGCAAATGGCTCAGCTCAGGCAGACGGTGCTATTGATAGCATCTGCATTCTTGGTCTTGCAGCTCACGGAGCTGGTCGCAGCGGCCACTGGGAAGGCATCATACTACACAGCCTCATATGTTCGAAAGTTCTTCACGAAAAATAGGCATTTGTTCGCAAGTTCTTACCAGCTTAGAGCAATTGTCTGTTAAGTCACTAGCTGGTAGCTAGTTGCAGTAGCGTCCTCTGTGAAGGTTGAACAAATTTTCAAAAGAATTTGATTGGTTTAGAATATTTATACAACATGAAAAGAATTTTCTTTGGGATGCTTGTGGAGGTCTTCCTAGTATCAATATGATCGTACAGAGCCTTTCCATGTATTATAAGGAGGTTTCCTAATGATCACCTTCACCACTGAGAGACCTTTCATGCAGAAGATTCTCTTTCAGGATCGGTAAAGTGATCTCAAACAATAAAATTCTATGGAAAATCAGTTGTATATTAGTATTGAGGAATATGATTATGTTTCTTAAAATGTTCTGTTTTATAGACCAAAATTGTGTTCCTGTTCAAGTGCCCAAAGCTCTAAAAACTGGGAAGTGGGAACGGTATAGATCTGAGTTTCGGACAAGTGACTAAAACTGCACCAATTTCACTGAAATGCGTCACAAATGTGAGGTTAATTTGAGGAATTGTCTTCTAGGATGGCTAATTAAACTGTGACACGTGGGTTATGTTTATAGCCTCTGCTTGTTTTGGCAACGACCCCAACCAGTTCCCAGCAAATGGCTTCTTCGCAGCAGGAGGCGACAGCGATAGTGCCAACATCTGGAACAACGGGGCTAACTGTGGCAAATTCTTCAATATTCAGTGCATAGGGAATGGTTGCAACGGCCATGGACCCATATCAGTGAAAATCGTTGATCATTGCCCGGAAGGCTGCAATGGACGAGCCTTCGATCTTTCTGATACTGCTTTTTCTACCATTGCCAATCTAGACGTCGGGGTGATCACTGTCGAGTATTCCCCTGCTTAACTCACTTGATGATGAAATGCCGAAACGTTCATTGCAGAAGTTGGTCATATCGGACAGTAAGCTGGGTGGAATGGTAGACGTGCACATACTGCAGCTAGGAGCTAGCTTACAAGATGAATACAAGATCCTAAACCCTAAACTCTAAAACCTTTAACCCTAAACCGACTAGTATGAACCTGCAATGTGATCTTTTTCTTCCAGGTTCACTTTGTAATGTTTCGTGACCACTGATTGGCAAACTGGAATTTTAAGTATGTATGAATGGCTAAATGACGTCTTTGTGAGTACGTCTGGTTACTTTGTTCTTGCTCATGGAAAATGGATTGGACTATCAACTGGAGTCGTGAAAGGTGTGGGTATTTGATACATGATATTTGCATCATATCCCAGACTTTTGGATTGCAACACAATTACTTCTACAGACTGATGCCTATACTTCTTTTATTATAGTTCCCAATTATGTCAGTCTAAATGATAAAAATTCTTTAATCACTTTATGATTACCAACTTAGACTTAAATCACTTAATTTAATAGCGTCTGCAAGACTAAAATCCACAAATTGTGCTCTTTAGGCTTTAGAAATTAAGGAAATAAAAACAAAATAATCTTATTGAACCAGAAAATCCATCAAATGTGGACATTATTTCACTGTAACAGCAGGTCCATTATATATATGTATCAAATTACTAATGCACGAGTAAATTAATTTCGATGTTTGATTACAGTAAGCCATTGGAATACAATCAAATTATAGTTTTAATCACAACTATAGTACTTACAAGTTCGGAACTTGGGCTTTGACTGCCAGTATCTATTTACGACAATCTCAAAAAGGGTCCAGACGAAGTTCTTCTTGATCCATTTGTTTCCCCGTTGCCTTCGTTCCATGCGACATTCAGAGGATACATTCACAAATCACAAACTCTACAAGCAAGTATGTAGCTAACGGCTTGGTCATGGATATTATCACGCTTACTAGGTTCTAATTTTAAAACATAAATTATCAAAACAAGCTCCCTAAACTTTCTTTCATGGACCAATGGTTTTAGGAACTATACTTGGTCCTCGACATATTCCCAAATATGTTGTGGTAATTCCAGCCAGTACTTTACGTACGCACACCGATATGATCCCGACTAGCCTACAGTTTCCATGCCTAGTATTACCCGCACTCCATCGATACAAGGCAACATGCTCCACCCTTCCTCCACCAATCCGGCATCCATATAGCCTTTAATCGAGTCCATGGCCTCAAACATTGCAAATTCGTACTCACTCGGCCATTGTTCAACTAGGCTTTGCTGGACCCTAGGCAGGGGTCGCGCCTTTGGAACGTCAATCCCGTTGCAGCAATTGTCGTTCCCGTAGTCACTGAGGCTCCTTTCATACCCAAGTTGCGTACTCTCCTCGATCCAGTATACGGTACACGCGCATCCCATCAACAAGCGACTATGTATAAAGGGTCGGGAAAGCTCACCTGCCATACGCGTTCATCTCCCAGCAGAACCTCCGCCAAGTAGGCTCGGCTAAGAGCGCGGCAATCACCATCATGTTGTATCCGTACACCATCAGCATCATCTCCAGATCCATTCCGTCGAATTCACACATCTCACAAACGCCTAGCAAGGCCGGGTTGACAATCGTTGGCATCGCAGTTGCTATACACTTCACGCCGATATCATCCATTGTAAACCCTGCCAGGTTCAATATGTAGGCGGTCTTTGTTCTGATGGATCGAGCGGTAGATGATGTTAGCGATATAGAGTTAGGGTTTCATCGCCAGATGAACAGAGTTACTGTTTAGGCCATTAGGGTTATGTTAGTGTATAACTTAGTATTAGCTTAAGCTTGTAACCTATCTCTTACAGATCTCTGTTATGCCATAACCGTATTGCAAGATTACAACACGTTCGTTTATTCTAACTTGGTATCAGAGCTTGATTTTAGTAGCAGTCACAGATGCTAGAAATGATCAAGCAACTCTCATTAGTATTTGTTTGATAGATCAGGATTCCTCGGTAGCACAGGCGATGCCGCTAGATTCTCAGATCGATAGACTAGTTCTTCTATCTCCAAACGTTAGCATAGCAATCGTTTAGTGATGGATCCTAGCATTAAGGATGTTCCTGAAACTACGAAATTGGCTGGACCCTCCAACTATGTAATATGGAGCTACAAGGTAAAAATGATTTTGATGCAGGAAGGTTTGTGGCAGTACATCGAGCATCCCGTATCTGGCAACAAAAACAACGCAGTCGAAGTCAAGACTTCATCTTCGATGGCAGCAGACCAAAAAAAAATCATCTCGTTTGGCGCCGCAACGATTGGAGCAGCAGTGATTGTCGGAGCATCGACACCAACAACTCCCATCGCTCGGACTCCTGCATAGGCTATGGCGATTAGCACCAACACAAACAGGGAACGTGACCAATAATTTAGAGCTGGACGCATCATAATCTCCCTAGTAAGAGATTCGATAATCCTAAGCATTATTCATCTTATCGATCCTTACGATATTTGGCACAGGCTTAGGACAATGTGCGATATTCGCAGTAATTCTGTCGCCTATCCCTTAAGGAGGAGTTTTACTCCTTGAAGCTATCGGAAGGTAAAGCCATAGGTGATCACTTACAAACCATAAACCTGCTAGTAACCCAGCTAGCTAACCTAGGAATTGCAATTCCAGACGAAGACCTGGTAGATCTCACCCTGAACAGTATACCCAGTAGCTGGTTCACATTCAAGCAGATCCAGAAAGGTCGGGAAAGATTAGCCTTGTTCCCTGAACTTGAAGGACTCATGTTACAAGAGGAACTTGGACGTACTTTGGACAAACAACGTTCCGACTCCGAAGAAACCAACTTTGCGGGACAACAATCTCGTCGACAGACAAGCAATCATGGACGCTCAAGTCGGGGCCGCGGTTACAGCACCAACTTGACCAACAACGACTGTCCAGCTCCTCGACAGCCCGCATCACTGCAGGCAACCACACCAAACAAGCCAACAGTTATTGGCCATCAATGCGGCAAAGACGGCCATTATGCACGTGATTGTGCACAGAATACATTGGAGGAGTATGTCAAGGCAATGCAACTTCAGTTAAGCATCATTCAACGCAACAAGGCTTGCAATTGATAAACCACAGCTCACTATGCCAACCTCGCGGAAGCAGCTCCTGAAGAAGAAGATGAACCTACATTGGAGTCTCCCACCTATCCGATCCAAGCTTGCATTGAGGCCTTCCACGAAGACAATGACAACCCTAATACTAATAGAAAATTATGTCCAAATCAACAGAAAATCATCAAAAACTTGTTGATTTGGGTACTGCAATGATTGTTTTTACATTTTTTTGTTGATTTGAGCACAAGTTAACAAAATGGTTAAAATTTTTTTTGTTCATGTGAATAGTGCAATGACCAAATCAACATGTTTTTGTTGAATGTTTTTGGGTTGTTTTGGGATTGTTTTGGGTTTGTTTTGGGTTGTTTTGGAATACTTTTGGATTGTTTCTGGAATTTTTAAGAATTTTTCAAAAATTATGAATTTAGAGTTCAAATTGTATTTTATTTTCAATTAGATTTTGAATTCCATTGAAGATCTAATTAAATTCATAATGTAATTCAACTTTGATTCAAATAATTTGATTGTATCAAAGTTTTCAACATATGAAAGGCCCATAATTGCTTTTAAATATAAGTCTTCTGAGCAATGCTGAAATCTTCATTTATGTTTATTTTTTCAACAAATTTAATTAGATGATTTAGCTAGTACTTATTTTGACCTATTATTCCCTCTTGAAATTGTAAAATAAAAAACTTCACCAATTGCAACATCATGATGCTTGGATTTTTAAAAAATAGTGTTTCATTCATCCCAAATGATTAAATTTTATTTTACCAAAATTTTATCGGAAAAATTAAGGTATATATCAATTCTACAATTTACAATTTTCCATCATATGCTAAAAAAATATGTTAGAGAATCTATATTAAAAGTTGCAACAATAAATATTTTATATTCATGCTTGGAGAAAATAATAAGTGGATAGAAATTGAGATCGATTTACAACATTCAATGAAAAGAATTTTGGTTATGAAACTAAAGATTTCCAAACCTAATGGTTGCAACGTACTAATGTACATGTTGTAATCAACAATTTGCATCCTATTTTTTTTTTAAATATTTAAAATTGTATTCAATAAAAAAATTTGAAATTTATTTAAGTGTAGAAATTCCACTTTAAATTGGAAATTGAAATTCTTCATGAGTTTTACCTCCCTGATCTATATAGAACAATTTGAAACTTCTCACAAAATTAATATTTTAAAAAACCAATTTCAAATTCCTATTTATTTGAAAAATACATTCAAATCTACTTGGCTTACATGCATACAAACCTAGAAAACCTATACATCATACAATAACTTTCTCATGATGTAATCAGAAGTTATAAAACTTATAAGTCCTTCAAACTATCCTTTCACCACATGTTCTATAAAAATTTTAAAGGAAAAAAAGGGAATTCAATTTCTAAATACATGACCAAAAACACAAGCTCTATTGTCAAAAAAAGTCTACTTTGTTCTTTACATATTTTTGTGTACATGTGAAGCTTTGATTCATTCCATTTGGATTAGTTATGTGAAAGTTATGAACAATCTTGTTTTTCGGACAATTTGAGCATCTTCTTGAAAAAATAACTTATAGGATTCAATTTTGGTTTTTGAATGCAATTTTCACAATTTTTCAAAAGAAATTGTTTAACAAGGTTAAATTTTCTATTTAGAAAAATCTCACCATTGACATTATTGTGTTTCAATCCCATTTTAGAGCTATTAATGATTTAATTTTTCTTTCAATCTTAGACCTACTTCTACTTAATAATTTAAAAAAAAATGAAAATCAAACGTTTTTATTTTATTTTATTTTTAATTCTATTTTTTCAACACAATTCTTCAACATAATTTTTTTTTAAATATTTAAATTCTAGATGAAGAATTTTCAAATTCTAATTTAGAGCTATTGAAATTGTATGTTCTACATTACAAAAAACTTGAATATAAACTGTGTTTAAATCACCTCCTAGTAAAGTGTTTGCCAAATATTCATAATATCTTAAATTGATTTGAAGTTCTTGTCACTAAAATTTCATGTGGAAATGTTTAAACCACCAAGTTTGACATTCTATGTGTAATAGGAATATTTTCTATTAACTTAGTAATTCACAATTCAATCTTTCTCCAACTCAACAGACTTTAGAGGCTGTTTTCTCATAGTATAGTAACTTTTTTCAAAAAACTTGAAACTCATAAAGGTTGTAAAATCAAGTTAAGTTTCATCCCCAACAATCATTTTGTGATTTCAAGTCTCCAATTGAAAGTTATGGGCAAAATTCAGAGACGGTTTGGAATGAAATTTTTTTTTGACATTTGTAAACACTGTCCCTGAATTTTGCCCATAACTTTCAACTGGAGACTCAAATTCACAAAAGGATTGTTGGAAATGAAACTTAACTTGATTTTACAACTTTTATTAATTTCAAGTTTTTTGAAAAAAGTTACTATACTATGAGAAAACAGTCCCAAAAGTTGACTGTTTTGAAACAACAAGTGACAAAGATTGAAAATCGAAAATAAATAACTATTTGTTCATGTTTAAAACATATATAAGTGTATATGGTGCAATGGATAGACCTAATATCATATATTTATGAATGTTCAACATACTCATTTTTGTGTGAACCTAGAATTTTACTCCAAAAAGGCTCTCAAAGTTTATTGATGTTGTTTGGCGAGATTGAATGAGGATAATTTTTTTTAAAAATTTTAAGAATAGTATAATCTTTCAATCCACGTGAGCATATAATTTAAAATTTTTGCTACACATTACATTATTCATTTTATATACCTTTGTATAGGTTGAATTAAAAAAAATGTTTTAATTCTTAATTTTAGACAATACATCACATATTGGTGGTTTTAGACTTTTCTTCTTCCAAGCTGCCTCTGACCTTCAAGGATTAATAACAAATTTACCATTGAACACTTCAAAATCTTCACTAAAACAATACACTGAATGTCTTAGTCAATACAAGTGTGTTTAACACATATGACATCAAAGATTGTAATCAAATGAACTATAAACTCTATCCTCATGTTGTATAATTTTTGGTTTATTGAGTCTACTATTGTAAACCTCCTTATTCATGCAATGTAATAATTTTTTCCACTTGTGATCAATGTCTTATCTTTACGCTTTATTTTTTTGATATTTACATTGTAATTAGTATTATGGCACAATTTCAATGAACTACCTTTCTTTGTAGATTTTAATTTATTGTATTCATTTTTGTTCATTTCAATTTATAAATTTTTCAAATAAATTTTCATCATTTGAACAATGTTTATATCATCATGATTGCACTTGTATGTATTATGGAACTTTTTAATTTAACTTAAACATTCGTAATGTAGTATTTTTGAAATCAGCAGACTTTGGAGGCCGTTTTCATATAATAAATCAAATTTTTTGAACAAACTTCAAATTAAGAAAAGTTGGAAAATCAAGTTAACTTTCATCTCCAAAAATCCGTTTGAGATTTGAAGCCTCCAATAAAAGTTATAAGCCAAAATCAGAGTGTATGTTTGAAAAGTCATTTTCTCTTACGTTTTTTAACGTACAGTCTGATTTTGGCTCATAGATTTTTATTGAAAGCTTCAAATCTCAAACGGATTTTTGGAGATGAAATTTAACTTGATTATTCAACTTTTCTTAGTTCAAAGTTTTTTCAAAAAAGTTGATTTACTATATGAAAATGGGATCCAAAGTTTGCTGACTTTAAAAATTAGAGAAAAAAAGTAAATAAATCCAAAAAAGAGCCCTTCGTAGTCACTTCACATGGTGTGTGGTGCAATGGCAAGAGCCTTGCACCTCAAGTAAGAGGAGCAAGGTTCAAACCCTTGAGCCCCCACCCGCACATGTGGCTTTGAGGACCGCCACATGGTGGTTGTCCATTGGTTGGACCCCTTGGGATCTCCTAGGTGGCGGTTGCCATGTGGTGACCGTTCATTGGTTGGACCCCTTGAGGCTGCCTAGGTGGCAATTGCCATGTGGCAACTTTTGATTGGCTAACCCTCTTTTTTTTTAATTTCATTTTGTTGAAGTCCAGATTACCAAAAAAATTCAACACTTCTTTGTTGAAAATCAACATTTTCTAATTAAAATTAACAACAAATTTAACATTTTTTTGTTAGAAGACAACCAAAAAATGTCAATTTGGACGTCCAAATCATCACTTTTTAGTTACAGAATGTCCAAATCAACACGTCCAAAACTCCAAATCAACAACTAAAATCAACACTTTTTTGTCTACAATTGTTGATTTGGACATGATTTTTTCTATTAGTGTAAAGAAGTCATCCATGCGTGCGTAGTGTCTTTTGTTGAGGAAGACTGGTTCTTGGATTCTGGTGCATCTTCCCATGTTACAGGAAATGCTAGTCTTTTCAGACAAATTACACCCTCTAGAGTACCTCACATCAAAGCAGCAGGAGGTCAGATTATGCCTCTGCATGGCCAAGGCAATGTAACAATTACCGATTCTCAAGGGAAAATAAAGAATGTGCACCAAGTTCTCTACGTTCCTGGCGTCAAAACCAACCTTTTCTCTGTTGAAAAATTAATAGACATCGGATATCGTGTTCTGTTTGAATCAACCAAATGCTCTATATATGACGAAGATCACTTATTTCTCCGCGGCACCAGAGATTCCCGCAACTATCTCTACTGAGTGGAACGCTACTCTGCTCAAATCAGCACTAAAACTCAAGCCGAAGGGGTTCAACCACCGTCACTAGTAGAAAATGATGTCCAGATCAACAAAAAATCATCAATTTTTTGTTAATGTGGGCATTGTATCGACCATTTTCACAATTTTTTGTTGAATTGACACAAGGTAACAAAATGGTTAAATTTTTTTGTTACTTTTGGTAGGTCAACGTCCAAATCAACAAAACAATCAACAATTTAACACTTTTTTACTCACAATTCTGTGTTTTTTGAACTCAGCAGACTTTGGTGACCTTTTTGGCATAGTAAAACACTTTTTTTGAAAAAACTTTGAACTAAGAAAGGTTAGACAACAAAGCTAAATTTCATCTCCAAAAATCCGTTTGACATTTGAAGTCTCCAATCAAAAGTTATAGACAAAATTCAGAGCGGGTGTTTAAAAATGTCAACAAAAAGGTCCATTTCAACCCCGCTCTGAATTTTATTTATCACTTTTAATTGGAGACTTCAAATGTCAAATGGATTTTTTTAGGTGAAAATTAGCTTAATTATCTAACTTTCCTTAGTTCAAAGTTTCTCGAAAAAAAGTATTTTACTATGTCCAAATGGTCACCAAAGTCTGCTGTTCTTACAAAACACACAAAATTATTAATTCAAGAACTACATGTCTATTGTAGAGTTTGAATTACATTTATATTGTTTTTGCATTTTTTTTTGTTTTTTTAAGAACAGCAGGCTTTGGTGACCGTTTTGGCATAGTAAAATATTTTTTTTCAAGAAACTTTGAACTAAGAAAAGTTAGAAAATCAAGCTAAATTTCACCTCCAAAAATCCGTTTAACATTTAAAGTCTCCAATAAAAAGTTATGGACAAAATTCAGAGCGGGGTTGAAATGAAATTTTTCGTTAACATTTTTAAACACCCGCTCTGAATTTTGTTCATAACTTTTGATTGGAGACTTCAATTGTCAAACGGATTTTTGGAGGTGAAATTCAGCTTGATTATCTAACTTTTCTTAGTTCAAAGTTTTTTCAAAAAAAGTGTTTTACTATGCCAAAAAGGTCACCAAAGTCTGCTGTTCTTACAAAAAAAATGAAAAACAATATAAATGTAATTCTAATATTCTATTTAACATGTAGAATTTGGGTTGGCTCAATGGTTAGAATCTTGGACCCCAACCGAGAGGTCCAAGGTTCGAACCTCCACGGTGGTGGCCGCCTACGTGGCATTGGTGTGTCACGTGGCTTTGCCACGTGGCATTTAAAAAAATTAATTATTTAATTTAAAAAAAAAAAAAAATATTGACCAAATTAACAAAAACTGTAACAAAAAAATCAACACTTTCTTGTTTCATAGTGTCCAAGTCAACACGTCCAAATCAACAGAAAATGAATTAACAAAATCAACATTTTCTTGTTTATTTTTTGTTGATTTGGACGCAGATTTTCTACTAGTGCGTCCACAGCTCAACCACCAGAACACGGACAACTCTCAAGCCCTCAGCTTGTGATTTAGGGATCCAACTTCATCGTCACCCCAACCGTCCTTCTTTCAAACCTAGCCGACCAGCTCCCAGACACCTCACCGTTAGATCCACAGCCTAGACGATTCCCAGAACAGGACATTCAATTATGGCATAGACGAATAGGACACCTACATTTCCAAAACCTCTATCACATGACTACCAAACAATTAGTAGTAGGTATACCAGCTATTCCTCTTATCAAACATGTATGTTCGTCATGTGCGCTCGGAAAACTTCCCCGTGATCCCCTACCCAAGAAACAAACTACCACTACAAGGATATGGTGTCCTATATGACAAAAAATTGACAGTTTTTCGTGCAAATCAACAAACCGGGAAATTGACCCCGCTACCTTTGTTGATTGGGACTTGTCATTTCATTCTTGTCAACTTCCTGTCAATTTTTCAGACTTCCTTCATCCCCAATCAATGCACGTGGATGATTCAAAAATCATTCATCCACTACTTTTCACTGTCACTCATTGATCTCCTGAAATCATGCCACTAGGCACTTCTACATTTCGTTCTTCAAATGCAGAAGCATCTGTACAGTTCTTTTTCAATATACCACTTGCAATGAAGCCAACCAATTTGAAAAATGAACAACCTTTTGAATGACGGCATTGCTAGTTGCATAGTTCCTTCACATTAAACTGAACAAAAATACCTTCCACAATATACAAACCCTGTTGTATCTCCAGGTCAATCACCAAAGATGTAACTACTACATATGTGCTTAGGGCCATTCAAAATTTGAAATTCTTAGCACTCTCACTATATACATGCCGTGACATTTGCACTATTTTATGCAATTTTCCATGTGATCAATCCAATCCTGTCCACTAATATGCACTGCAATTTCATCGTACAATTCATACCTTCTCATAGTCGTCACATGTATCATGTCGTCCCAAATTACAGAACAAAGAACTCCTGAAGCTTTAGAATTCTGTTTTTCCAGACTAGAGAGGACGACTGTAAATATGACGGACTGCATCCCTGTACTCGGATTTCCTAATTGTCCACCTAATCACCAAAAAAAGCACTTCACTTTCTATTTGTCAACATTTACTCTTCTGCTGTCTACCGCTCACATAACTTCCGTCTCATTGTCTGCTAATCCCAAACACAAAGTATGCAATTGGCAGCTCCTCTGTATCTTCCAGTTTCTCCCTTGCCTTCACCAAGTATTGGTCAATCAAAATCTGCACAGGAACTCATTGATTTCAATTACCTACAAATAAAAGGTTTTCATGGAGTTCGATAATATGCAAAAACTAATCATTGCTGTCATTCAGAAACACCTTCTCTGACAAACATCTACAGAAGATACGATGGTACATGGCCCACCGTTTCCTCCTAATCAACCAGGGTTGTCTATCCGGACGTGACGTGGGGTTTTCACGTCCGGATGTCCGTCGGCGTCAGTCTGGACGCGTCCTGACGCGTCCGAATTGCGTTAGGATCAAAAAAATTATTTATTTATTTATTTTTTTCAAAGACGGCCTGTCCGTCGACCTGGACGGACCGTCTGTCCACAGGGACGGCCAGCCGTCAACAGGGCCGGCCGTCCGTCCACAAAAAAAAGAAAAGATTTTTTTTTTTTTTTTTTTTTTTCGAGGACGGTCTGTCCGTCGACCTGGACGGCCGGCCGTCCACAGGGACGGACCAGCCGTCCACAGGGATGGACCAGCCGTCCACAGGACGGACAGACTGTCCACAAAAAAAAAAAAAAAAAGTTTTTTTTTTTTTTTTTTGGGTCCTGACGGACGCCGGGGTTGAATCCTGACGTCCGTCCGGACATCCTGACGGACTGACAGGACGTGACGGGGACAACCCTATAACCAACACATTAGCAATGCTTATAAATACTGCGAATGACAACAGAAACCCTATCCAAACAACAAAAGTGTGGCACCTCATATCTTCTCCTTCTTTTAATTCATGATTGCAGAACAAAAAGTTGTGTCATCCGTACCTGAATTCCACGTCCTCCAAATCCCATAGTCATGTAACCGTTTTTTGGCCGCTGACCTCTGCACTGCTTGAAAGACCACTATTAACGTCAAAGAAGAAAAATAGATTAACATTTTCTGGAACATCAACTTCAGCCTTCCATAAACGAGAACCGCTTGTCCGTATACTTATAACTTATATATGGTCTATATTTATAACTTATATACGGCCCATACTCATTACTTCTTCCCTCGACCACACATCAAGCTAAGACATTCAATCCACATGACAACTCCATCTTTGGGCTTCGTAAAACTACTTTACATGGCAATAACACCATTTTTACTAGAAACTGTGAAAAAATAGTTACGGTTTCTTCAAGAGGACTCCGAATTAAAATTATAGCTTCCATGAATTCAGATCACAAATGGATTAAAACAGATCTGTGGCCACTGCATATGTGTTACTGCCACATATTTTAACCACCACATGGTGGACTAAAAAGAAATTGACCATTACTGGAACATTTTATGTTGCCATTGTATCATCTCGTAAAGAACAGAAAACAGTCGTGGACTACAATTCAAGCGAAAAGCAGTAGTCACTGCTACTCCTAAAGCCAGTATATACATACACGTTCAATTTAAAAAAAAAAGGTTTTGGACGTGCCGCCCAATACCTTTTCACGGCACACTGCCAACTTCAGGTTCTCATTGTCATTGCACACGCTCTACACTCCGTCTTCTCTTCCTAATCCGCTTTTAATTCTAAAATCTGTCTTCTACCTAAAAGCATAAGCAAACAAGCATTCACTGCCTCATGCGTTCACTCATACTATTTCTATCCTTTACAACCACTTTCTTCCCTTCCCAACCAACGTTTGCTTGACCCCCCAACACGACCGCCCGAGAACTTGTCATAAACTGGATGTCAGTTTCACAATTCCATACCAACCACATTCTGAACTTACATGTGCAATCTAGTTGCTGTCATCATTGCGTGGTCACGAAGATGTCTCCGAAGTTCCAGCACTACTGCCCCCACATTCGCTGGAATCTTCTTTGGCACCCATGTTTCCTCGAAATTCACTGTCAGTTGAATTCCTCCTCTGGCGTCGACCTCCTTCAACTTGTCCTCGTCTTTTACGATTACAGGTCAACGGTCCCCTACTCCGTTCTGGACCATCGTCATTCGCTTGTCGATCCAGCTGAATGCCAGTACGAGATCCTTCTCCTCGTTCACGCCTTCCACCACGAACTCCAATTGTGCCAGCTGTACCTCCCCTTCGGCGACCACGACCTCCACGTACCACACCCGTAGACCTTGTTCTTGTCACTCGTTGTCCCTCTGTACGACGATGTTGACCTTGACAAACACGCCCTCTCCTCTGTCTTCCTGCAACGAGCACTTCCTCCAATACCACATCTTGTCCTGTCACAATTTCATCCACTGGATCCTCTCCAACCTCCCTGTCCGGGCGCAGACCTTCAAAATCTTCATCGTCCCCCATGTTGAACAGTTCTGCCTCGTTTTCGTCTTCATTGCTTGGCAATACCCACTGACCTCTTGTTTCCTTTCTTAAGACCACTTTCCATCCCGGTGCCTCCCTCGCATCCGCATAAAAAACTTGCTCACAATGATTTGGAAAAGCAAAGCTATCACGGCAGATTGTACCCGGCCTTCTCGCATAGTTAGCCAAAGTGAAACCCCATTTATCCTTCACTATTGTTGCATTCTCGCCTATGTAATTTGCCTTCACAAAATCGCATACAAGAACTAGTATGCAATGACGCTTGTAATTCAGTTCCAAAATCTCCTCTATATGGCCCACGTATTCAACATCAGCGTCCACTTCATTGACATCAGAAATTTCGTTCCTGCACACTTGTTTGAATGTTGCTGCAACACCGCTATCAGCTATTTGTAGTGACCTTTCAGCACTTAAGACTCTGAAATGGTTCCCATAAGCATACATGGATTTGTACG
This sequence comes from Antitrichia curtipendula, assembly GCA_951230915.1. Classification (NCBI taxonomy): domain Eukaryota; kingdom Viridiplantae; phylum Streptophyta; class Bryopsida; order Hypnales; family Leucodontaceae; genus Antitrichia; species Antitrichia curtipendula. The sequence goes on from OX579635.1 coordinate 30,098,850, forward strand.
CAGTGGCCGTATCCAATGGTCCCCTAGCAGTGTCTACAACCTCCGTATCAAGAACCACCCCTGCTTGTTGTTCGCGTCTTACCTCTTCCAATACCCACACTGAGAACTCCGGTAAGGGTCGTAGGTCCATCGGATATGTAAATCTCGTCCTCCTCCTCCGTCGTTGTTGTTGACGTCTATAGACATCTCTTTGACCATCCCTTTCTGTGACAGCCTCTTCATATCTCCTGGAAAGTTTAAAAAATACATTTCTTCACTTCAGTCAGCATAGTACATGACCATAAAAAGAAAACATTTCTCATCAGCAATGTCAAATATTTCCAACTTGTCAAACCAGAACCGAAAGTCTGCCTCATTGACAACAATTCCGTTTACATAGAGAAAACAAAGACAGAATACACTCACAAACAATTACTTTATTCTAAGCAGATGCATACTATTTCTATGACAATAAAAATTGATTTCTATACAAAGAGCTCGGAGATGCACCTTCTGTAAGGCTCCATATGCTCTGTGTTATCCAAAACAAATTCGTGGATGAGTTTTTGAAAATCCAATGACATTGGGCGATCTCGCTTACCACCTTCCAATATTTCATCATACATTGTGGGCTCTTCATTTTCATCCCACGCCCTCTTTATTGTTGGAGTGTAATCCGACATGTACTCGTTCAGAAAGCCTATAGATTCCTCTCTAAGGTAGCCAAATGCCATGCTCCCTTCTGGCCTTGCTTTGTTCTTCACAAAGCTCTTCAATCCCTTCATACACCTCTCGAATGGATACATCCAACGTGTATGCACTGGTCCGCATATGAATAGCTCTTGAACTAAATGAATGGGCAAATGCATCATCACAACAAAGATGGATGGGGGGAACTCTTTTTCTAAAGAGCAAATCATTTCGGCAACCTCTTCTAGCATATGTAACTTCTGTCGAGAATCCACAACCTTGGCACATATTTTTCTGAATAATCTGCTTACCCGCATTACAACACCAACAACTTTTGTATTCCCAACATTTCTTAAGCAAAGAGGTAGTACCTGCTGCAATAGTATGTGGTAATCATGTGTTTTCAACCCCCCCAACTTCTCGTCATTAATTTTTTGCTTCAAGGAACTCACGTAATTTGTTGGGAACTTTAATTCTCTTAGTGTTGTCAAGAATTCCTCTTTCTCCTCTCTTGTCAACACAAACGGGGCATCCGGCATGAAATAACTGTTTCCATCCAGACTCGGCTGCAAATGCAAATGTGTTTGTATGTTACGAACCCGCATATCTTCTCTGCATTTCAATCCATCATTCTCTCCAAAGAGAGTACGAACAATATTTTCGCAAAGGTTTTTCTCGCAATGCATTGGATCCAAGAGATGACGCGTTGGCAATTTCTGTATTCAAAGAAACAAACTTTTGTGAATTGCACTTCCAAGCATTGGGACTCTACATATTTGCACACAATTTGTAGAGTACAACTACATGTAAATAATGTACACCAAGTACGCCCAGACGATGCAACACCTCCCGTGCTCTCAGAAAAACTTATCGCTCCCTGCTGTAATTAAAGGGAGGAAAATTTAACCTCCCTTCCATCGCCCCTGCCTACTTACAAAAAAAAGCATGATCATCAAAGGACTCATTCCAAAACAAAAAAATTATTTCCACGTCTTCTGTGAGACAGGGGACGCCATGAAGCCTAACCTTTCTCAGCAGATACAAAGTGTTCACTGAAGCGGACCTTTCACATGCAGAACATCGTCCATCCAAATTTCTCTCATCATAAACTGCCAAGTAATTGCAAAAAAGACTACTACTGTCTTGTTCAAGTGTTCAACCCTTGCTATTATATTTCAAGAGGAATAAAAAATTTATACTAACCTCCCAATACGGTAGTTGAAACAAAATATTGATCCTTTTGACACCGGTGCTCTTCACTGGTTCATGCTCCGAGTTCTGACGACCACCACATTGAAGAAATGACTCTCTCCATGCTCCGTGGCGTACAATTGTTTGGCCGGATTGACGAGGTGGTGCAGGATTATGGTTGGGTTGGCCATTGAAAGCCGCTCTTGCGGACCTCCATCGGTGGTTGTATCTCAACCAATGCCGATTACCTAGGAAGAGTGTTTTTGAAGCTTCCTTCGAGTATTCCGCTGATGTGCTTTCACCACAAACTGGACATCCAGCATATCCCTTTTCAGCTTGCCCTGATATTAACGTGTACACTGGGAAGTCATGATTGACCCACATAAGCATTCCCCGCATTTTGAATTGCCGATCAACACCCTCCGGCTGTGACATGTCCACTGCGGGAACGCCCGCCCATAACTTCTTCAATTCATGCACCAGTGGCTGCAGAAACACATCAATTGTGTCTTCCGAAGGAGACTTCGGACCAGGAATTATCATACTCAAAGAAATAAAAAAACGTTTTGTCACAAGATAAGGGGGGAGGTTATAGAAAACCATCATGACCGGCCAAACAGAGTGTTTAGAGGACTGAAGACTATGGGGGTTCACCCCATCCAGGGATAATCCCATTCTAATGTTCCTCGACTCCCTGCTGAAACTTGGAAAGTTCTCCTCTATAAAACGCAACTGCTCACTGTCCACAACAGATCTCATCTTCTCGTCTTGGGAGTGGTTAGTAGAGTGCCACTTGAAGAGTTTCGAGAGCTGTGGACATCAAAACATACGACGCAAGCGCTTTATCAAAGAAAAATATCTCAACACTCTTATTGGCACTGTTGTGGAACCTCGAATGTACCTCGACCTATTGCACTTTGGACACTTATCCAATTCAGAATTTTCTTTCCAGTACAATGTCTTCCCACAGTCGCAGCAGTGAATGCTCTCATGGGAGAGACCGAGTTTCATCAACATTGTTTTCATTTTATATGAGTTCTTCGGGCAGTTGTTGTTTGGAGGAAGGACATCATGTTTTAGGAAGGTTAAAATTTCATCTAAGCAGTGGTGACTCACCGAAAACAACGTGCACAAGGACATGAGAACTATGGTGAACTGCAGCGTACTACTACTGGAGCCGGGAAACAAAGGCTCAGTTGCTTTTTCCAAAAACTCGTCCAACAACTTTGTCTGGTCCCCCTCATCCTCCTGTGATGACATGTCATCGAAATCAAGTACCTCATCCTCCTCTTCCACGAAGTTTTGGTGAATCTCATCAACGCGCGAGAAGTAATTCTGTGTCATCTCTTCCAAGTTAACTTCTCTGTTTGGAGAAGCAGCTTCAAAATTATCATAATCGTCTGCATCAAAGTACACCTCCTCTTCATGTCCTGGCTCCTCTCTTTCTACACCATCCGGTGGTTCTGGACGTTCCTCCGTATTCTCCTGCAAAACCTAAGAGATGAATTAAAGAAACAGAGAGAGAAGTGATCGGTACTGACATGTCACAAAATTCCTTCTACAACGTCCTGCACGCTTCACAGAGGAAGCATGCATTTACTTCGTTATTTATGTCCAGAGGATACACCAAAATACTAAAAGACTGTCACTCTTTGGAAATGAAGTTGCTGGTGCCTCGTCCCTAACATCTTGGAAATAGAAAGCGAAATGCATAAGTAAATGGACTGCGAATTCCGATGACAGCAACCGTTCCCTTTCAACTCACTAATAAAGGTTCTCGCAAGTGCTGATCACGGCCATATTTCCAATGATGAGTCTCCACAACTTCAATTGACTGTATTATGAAACCATAACATTGTTCACAGGCGCATGGATATCGAGATACACCCTGCCGAGCAGCTACGACTCGTTCGATGTGGTACGCCTCTCCAAGTCAATTTTGCCTCATCCTTAACTAAACCTAGAATACTCGACCATGTTATTCACCTTTGAAAAGTTGTGCATGGTCACAGCCTACTTTACAAGTTTTTTTTTATAGTTGGAACTCCGCAAGCAGCAAGAATGGCAGTGCACATGGTTTTTGTATCAATTGGATAGTCCGAGAACAAACAAACATTCAGATTCATGCTTTTGAGGGATCTCCATTTTCACAAATCCAGCCCTTGACAATTTTCCATCTCCCCCTTCTTGTCTCTTTTACTGATTACAACCATGCATGTAGTGACTGTCTTAGAAGGCTTTGTCATAGTTATTCCTGGTTGCCCCCAGATGTACCGCTGTATTTCACACACAAAATAATTAGAGCAGCAGCACCGCTCTTGAAGTTGAACATAAGAAATGAGTGAGTGAAGTGGAACACTTACCTGAGTCACGTCTTCAGATTTGCGGCACTTGAATTCGAACAACCTATAAGAAGAACCGCCTCCATGTGATGTTAAATTTATAGAGCAGTAGAGGACGGGAGGGACTTCTATGTGCAGGACTGCATCGAGCTGCGTAACCCATTAGACAGCGGGAATGGAAAAGAGAACGTCAAAACACTGAAGAAACATGGGAACTCCGATATCCAAATTTCATAGAGAGACGTTTGAATACCGCGATCCCTTAGTGTTGTTTTTGTTGAGAAATTAACAGATAAACACTTTGCCGATTGTGAGGCAAGTGCTGGAAAAGCAAATGAACACCACAATTTCAACTAGACACCTCGACTGTTTTAGAGAACAAGAACATGTCGTTCAGTCGTTGCTGTTGTAAATGTAGAATACGGTGGGGTTCATTCGACAAGGTGCTCGACCACATACAAAGAGGACGAACATCAAAGTTTTCAATGCTTTTGGTAGTGGATTGTGGATACCATGAATGATGCAAGAGTGAATACCTCCAATGAAGAAGTTGCTAAGCAACAACCACGTCTGATGGAAGCTTGCATTCACGTCAATTTAAAACATGTGCAACACGGTGCATAATGTTTCCTCCGTGAACAAAGACTTCAGATTTGTTGCCGCAATCTCTTCGTCAAAGATGTTCTCAAAAAATACTGGCACATGATGAAATCACCATACAATAATTAGGAGCTTGCCATCGAACATATGAGTGCTTGAAGAAGGACATCACATACAGTTTGGGCATTTACAATGGTCTTCCACTGACGATGCTCAAAGTCAACAACAGAAGTAATACAGAGAACATGTCAGAAAATCACCTACGAGATGCCGATAGATTACTTAGTTCGCACGCCTGCCAATAGTTGCCCTCCGAAATGCTTTGCACAATTGACTGTGTACCAAAGCTGAAATTTTGGAATTGAATGTCTTCATGTGCGGCGGATCACCAATGTTTTGTCGTTTGTGAACAATTTCTGAGGAGTTCTAGAATTTCTATATGGAACAACCAAAGTCTGAGGAGTTTGCACGACCTGCGAGCAAGTATTAGAAAACTTTTAGCAGACTATAACTGAACATACTGCCCTACATTTTCTACAAAGTATGGAAGCCAGGAAATAGAAGGAGGTGGCCATTGCCTGTGAAGAGGACAAGCCGTTTTTACCTAGAGGAAGTAAAACTTAATGGAATAAAACCTATTTGAATTGAATTATGGAGGTAAAAATGTGACAGCAATCCTGATTTATTTTGGCAAATCTACATAATTAATGATCGCATTTACTGCTTAAACATAAAATGATTACGGTTTTAAAGATGAAGGGACAGTCAATATTTCACTATCCCATGGAACTGACTGCTTGAGGAAGCCTACTCTATCACATTCATTTGATTTAACGTAGTGGAGCCCTGTCTTGAGAGTTATGACGAGGCTAGGCTGCAATCAATCACATTACCGAAGTAGCCCTGAGTAGTGCAATCCCTCACCAACTTAGGGTAGGAGTTCTCTTCAGTACGTGAAAGCAGTTCTGGAATTCCTCATGAAGTTTCCTGGTTCACAATACTAGAAATTGGAAGACTGTTGACGACCAACACATACCTAGGAGGGAATGCTACTTTGCCGTGACAACCAAAATCGCTCGTATGTTGACGTCTTTAGCATCTTTTACTGGAAGCTGCAAGAGGGATCCTCTAATTAGGAGCGCATTCTCGTTTTCGGAGTGTATGGAGGAAGCTCAAACTGACTTTTCGAAGGATGTGCACACGCTCTAGCATCTGCATTAGTAAGAGTGAAAGCAATTTCTATATGAATTGAATCGAGACAAAGCGATTGAGCACATCAAAGCAGCACTGGAAAAATAGACAAGGACGCACACAGAACTATTAGTGTCATACCTAGTTTTCATTTTCCTTCACGCATGTAGCCGATCTTGAGTCCACTGTCTAATACTTTACAAGACCATTGAGAAGGAGCCCAAGTGTGACGGTGAATGTAAACGCCTGTATGCGGTAAGCCAGGTCCCTTGCGTGCGTGGCCGGTGCCCAGCCAATTTTGGAATTAGCTGCATCGCTTACTGTAACTTCAAATACGGAACTCTAAAATAGGTGGATCGTGACGCACATAACGACAAAAATGAAGACACGTTAAATAGGGGCACTTGACAGAATTATTGATAGCAAGTAAACTTCTCTAAAATGGGGATGAAGAATGCAATACGATGTTGCATGGGAAGGCACGTTCTTGGGATACATGCCGTCTTCTTTGTATCCAAATTTATTGCCGCCGCTCGAACTGTTGTCGCGATCTTGGATTTTACCTTGCTGTACCTGAAGCGAGGACCACTATGACTCCGTCAAGATGCGGCTCATATTGCCTCAGTTGTACAGGATGCCCTCACAGCACTTGTCACTACTCAACAAAAAAGTCCTGAACGCACCGTGGAGTGGGACGACTGTGAAGAAGCTGGCGGCAAAGGAGTGTAGCGGCAAACTCTACCCCTGTATGCAGTGGTGATTAGTCAATAGAAGTACTGGTTCGTGTGCAGAAAACAGCGGCAGTAGCCGTCACTACGAGGCCCTTGAAGAGGAGTCGACCAATTTTGTACCCATCGGTGATCGAAGGTAGACATCCTGCTCAGAGGACGGTGTTCGCATTTTAAAGGAGGATTGCTTCAGCACCGAAGATTGCACGGCGGTAAGTGCTTGTATTAGTTGTCTGAAAACATCAGCGTTGGTGCGTATTTGTATATAGAAATGGTGTGGAAAAATCATCATGTGTTCATTTCTGCTATGTTGTATTTCTAAAGTGTGCGGATTACAGAAATTCTATCTAGACATGAAGCAGAAGGACTTCATGAGAGCAGAATTTTAGATGGGGTGTCACTGGAATTCTAAAATGAACAACGTCCTATAGAATGCTGAAGTTCATTGTACAGAGTAGAGAGAAGTTAAACCAAGTACATGTAGGCCACAGTGTGTAGGAAATGCGGTAGGCGATTGTGGATTAGCCTTCTTTGCCACGCAATTAGTTTGCATGTGAAGAAGTGTTTTTTATGTTGTTTTTTTGGTCCTGCCCTTGAAGTCCACTGCCGCACCTGTGCAAGAGGCTTCCTAATTCTTGAGTGGGCTTCTTGTGGATTTGAGAGTGGACATAGAGGAATTTTTTTTAGTATACTTCCTGCAGCCTGGTAGGTCTACAATGAACAAGATTGATCCTTGGAAGTCTACTTAACTGACGTCCATGCTCCTTTTCATGTCATTGACTAGCATAATAGGAAGATGGCTTGTCTGAGATTGGAAACATAAGTAAATGAACAAAAACCATTACTGTCTTTGATATGTTTGTTAATAGCAAATAATGGAGATGTATGCAGTTTACGTGTGATTTTTTTGCAGAAGAAGGCTAGTCGAAGAGTATTGGAATACGTGCCCGCAGAGGTCAGTTTCTGAAAGAAGACAATGTCGACCGAAGGTGGAAGGCGGAAGGAGTTTTTAGGCAGAGTGAGTCCAAATCCGTAAGGATTAGTTCACTCCTCAGAGCAAATGGCAAATGAAATATGAGTGCCATATAGTGCACAAGCAAATCGACTATGTAAATTTTGTTTCTGTGATAATTACGTGTGCCATTAATGGAATCCAGGGTTTGACATGTTTACAGGGTATGGGAAATCTAGAGAGTTTGAGGAAGTTGCCGGAGGGGTTTGTTTCATGGAAGGAGAGACCACGTTTGCAGAGGCAAGCACAGAGTGCTACAGGTCGGACCTCCATGTCAAGTAGAGCCGTGGTTAGTAAAGGAACTTTGCATTCCACAAGCTCTTTACCTGTACAGGCTGTTCGTCGTCAGCCGGTCACAGAGCGAAGGACGACAGTGAATGGAATTCCAAAGACGATGGTGGAGTCACAGGGCGGTAGTCGACAACATGCACCCATGTACGTTGAGAAATCAGGCCGCCATGTTAATGAAGTTGGTAGAGGACCGCAAGGTAAGAGTCATGAAAATCATATTAAGCACATGAGAGTTTGAAGGAAGAGTTTCAAGAGTGCTATGAGAACTTTGTGAAAGTAGTGGACCCAATGGTTTTACCATATATTATGTCATCACTACGAGTTTTTCAGAATTGAATGTGGAGAATACTGTTGATCAATCTATGACATAGGCGTGGAAGGATACCTGCACGGATTGAACATGTTGAATGGGTGTACTGTCCTCTGTTTCTAGGAATGACAAGGTGGGTATTACAGGCGCAGGAACTTTGAGGCCTTCTACTTCATGTGCACAGACAGGAGACTACAACGACTTTGACAACTCCGTGAGTGCTGTCCCTATGAAGGCAGGCCGAACTCCGTGAGTGCTGTCCCCGAAGAGAGTTAGTGGAACCATGATATGTGAATCTGATTTCGTGCAAGGTCAGTAGAGTAAAGCGTTGCAGAAGACTACCCAATTCCTCTCCACGAAAGGTAGTCATTTTCATAGCACAGGCGCTAGAAAGATCTCTGCAGGAAGAGCAACTGAAGACGTACAGCAGCGGCGTTGGAGCAACGAGGAAACAGTGAACATGCAGCATGAATCAAAAGTGAGTCGCCCTAGTGTTGCTGGTAGTAGTTACTTCTGCCGATGAAGGAAAGGGGAAATGACTGTCTCCATTGTATTTGCATGCTGTCCTTAACTGACAAACGTATTACATCGCAGACAAGGTAATAAATACAAATGTGAACCTAATATTCTATGCCTGTCAATGCATTTTCATTTGAGAAGTGAGGTTGTTTAACAGGGGTTCACAAACGCCGAAGAAGACTTCGTCGGAGTGCAGCATCGTCCAACATTTCGAGAGTCGCCCATGGAGGAAGAAAATTTTAGCTTCAACAACCTCAACGGATCTGAAAATGTCATGACTGAAAGTGAAAACGAAGACGATGCAACTATATTGGAAGATGGAGCACTGCCTGATGTGGTGGAACATCCCATCGCCGTCCAAGAAGTGAGCGTTGACGATGAATCATCTAAAAGGAGAGATAGAAGACAAGCGCAGTCTCTACGTTTAAGAAAAGGCGAAAGACGTCGCAAGGAAGGGAAGCCGCGTAATTTTCTACCTGTAGACAAGTTTATTGGAAAGCCACATGGAACAGGAGTTGGTGATTGGAGGAAGGAGTTGATGTTGCTGTCAAGGGAGCTCGATCCTGCTGTTGGGAATATAACTCAACAACCAGAAGCTGTACTCAACGAAATAGCGGAGTGGATACAGCATACGTGGGAGTACAGTGCACCTGTGAAGTTCAAATATGTGAAGGATGTCATCGCTCGGGGTGTGACATTGAGACGCATGGAGTTGTGGAGGATGATTCAAAACAATGAGCCTAAACCGGATATCATTTCTGATAGGACGTGGCGAACATTGGAGAGATTGCTGGAAAGCGAAGCCACTATCAAGAAGTCCGAGAATTGCAGTAAAGCTAATGCTTGCAGGGTCAATTTCGGAAGAACAGGGCCGTCAGGAGAGGTGGGTGTGCGAGAGAGACTTAGGAGGAAGCTGATGAGGTCTCCAGAGCCGGAGGAAATCAAGATGGAAATGTGTCGCAATAAAGGTTACGGAGGACGATTCAAAAGGAAATCTGCCGTCGACAGTGTCATGCACGAAAGCCACACCAGCATAGAAAAATGTTTGAAGGTGGCAGGGGTCAATGTGCCACGGCTGAAGGGAAACAAGGAAGACTATGTCGAGGATGCAGAGGAGGAAGATGGAGGGGATGACGGTAATGTTGCAGAACGTCCTCGTGGGGGAAAGGTTGAAGAATCCAGAGTTGAAGGGGTGCTCACCTTATCAGCGAAGGAGATCGCACATCACCCGCTTGTCATGAAGATGATGGAACGTCTAGAGGCGCTTGAAGGTCAGCAAAGTACCACAGTAGCAAGTGCAAGCGGTACTGGCACTGAAGGCATTAACGTTCCTGACATGCATGAAGAAGTACCGATGGCAGCGAAGAGAGACAAAAAAGCAGAGGAACAGGTATGCCATGTACCGCCCCACTGTTATGAACGGAAGAGAATGTGAAGTCTGGCATTCTTATGAGTTTGATTCAGAGGTCGTTGATGTGAACCCGGTTTATTTTGTTCAAGAAGGTGTTATAATAAGTTGAGAAGTATTTTGTTAGGAGGCATGGTGCATATCATAATTTGGTATATGAAATCAATTGCGGAAGTGAATGCTGAGTTTTGAATCATTTAATTGTGTTTTGAATTATGAAAGGAACAACATGTTTTTATTGTATCACAATATCTGATGAGGAAATGTGAGGCTGTACATGGCTATCGGGTGAATGGAATTGTTAGAACCATAACATCTTTGGAATGGATAAACCTCTTCTGAAGAAATGAGTAGTGGAGCGATGCTTATCTGGAGAAGGGGAGTCAAAAATTTTGAATGTCCTTGTCCGAAAGTGTGCTACAGTTTCATACTAATCCGCCACCTAATTAAAAGAGCGAGGAAATTATATAAAAACGTAACACTAGAAGAAGGTAATTTAGGAGACACCGATGAAGGAAGGAACCAGCGTTTAATGAAAAAATTGCATGAATACAAAGTCATCTGTAAAACGTGATAGAGAAATTTGCAAGGAATTTGTCTTCCTATGGCCAAATGGAAGTGACCATGAATATGTGATTGAACAAATTCTGTTCACTTTCAAGCAGGGAATTGAAAATGCTTATGCTGTCATGGAGGTGGACTGTGCTTTCGTCTTGCACTAGCAATGTCCTGTAAATTAGTTGGGAAGAACAGTAGTAAGGGAATGCCTTGGTCATATGTTGCTGAATGAATTGGAGATCAAGCTGCAAAAAGTGCATGTATGGAATATTTTGGGAAGTCCAACGTAGACTTGATGGTATCCTTTTCTTTATGGATAGCAGCATTTGAAGATGGTTGCTACTATCTTGCTCCACTTGACAATAGCACTGTTTTTTGATTTATTTGTGGAGTTATCGTAGGGAGCTATTGCTTTATGTGTTGCAAGAGTAATTTGAAATGTTGAGCGGTATGTTCATATGGAATTCTATGGCCGTCTTATGTGCGTACATCTAGAGGTTTTATAGTTTGGGACTTAGTAGGAGGCAGTCTGTCAGCACGCACTCGGGGAGGTCACTTAGAGTGTCCATTAGAAACCACATGCGATCAAAACTTTGGACCCCCTATTTATTTTTTGAATTTTAAATAAAACAAAATTAAAAAAATATGAATAGATTTTCCTACTTTGAAAGTTTATGTTTTGAATTATTGATATTTTTATTTGTTAATGATAATTAGTTACAAATTTTTGAAGTAAAAAGATACACTGTAGAACTGAAAAATAACTTTCACACCCCTATATTATATAAGAAAAAATTGTCTAAAAAATGAACAAAAAATTCTAATAATAACTCTCTATAGAAAGCTCATTTTGAGTTGAATATTGACTCAATGGTCATCTAAATGTGTTCTCTATAATTTTTTTAGTTGAAAAACATGCCATTTTAGTTCATTTTCAACCTCTTCTAGAAATCATTTCATATTTTATTTGAGTTTGAAATTTTGGCAATAGAAACCTATAGTCATTATTAAACAATGCTCAAAATTTTAGGTTGAAATTATAGTTTATTAGAAACCACGTGTTCGCACGTGGTTTGTTGTAGTAGAGCTAAGTGACCTCCCCGAGAGCACGCATTTCTCCCAATGTGTTTTTAAAGATGTGATTGTTAACAGATTGACGATGAGGGCAATGAAGTCGAAGGAGCAAGCGGCAGTCACAGAGCACACCACTTAAGGAAAAGAAGTGGACAAGATTGAGAACAAATGCTGGAAATGAGGTCGCACTCAGCATACCCATGTGTATAGGAAGTGCCTCTAGAAGGTACTGCCCGTTTTGCTCTGTATGGAGTACGAAGGATTAGGCTTCTAAATAAAAAATGTGCATTTTATAGTATGTAGCTTTCAAATGAGCGGAACATTCAGAGGGCATAGCATTGCACACGCTAGGAGGTCAATGAGACTTTGCTAGTGTCGTGCAAGACATACAATAACATCTGGATAATCCGTTTCTGTAGGTGCAGATTGGATTGGAGATTATATTGCTGTAGCTTTCTTAAGTTCAATGTTTGTAGAGGGTGGACATTTGCCCACCTCGTAGAAAATATTGTAATTTGTAATTATAGTATATGCAAATGCGTAGGCATTCTGCAGAAGTTAAATAAAGATGCTTAATTCTCAATGAATAGGCGACACATGTATGGAAAAGAAAGCCAAGTGGTACATGACAGGACTAGACAGCAGGCAGTAAAATATCATGCCGCTTGTTTGAATAAAGCAACGGTTAATTTAAGGAAGGTTTTAGAGGATTCAATGGACGAAATTGCTGGAAAGATACGGAAGTCCTATTTTCTGATTTGCCATCGTGGAAGCAAACAGTGATAAAGCCGCTTGAACCCAATTGGGCTAAGAAAAGAAAGTTGGTGTGTAACGCCATCCGAATTGACAACTTTAGTCGACAGATTATTGTCATTGAAGCAACAAAATCTTGTAAAAAAAGCAACAGAATGTAGTTAACTGACCGTCCGAATCACCCCCTCCAAATTGACAAGGTATTTGACAGAGTTTTGTCAAATTTTTGTCATTTTGATCACATTTCCTCTTGTAGTGTACACACACTAGCAAACCACTACAGTTAATCCACAGTGACTTATGCGGCCCCATGCCCACTCCCTCTCAAACAGGTAGCTGCTATATCCTCACATTTATCGATGAGTACTCTAGAAAAACATGGCTCTATTTTCTTGCTGACAATGCTCAAACTTTAGATTCCTTAAAAATTTCGAGCCCTTGTGGAAACTCCTGTGAACAAAATCGGCACACTTAGAACTGACCGTGGTGGAGAATATATCTCCAATGAGTTCCAAACCTATTGCACAACCCACGGAATTGTTAGACAGCTCACAGCAGGCTATTCACCTCATCAAAACGGGATAGCTAAAAGAAAAAATCGTACCCTACTTGAAAGGATTCGTAGTGTAATCACAGGCACCTAGATATCCAAAGTGTTATGGGACGAAATAGCCAAAACAGTGAATTATATACAAAATCGGTGTCCCACCAAAGCTCTCAAACTCCTTACCCCCGAGGAAGCCTTTACAGGCATAAAACCAAACCTCAGCCACCTTCATGTCATAGGTTGTCTCGCATTTTGTCACATTCCCAATGCCAAGAGACAAAAGTTTGATCCTAAGGCTATACCAACCATTCTACTTGGCTATGACGAGCAAAATAAGGCTTATCCACTAGAAGAAAATGAGGGATTCTGCGACTGCAAAGAGCAACTACTTTTTGAGTTGTATAACTAATTTGCGACATGTGATAATCTAGAGGTCTGTAGTTGCAGTGGACAAGTCGCATAAAAATTAGAGTCGCAAAATGAAGTGAATCTATTTTTCATCCGGCAGCGTAGTTTGAACTTCGTCGATGGCCTTTTCTGATGTGGTCGCTTATGTGTACTCGCTGCCACCTGACGTCGGTCATTCAATCGATGAGTTGTGCAACTTGTTTGCAACTTATCTGTGACTCCATTGCGACTTGTTGGCGACTCATTTGTGACTTGTTTGTAACTTGTTTGCAACTTGTAGATTTGTAGATTTTAAAATTCTACTCTTAATGATTTGTAGATTTTGGATATTACAAATCTAAATTCTATTTTAGATTTCAGATATTTAAATTTAAAAGATTTCATTGGTTTAGGAAATTATGTAATTTAAAAATTCTTGGATTTTTACAATTTGTAGAAACCTACAAATTGTTAAAATCAACAATTTGTAGAAATCTACAAATTGTAGAAATCTACAAACTGTAGAAATCTACAAATTGGAGAATTCTACAAATTGGAGAAATCTACAAACTGTAGAAATCTACATCTAATAGAAATCTTAAAATTCTACTAAGGGAGTTCATTACATAAGAATACAACAACTTACAAGTCTTATATGTCTAACCTAATGGTACTCTTGACAATTGATATGGGACAATTGCTATAAGACAAATAATTGGGAAACAAATTAGAAAACGACTACAAAACAACCAAAAGAATTCTAGAAAATTCTAGTTGTTTTCTAGTCATTATGTAGTTGCAATCTAGTCACAGAGAAGCTCTGTAATAGTGTAGGGTTACAAGAGTGTAACAAAGTTGTCATTTACAAATTCTAGTTGTTTCTAGTTGCAATCTAGTCGTTTTTTAGTCGAACTATAGTTGTTTTCTAGTTGCAGTCTAGTCGTTTTCTAGTCAAACTATAGTTGTTTCTAGTCGCAAACTAGTTGTTTTCTAGTCGTTTTCTAGTCGAATTGTGGTCAAATTAAGATAATATGTGATTGTGGTTTGCCACAGTGGACTCCACGATGCGTAGAGTTGTCCACATCGACAACTGTGATAAAAACTGGATGTAGAATACCTCACAGTAATTCTAATTGCCAACTCTGTTACAATCCTGTAACCCTACACTTCATTCTACAACTACTTTGCAACTAAACAACCTAGTTGTCAAATTTGGTGCATATAGAGAGGATTACAGTTGCAGGATAGTTGTAAAGGACACTAGTTGCATAGTAGTGGGTTGTGCCGGACACGTTTTTCTTCTAGTGATCGTTGTTATAACCCTACTACTTGAAAGTTAGATTTTGATTAGCCAGGATGTTTGCTTTGATGAAACCAGTCTTAGACTCCCCACCCCAGAAAATACCAAACCCCTCATAGACTCGTTTCTACCTGAGTACACTCTCTCTTCATCAATTTTACCTCCCCCCAAAATTCCTCCCTCGCTCCCTTCATCTCTCCCTCATCAAACCTTCCCAGAACCCAACTCTCCCACCTCATCCGAACCCCACCTTCTTCAACACGTACTTGATCCTACAATCTCTGCACCCAGCCTTCCATCTCTGCCACTCTCAAATTCTCCAATTCCTTCTCAACCTGCTTCAATTACAAACCCTTCCATTTCAGTCCCTTCTACCAATCTTCCGTTACCTCCTCGCCGTTCCCAACGCTCCCGCAAACAAAGCATCAAACTCGACGGATACAAACTGTGCCTTTCATTGGAAGACTTTGACATTTGCAAGGTCACTCCAGTCTCTGCTACCAAATTGACAGTTCTTCCCACCACATCAGGCAACAATCTCACATTCAAACAAGTTCAACACGACCCAGGCTAGAAGCAAGCTATGCAGGACGAAATGAACTCTATTTGGAATAATCAAACTTGGTCATTAGAACCTTTACCTCCCAGTCACAAAGCCATCACCTACAAGTGGGATTACAAAATCAAACATGGTCTCAATGGCGATCCCTCCATCAAGAAAGCGCCCCTTATCGCTCGCGACTTCGAGCAGCGCAAAGGGATCGATTTTGACGAGACTTTCACCCCCGTTATCAAATGGGCCACTCTCCAAACTGCAATCGCCCTAGCAACGGCACAAAGATGGTCCATACATCACATGGCTGTTAGAACAACATTTCTTCATGGTTTACTTAAGGAGAAGGTATTCATGTACCAACCTTCTCGTTTTTGCTCCCGTAGCCATGGACACCTTGTATGCAGTCTTAACAAGTCCCTATATGGACTTAAACAGAGCCCACACGCATGGTACGATAAGATTGATGCTGCACTCTGCTGACTGGGACCCCACCGAAGCAAATCAGACAGCAACCTTTACTCCATGCATCAAGACGGCGAGACGCTTATTCTTATGCTATAAGTTGACAACCTATTTATTACAGAAAGTTGTGATAAACTCATCTCATGGCTGAAGACATTCTTTCACAAGGAATTTGAAATGACAGACTTGGGCCCCATTTGACGTTACCTTGGTATCTCCTTTGAACGTGTTCTTCTAGGCTTGTTTCTTCACCAACAAGAATACACAATCTATTCTCCATGATTTTGGAATGGACGATTGTAAATCAGCCTCGACTCCACTACCAGAAGGACAACTCCTCGTCACCGATACGAAATCTCCCTACATAGATTCTACATACTATTGCCAGCTAGTTGGAAAACTAATATTCCTCACCATCACTCGTCCCGACATTGCCTATACAGTAAGCAGATTGAGCTCTTACATGTCCAAACCTCAACACGCTCACCTTGAAGCTGCGAAACATGTCTTACGATACCTGCAAGGGACTTTGGATCACAGAATCCTTTACAAGGCCGATGATCACCGGCTACACTGATGCTGATTGGGGCTCATGCTGTGAGCTCCCAATTTGTCACTTGGAACTCGTAGAATTATTTTTTTGGAAATTTGTAATTTAAAGTTAAGAAAAATATACAAAAAGCCATAAAAAGAGTGTAGAACCAAAATAGGATTGTAACATACCCATTATAGTATTTGGTCTAGATTTGTGTTTAGACTTAGAATCCCACCAAATCTGGCCCAGAAATAGATAGAAAGAACAAAACGGTTAGATTTGGAGGATTCAAGTCACATAGGCCCAAAAGGGCTAAATCCCACCATGAATGTGGCAATTCATGGCTAAGTCGGTCCGAGGGATCCACAACGAGGCCACTAGGTCGGGTCCTAGAGTTAGGTTAGAATTCCCCAAACCCCGCTTGTTAACATGCAGGAGCCACTGACGCAAGACTAGGCCCGTAGAGGAATCTACAGCCCAAGGATGGTGTCTTAAGGTAAATCCCATGCCAGGAGTCCAACGACAAAATCGATTCGCGAAGATTCCTCTATCTACAAAAGATTTCCGCATCATCGCTAATTCAAGGAGGTGGCCAATTCATCTCCACTAACCAATTGTGCCAAGTACAGAAACGCACATGCACATCTTTCATGTGACTCTCTGAGAGGTCATGTGAAAAATCCCGTCATCTTCCGACTTGCAAAAGAACCTTTTGTGGGTGGTCAACCCTGATAACCTCCAACGGGAATTTCATGGAAATTACCCAGGTTGCCAGAAAATCTCACTAAAAATTAGACTAGCTTGTTTTATGTTAATAATGCGCTCCGTGAAGTTTCACAACATTCCGATAGCAGCAAATACCCGAACTGGCAAGATTCCTCGAAAATTAACCACGTGGCGGGGTTCCCACCGCGTTGACCGACATTCCGGGACCATACGATGGTGAAACGAAGTCAACCAAGAGTCTTTTCCAACTCCCTCACACCTACCGGAGATCCTAGGCTATTTACATTTTTCAAAATAGGAGACCCCCAAGATCTAGGATTTTCCTACGATTTGGTTTTTTAAACTAAATTAGCCTATGATGGTTTTTTGTTCTCGGTACGGGGGGTAGAGGAGTTTTGGACTAAACATGGCGATCTGGAGCCAATGGCGCAATCCGTTTGACGATTGGAGTAAATCTCCAAAAGTTAAGAGGTTGGTCCAACGTAGATAGGTAAAAACAGTTTTTTAGGGATTAGGATGAAAATCTTTGAAGATGAGGATGAAAATCCAAGTTAATAAGGTTACCTTAGAACTCTTGAGGGAGGGGTGGAGCCTTGGAAACCTATTTAAGGTCCCCATTTTTCTCTCAAGAACACCTCCAATTCTTGTTTTGGGTCCGTGGGTCCAACTTATGTTGGGAGATTTTGGCGTTTAGCCAAGAAACCTCTATGGTGTTTTTGGAGCTCTTTTTGGAGCTCCTTTTGTTGTTATATTTCAAAGCTTTGAAGGTCCTTGAGGGTCCTTCTACCTTGCCTTGTACACACTTTGTGTGTGTTTGTGTATACTTTTGTTGTTATTGGGAAGTCTTTCTATCTTTGGTGTATCCTTGTGAACTAACTTGTGTGTTGAAATCTCTTTGGTGTCTTGTACTAATCCTAGAGCAACCCCCCACTGTACCTTGGCGATGTCGCTTTGGGGGGCCTTTAGTGTGTGAACTTTGTGTTTTTCACGTTGTCCTAACTTGTGTATTCTTTAAAGTATATTTTTTTTACCCTCTCCTAACGTTTCTCTCATTGAGTGGACCTCCCTTTGGGATGGCGAAGCTTTGATCTTGCGAGGTGTATTTTCTAAGTGTTTTTGCCCACCTTCTTCTAACTTCTCTCGTGTTGGGTGGAACCCCCTTCGGGACGGCAAAGCTTTGACTTTATTAGGTGTCTTCCTTAGAGTGTGTTTCCCTACCTTCTTCTAAAGTCTCCCTTGTTGTGTGGACCCCCCCTCGGAACGGCAAAGCTTTGAACTAATAACAACGTCAAGTCCTATAGTGTGTGTTAAAACGGTCCGGACGGCAAAGCTTTGAGCCCCTGAGTGTTACAGAGTCCTAAAGTTGGTGTTAAACCCAACTTCACGGCGAAGCTCTGAACCTCCTCAAGCCTTAGTTCCAAAGTCTAGTTTCCAAGACCTTTTTGGAAATGTCCAGAGTTTAGCTTCCAAGATATGTAGGTCATTAGGAAATCTGTTTACCAAGTAGGACCCAATCCCTTAGAAACAACCCCTTAAAATCAGCCCTTTAGCAATTAACCATTAGAACCAGCTATTAGGACCAGCCCATCAAAATCAGCCCTTAGTTAGAAAGAAGAAAAAAGTTCAAAATCAAGGACCCAATCCCCTCCAGCTCAATTCAGTCCGGGGCCCAACCAGTCCAAGGTAATCAATCCAGTCATCCGGCAATCAATCCAGACATCCGGGGGCCGGGACAGAGTCAGTCCAATCATCCGGGGGGAGTCGGGACAGCTAGGGAGGGGCTCGGTCATTTGGGGAAGTCGGGATCAGCTGGGAGTGGGTATGGCTTGGAGGGGTTGTTGGGTATTTAGAAGATTTCTGAGTTTAGGCTCAAAAAAACAACTAAAACTAGGGCCACAAAGTACTCGGGGGAAAAACACGGACACCAAAATACAAGAGGGAGGAGGAAAAAAAAGAGCGTAGCACCACCGTACCTGCATACAAGAAAGTGTCACCTCACCAACAACAAATCCACTCTACACACAATGGGGAAGGATTAGAGGGGGATGGGGTGAAATAGGCGAAGAGGTGAGAGAGACGATCAATAGTGACATAGGCTTAGGATTAGGGAGGCTTAGGGAAGAAAATCTTGGGAAATTCGTAGTGACCATTAGGAGAAGGATTAGGATGACACGAAGACAAGGTCATGTAAGAGGGTAGGAGAGACATTAACACCTCCTTGGGGTTTGAATCTATAGTTGTAAGACATCCATCAAAGCTTAGGTAGAATAGTGTTAGTGTAGAAAGAAAGAGAGGAAAAGGAAAAGAGAGAAAAGGGAAGGAGGAGGAAGGAGGAGGAAGGAGGAAAGGAAAGAAAAGGGTTGGATCACACGGAATCCTAATTTTCGAAACATAAGCGGTGAACTTGGGAAAAAATTCCCACAAACCAAGGACCGCCATGGAGTATGGAGATGGGCACACGGATGCGGACGAGCGTATTTCCAACACCGGTAGTGACGAGGTAAGTCCTTGAATCAACACTTGGTGTTTTCTCCTTATTAACGTTGATTTCTTTCATTAGCCCTTTTCAAGTGAATAGTAAACCATGATAAGTCAAGTTAAAAATTAGAGATAGAAGCTAAAGATTTAGAGTTAGATGAGGTGTGAAAACTTAGAGTTAATTTTAGGAGTAAAAATCTAGAGTTTAATTTAGGAATAAAAACCTAGAGTTAATTTAGGAATAAAAATTTAGAGTTAGTTTAGGAGTAAAAACCTAGAGTTAATTTTAGGAATAAAAATCTAGAGTTTAATTTAGGAGTAAAAATCCGAGGGTAAAAGTCAAACCATAGAGTCAAAATGATTTATGATTTTACTATCAACCCTGGTCATTACAGTTAGCTTGTTAGTTACCCATGCATTTCTAGTAGTTTCGCTGCCATCCACGACACTCAGAAAACGTTAGCAAAAAAGATCCATTGCTTGGAAGGCACAGTGGACCGCGCTCACAACACCCCCATATATTCAAAAAAGTGGATAAAGGCATAGAACTTGGTCGGTGTTCGCCCGATTACCAAAGGTGGGTAATCTTGCACCCTCACATGCCCGGAAATCCGTCGCTCCATGGAGGCCTATATTTTCACGCTTGCAGGTAGCCTTGTTACCTAGCAATCAAAACAATAGCTAATAGTGTCATATTCCTCCACCGAATCAGAATACAGGGCCTTGAGTGATGGCTCCCAAGAAGCCGTATGGCTTCATCGATTGCTTCACGAGCTCCTGCCGTCAACCCCAAACTTACCACATTCTTTAGCTCTGCCCATCAGTCACAAACACTCCAACAAATTCGAGCATCAACATGTACTGTAACAACCAAGGTGCCATGAAACTTGCCCACAACCCGGTGTTTCATGTCCGGTCGAAACACATAGAGATCCATTACCAGTTCGTATGAGAACACATACTAGGGGGAAAAATTCAACTGCAGTATATTCATACAAACGAGCAACCTGCTGATGCTCTTACAAAACCGTTGGGCAAGATAAAATTCCAACAGCATAGATCTACCTTAGGGTTGCACAGCTTAGCTAGCCTCAAGATAGCATGACCAGAACATTCAGTGTACACCCACTAACCTTAGAATTTAGATCCTTGCCACAAGTATTCCTCGGCATCTACTAGAGAACTAAAACTTCGGTGCTCTGCGCCCTTGAAACATATTACCTCTCTGGAACAATAAAGCCACGAGAAGTAAAGGCCTGGAGTCCGTCCTCGTCTCACCGCATAGAACTTCATCTTGTGACCTATGTCCCTTAGAGGCTTAAACGAACATCCGGCGCTCCACGCCATTGCGGCTCGCCTCTTACTATTGGACCGCTCCCCTCAAGATGATCAAGCGACCTCACATCCTCAATTGAAGAATTCTCCTCAACATCGTTGGATTCTTCGCCAACCTCGACGTCGCAAGCCTCGAAACACCAAGTCATCACCCGCGCCACAAAAGCGCAAATCAGCAACACCAACAATCGCGTGAATCTACAAATCGAGAGACGTGCAACATAATCACACAGCCCCTAGGATCTTTGCACTCTTGCCCGCGCCATTACAACATACACTGCTCACGAAATTAGACAGACAAGAATTACAAACTACGTTTGAGGAAGGGGGTAGCGTTATAGAGTTAGGGTTTCATCTCTAGATGAACAGAGTTATTGTACACGCCATTAGGGTTATCTTAGTGTATAAATTAGTGTTAGCTTAAGCTTGTAACCTATCTCTTATAGATCTTTGTTATGCCATAACCGTGTTGCAAGATTACAACACTTTGTTTATTCTAACAGATGAGGGCTGACGGGGGTATCAAAACCGGGGCTTGGGATTACCCTACGGTATACCTGGCAGGGAGAAGAGTTTGGCGCTATAGACACGGCGGGCGAGGCCGAAATGGCGTTGAATGTAGAGAAAATTCATGGGTAGAAGGGCTTGCCAGATGAGCCTTTCAAGTGCGGACATCCTCATCTGTTGGAGCTTCATTGTAGTTGTGGTTAGATTCATTGTCTTCTTCGTCGTCTTTATTTCCTTTACTTCCAAGAACTTGTTCTTCGTCGCCATAGTATTATGTCTACTTGCCCTCGACTTCTAAATTTTAATTTTGAAGCTTAATGCACCAAATTCCATGTTTGTCTGGTCTATTCACTATCCTCTTGTGTCGCTTTGTAACATGATCCTATGCGTCCAAATTTTATTCTTAGACTCCTTTGGCCTTTAGGCACAATAAATGCTAGGGTTGACAAGGTGGGACTTAGAGCGTATGCTTGTATGAACGGCTCTATGTCCTCATTAGGATGTTGTGCTAAAATTCTTTGGAGAGGATGTTTTGACACCCTCAATGATGATGTTGTGCTTGTGCTCTTTCTTCCACGAGAATCATGACATTGTGACCCATACTAACCCATCTCATGATGACGAGGTGGTTGAGGGATCCACCAACCATTGAAATATAGAAAGCATTATCCACTATCGCATCAACATTCCCTATAGGACCTAATCCTTCTTCAAAATTAAGAATGTCCATTAGGTTTGTAACTCGAGTAGGTGGTGGCGGTGTGGAATGGTGTGCAAAAGTTCCTTGTCCCTGGTCAACAACAGGGAAGGAGGCATGATGGGGTGCATTGGTAAAAAGATGTGTTTGGAGAATCTTGTTTTCCACACGCCAACACACCTCTCAATATCAATGCTCCTCCGACTTCTTGCAATAGTCTTAGTTGTGATGCACTTTCAATGTTGTACTAGAGCGCTGTTGCATCGTGTATACATACACTGTGTAAAAACAATTAAATGTTGTCAAACTAGAGGGTTTTTTAGAGAGTCTAAAAATCCACATGGAGAAGATTCTACCTTTTCTACCTCTATTAAACAACCATTAGGCATTAGTTCTTTTATTTCTTTAGTTGAAAGCATTTTAAACTTTGTTTATAGATTTTAAAGTTGTTCAATGGAAAGATAAAGTTTGTTTTATCTTTATTTTAGATTTTAAAAGGGATTTGAAAGCCACGTAGTCGCCACGTAGAAGATAAGGATAGAGTTATGGGGGGAAAGGGGTGGTCAATAGACATTTTGTGGTCCATGTGGCCTTTTGTGGCATGTGGCAATTTGCTTAGGTGGAGAGGATGGGGGGTGAGGTGAAAGATAAGGTGGAGGGCCTTCTTCTTCTTTCTTTTAGTTTGCTTAAGGGGAACCAAAACTTTGGAGAGACATAACATTTTGTACCTAAAAGTATTTGCAATGAAATTTTGTAAGTATATTTATCTTGTTTTGAGGTTTTCAAAAACTTATCACTCGCTCAATTTGGAGTTTTTGTGTGGAAGTTATAATTGATGGAGTAAGAGAGGGATAATTGCCACGGAGTGAGAGGATAGAATTTTCAAGGGCTCATAACTTTTGAGTGAGGAGTTTTTTGGCTCTGAGATTTTATTTAAGTATGCATTTAGATGTTAGCTTTCTAAAGAGCTATCATTCTCTTAGTTTGGAGTTAGGATGAAAAAGTAATAGGATTAGAGGCGAAGTAGTGAGAGGCTGCCTTTGATTTTGAAGAAAGAGAACTTCGACCGGCTGTAAAAGTCGTACAATATCTTATTTTGTGTTGAAATTTAAAAATTGTGTAGATTAGTGTGTTAGCTTCCGATAAATATATCACATAGTCAGTTTGGAGTTAGTATGTGAGAGTTATGGTCTTGGGAGAAAAGTAGTGGTGAGCTGCCTTGGAGTTGAAGAGAGCAAACTTTGACCGACTATAAAAGTCGGACAATATGATATTTTAAGTTGAAATTTGTAGGGTTTGTAGATATTGTTGTTAACTTTCCAGAGAAGTGTTTCATTCTCAATTTGCAGTTTTGGAGCGGCTGTGGCACTCATATTAGTGGCAAAACCTTCTTAGAAGGGAACTTATGTGGTTTATGAGCAACTCCAATTACTTTATCCAAACATGTGATGTTATATGGGGACTTTATGGTGGATTATGAAGATTATGTGAGCATGCACACATATATTTGCTAAATCACGGACCATTTTATTTCTTGACCAAGTCTACTTGCAGCCAGAAGCCCGGCGCTTTCCCAAGGCAAGGCCTCTCTACTCGACAACGCCGTGGGGCAAATGTATTGCGGCCACGTTGGCCACCCATCCTACCAAGTCCTTGATTGTTGTCCCCATCATGGGTAGATTCCTCACTATTTTTAGCTATATAATTTGCCGCATTCCCTCTGTTTTCATTGGTGTGGTCATATCTATTTTTTTCATTTTTTTTCGGAAGAGGTTGCTGTCATTGTTGTCATCGTCCGGGAAGAGGGGGATCTTGATTGTCTAGACTTGCTACAATATGTTCATTGCTCTCCAAAGACAAAGAAGACAAATGGTTTATCTTAGCTACGCCTTCATTAGGAGGGGGAGGGAGGCTAAGGACTCCGACGAGGAATGGGACCCCAACGGTAATGGTTAATATCATCATGTGCATCTTATCCATCCCTATAGTAGTTTCTTGCTTCTTCAAGGTGATAGACCCCTACCTCCAAGGACCTCGGCTCACTTAGTAGGCCAGAGGTGCTTGGTTCACTTCCTTGTCATCATCCTGCACATCATGTGCTAACATAGCGATAAATATGCAATTACATTCAGTGACCAAAACAAGGCTAAAGGTGTCCGGATCAAAATCCTCCAAGTAGACGTTTACATTATACCAATGAACCAGATTAGCCCCATATTTTTGACGAAATATGCGGCTATTGGTACAAATGTATACCAATGATTCCGCCTTATCCACTACAAGTTGATTTTGACTCCTATTGTGGATAAAAGAGTACATACTCCAATTCCATTCACAAGACGATGCCGAGCATGTGAGTTGAGGCTATGGGATGTCTAGTGAAGCATCTAGGCATATAAGACTACCATACATGCATCCAAAACAATGGAAGGCTTTTTGCTCTGATAGAACATGGGATCTTTACTACCTTTCTACCAAAAATATAATATTAAAACTCTTGAAACAACAGAGGTGGAGAACATTGTGAAGTTAACTAACACTAAGTTGACATTGGAAGAACTACAGTGGATTGTCACATACCGCAAGAATTTAGCACTATTGATGCTTGTTATTGTGGAGAAATGCCAGGAGGCTAACTATATACACAACAACATATCCACATCCAATGTTTTTCTCCATTTTGATCTATAGAATGATAATACAATATATTTGGAGATTTGTGATTTGAGACTTTCCACCTAACTCATGGAAAAAGCGCTATCAAGATATAGTTATCAAACCCAAAAGGAAATTCAAGACGCAAAAAAAATACAAAAATTTGTTGCTCCAGAATTGTTCTTTCAATTTGGAGAATAGGGCTTTGAAAACTTGCTTGAAGTCATGCAAAAAAACATGTATAAGTACTCTAAAGCAACTGATGCATATGCAACAGGATGGATAGCATCATATATTTGGAAAGAAGATTGGGATCCTAATTATTTTCACAAAGAGAACACATGGTAGTTTGCAAACCTTTGGTTGAAATTGGAAAGCCTCTAAAAGGAAAATCCATGAGAAAAGGCATCTATTCCGGATGTTCCAAATACTTTGTGGATGGCACCGTACTTTTGGCTTATGTCCGAGTGCTATTATCTAAGATAGTGATTTCTAGTTTCTCTTTTAAAAGTTTTGGATATTTGTATATGATATTTAGGTTGAAGGCAAGGATTGTTCACTTATTAATTTGAAAGAGGATCATGTATTTTTGGCACCAACCAAACATTTACCTAAATAAAATCCTTTAGATATATTGAAAATGCTATTGTATGCAATTATTGTTTTTATTCCCTCGCGTAGCATGTAGAAGATGATGATGTATGTGTGTTTCATCATTTTGTATAAGATGGATATTATATTGAAAATGAGTAGGCAAAAGTAGCATGAATTATACATCCAAAAATAGTAACATAAATCAAAAATCCTCATGAAGCCACACCGCTATGTGCTCTTTTGAACCATGATAACATCCTTCACCATATATAAAAACACTGATATACTGAAACACAGTTGTCAATGGGAATTGTCCATGTTTTGAGGGGCAAAAAATTGTGCGCAATTATTGTTTTCAGGTTTCATAATACCATGTAGAAGGTGATGATGTATTCCAAAACCAAATTTTTAAATTCTCTAGTCAAAGATCACTCCAACTTTGCGCCCACGCCGTAAATTGACAGGCTCAAGTGGATCACTCTATGGGGATTTTGTATACCACATGCAGCAAAGTGATTTTTGACACCCTATTTATTTTTTAATAAATTATAATTTCAACCTATAATTTTGAACTTTGATTAATAATGACTATTAGATTCTATTGCCAAAAAATTTCAACTCAAATAACATTTGAAATGACTTCTAGAATAAATTGAAAAATAAACTGAAATGGCACATGTTTCATTTCAAACGTTTATAAAGAATACATTTGGATGACCATCGCATCAATATTCAAGAAAAATAAACTTTCAACAGATATTGGTTTTAAAAAAAGAAAAATCATTTTTTAGACAATTTAAAAAAAAGTAAATAGAGAGTCCAAAATGATTTCCAATTCTACAGTGTAGCTATTTTCTTCAAACATTTGTAGCTAATTGTTATCAACAAACAAAAATATAAATAATTCAAAACATCTTGCAAAACATAAACTTTCAAATTAGAAAAATCTATTCAAATTTTTTTTTTGTTCTTTATATTAAATTTTAAGATCTAAATAGGGGGTCCAAAATCTTTGCTACACGTGGTTTGCATAAAGACATAGAGTGGCCCACCCGAGCTTACAAGCGTTCACGCCCAACACCTAAGTCGGCGCTCCATAGACGAGCGTCATCACCCACTTCTACGCCTACGCCCCTGATGATTTTACATCCTTGCACTTCCTAAGTCCATGCTTGACCTGTTTGCGTCTGTGCCCCAATTCGGACTGGCAGCTAGGTGGCCAAGGTAAGTCTACATTTGCAATTTTTTACCTTGTCAAAAGCCAATTGCTTATTGACTACATTAGACGGGCAAATTGGACGGAAGGGCAGGCAGACGGGACGTCCACTATGACAACCCTAGTCAATACCAATATTAAGTAATATTTTGGCAAAACTTTGCTTTAAAAATAATCATTGAATAGTAGAAAAAAGTAGTGATGAATCATTTAGTGATTGAAACACATTGGAGCAACTACAAACTTTATATTTTTTCCTCTCAATAGTCATATATTTTGTTGAATACTTCTTGATCTTGTAGGCAATTGCACTTATATTTATTAACAACTAGCTTTTTGGGTAAAAATTTTAGTGGATTTTCAAAATTGTGATGTTTAAATGTTTAAGTTATTATCTTCTTTTTAATTTGAGCATTCTTTTCTATACCCATGATTTTGTATAATCCTTTTTAAAATCTAAACAAATGCCTTTATGGCAACACTATCTACAATTCTATGCTTCAGTGGCAAACTAGGCATCCATTGTATTTAAGTGCCTATGTTAAATAGACATGAATCAAAGTGTTATGATAGTATGATTTCTACCTTTGAAAATGCACCACTCTCTAGGAATTTTGTTGAAATAAAAATGTTTCAAACAATGCCTTCCATTCCATAGTACTAGTTTCTTTTATTTTTTTCATTTATCTTGAATTATTTGTCTTCTTTACTCCAGAATTGATTTTAGGATTGAAAATGATTTTGTTTTTGACGTTAACTAATGAAATGAAGCACAAAAAGTTTTGTTTATTATTCAATTTATAAATAATAAACTTGAATATTTTATAGCAATCTGAAGATGATTGGGTTAAAAACCAAAAGATGTTGAATTTTGTGTTGAAACTATTGAATTCTAGCCGTACTTGTGCAAATCTAAATGTGGGGAGAAGCAAGGTAATTGCACAAAAAGTCTTCCTTCTCTACAAAGTCTATCCTTATTTGTACGTGGTATTTTGTATCTGTTGCCACCTACTACTTTTTGATCTTTTCTTAATTGAAATAATAACCATGTCCACTTGTTTTGTACTTGATAGAACACATTACACATTCACCATAGAATTATATGATCATAATATGCATTAAAAAATTATTGCCAAATTCATGAATACTTTCATTATTACAAAAAAGAACTAGTGTTATGGGATAGAAGGAGAACCATCCCCAACAGACACTTTAGTCACAATTTACAATGGTCTTAAAAGCAATATTATACAAAAGCTCAATTATTACTCATATAGTTTGGTTGGGATGATCTAAAATCACCTTGAACATTGTTGAGTGACTCAAAATAGGGTGATCTCAAATAGCGTCCTTGCTCTAAAAGTGACCACTAATATAGAGGTGCATTTTTCTTTCTTCAGTGTACCAACAATGTGCATTTCAAGAGATGGTCGCTTATAGTGACTACTACATTTCAACTTCAAAAATTCATAACTAATTCCACAAAGGTTCAAAAAGTATAAAATGACTTGGATTAGATGCTAATTCCATTTTTTTCCTATGAAAATTTATTAAAAATTGTATGAAGGAATTTAGCTTCCCCCAAGTACAATTAGCTCTTAAAAGGTCACTTTAAGAGTACACAGTCTACCTTCAATTCATTTTTTCGTTCAAGAGTGCTTCTCTTCATAAGTCACCTTATTTTTGCATGCATCTGGAAGGATGATTCCAGAGTCTAAATCTTGAGTTCTTTTTTCTTCAGGTCAATAATTTAATTTTGAAGAACGCCTTGCTCTTTTGCTTTGCTGAATTGTCATCCTGTGATTTTGTCAATGGTACTCAATTACAAAACTACAAGAAGCGGTGGCAAGAAGTCGCCTTGCTCCTTTGCTTTGCTGAATTAGGTTGAGGCACCAATTGTCAACTATTCCCAGTACCCAACTGGTAGCGGTGCAGTGTTTCCAAGCAAGGGTAGAAGAGACTTCCAAACTTAAGCTTGGAGTCTGTTTTTTTGTTCTTTTACAAGGTTGAGACTAATAAGATTATGACACACGTCTTGAAGTATGGAGCAAGAAAGTAGTTCTTGAATGATTGGAATTGGAAGACTTTAAACATTGGCTATTGATGAAGTGCATTTTCTGACTTCCAAAAATTCACAGTAATTTCAATTTTGGGAATAAAATTCTGAAAAATTTACTATCCCCATGTTTCCTATCTTCCTACATGAGAAAATTTTCCACCACCTCATACTATGCACGATCTACTCAAAAATTGCATGATCGGTCGTTGACTTCTCAACGCTAATGTGGCAATGTCCCACTGGCAACCCGTCACCATTGCCATTGAAAGTTGCAACTCATAACCTTCTTTCCTTTCAACTTGCTTCCTACACCTTTGGATCATGAAATCAAAGGTTGTGATTGGAAAATATACAACTGGTTATGTACAATAACCTATTTGCCACTAGCGTGGCTCATCGGTTCTCTAATACTTAAATACTCGGCTACTGGACAGGTGCCTCAACCTTACGAGTTTTTGAGGTGCTGCTGCAACAACTTAGAAATGTGCAATCTGACTTCAGGGAGCGTCAACAGCCACGCGACGTACCCGAAGCTACGAATTTACTCGCCTCGTGCACTGCAACTCTCTTTAGAAAATGCACGATTTCAGAGTTTTCATGAACTGCTTAAAAATACTCCGGAGTAATAGCATGTGCTGTCTAAACTTGACTCCGCTGCCTCTCAATCTTTCGTGAGACCGTCTCAGTCTTGTACTCGATTTGCTGTTCTATCCTATCCCCGTCACCTCCATACTGGCCAGAACGATGCTGACTCGAAGTTCGTTCCTCGTGCGTAAAAACTGAAAACGATTCTTAATTTCTAAGTCACGTTCCCGGTCACGTTGAACTCAGCAAAGGCAGATGACAATGGAAAATAAGCTTAAGTTAGTGCACTATGGGCAAGGTCTAACGTTGTTTTTAAGTGAAAGAAGGAATGGTGCAACTCTAATCTTACCAGACTACAAACTCAGGAGTTATCTCAACAATTCTAAAATAGTTTAGATGGCCACACCCTCCTAATCAAAGAAGTAGCCTTGTTTTGTTTAACCCCTAAAGTGCCAGTGTCCCCTCCGGGGACAAAATGGATTTTAGGCAGGCTCCTATGGTCTAAATATTTGTTGTGATTTTCTGGGTTTTTTTATGAAGAAAGAAAAATACATTAGCTTACCGGAAATATAATTTTTATTTCAATTAGAGCTTGAGAGCAAGAGTTATGGCACAAAAAGCCTGTTTTTTAGTTTGGTGGGTAGAAAAAAAACTTCAAAAAAACTTCAAGTAAAAATTTTAAAGATTTATTTTATATAGATTATGTTTTTATGTACATGGGAAGCTTTGATTTATTCCATTTGGACTTGTTATGTGAAAGTTATGAACAATCTTGCTTTTCAAGCAATTAGACTATATTCTTGAAAAAATAACTTATAGGATTCATTTTTTACCTCAATTTTTACAATTAAAAAAAGAAAAAAAAGTTTCACAAGGTTAAGGTTTTTTGCTAGTAAAATCTCACCACTAATATTAATGTATTTCAAATCCATCTAATAGCTATTAACAATTTAGATTTTCCTTCAATTTTGAACCTACTTCTACTTAACAATTTTTTAATGAGTGAAAACTAAGTGTGTGATTTTAGAATTTTTTTTGTAGACTCTCAAGTCAATTTTTTATCATATAAAATTAGAAATTCAAAATCAATAGAGCAAAAATTATAAGTTATGATGGTTCAAAGCCAAAAAATGTAGTTGAATAATGTGCATAAAAACTTATTTCCTTCACTTTAATCTCAAATATCTTGCAATTTACAAGGTCAAAGTTTGTGAAATGTCTTCCGCACATTTTTTTACTAGTTTAGTACAATATCCTACGGTTAGATATGCAAAAAAACATTATATTTTTTTTTATTTTTTCTTTAGAAATGGCAGTTTTGAGTGTATTTTCATGGAAAAGAGGCCTTGGGACTTTAGGGGTTAAGATTTTAGGGTGGTTATTCTAGATTGGTGGTAATTATAGATATTCTATCCTTAAAAGAAATACTACTGTGCATAAGCCATCAACATAGGAGGACGCTAAAACCTCCATTTGAAGTATGGCCAATAAGATGAAAGGGTGAATATACCTGGGGGAAAATGCAAGAATTTTTTTATTTGCTACACATGATAAAATTTGCAATTTTTGAATTCATCTTTGCTATCAAAGTCCCCAAATTATTTAAGAGAGGTTAAGAATATATCCTAAGCATGGCACAAAGTAGGGGGCAAGATTTTACTTTTATCCCATAGAACCTTTGTATGCACCCTGCTGGTCCTACTTGAATGGAAGATTTAGCATCTTGCATCAACATAAAGATGACCCTTGATTTATCCATTCCACATAATATAAGTTCTAAGAATGAACCACATCATTATGAACCTCACACAGTAAACGTAATTATTAAACTTCCCTCTCATAACAAGTATAATTCCTTCTTTGATACCTCACAATGAGAGATTTCACAGGATGTGGCACGCCTTGCAGGGTGGTTGCAAGAAAGACCAAATGATTTTGGTAGCGTTTTACACAATATTCATGATTTTTTCATGAATACTTTAAAATTAAAAAAATAGTTTTTTTTTAAATATGAAAAATATATGCAAGGTATACACCTTTATGAAAAAGGTACCCTAGGAAGGAAAAGCATAGGAATCTTTTCTAAGTAGGAGAACTAAAAAAGTGCAAAATCTCAAGAAAATAGGTAGTTTGATGTTTTAATTTGTAAAAAAGAAGGAATTTTTTTTAAAGAAACTAAAAATTGGCAATTTGGGAAAACTTTATGATGAAGATGTTTTACCAAAATAATAATCTCAAAACCATCTTCAATGTTAAAAAATGCATGCACAAAAGAGCCTTATAAGCACACATGTGGAGGACATTAAATAATGTTGTTTTAAGTTTCCTTTGATAGGTACATGCATTCCTAGTATAAGAATAGATCACAAAAATTTCAAGTCCACATCATTATTTTTGGATACTCCAAAGTACTAAAAAACCCTAAACCACAAAGTGCAGCAAATTACCTAAATTGAAATTTAATTGTACATTTTTTTTCTAAATTTTTGAAAAACAAGAAATCTCAATACTTCCAAGTTAGCCATATTCACTAAAAATTCCACATATATTGGCTTCATTTTCCAAAAGTTATGGCCAATGACAATTCGTCACTCCAATTGTGACACAAAATGGGACTAGTCTTTCTTGCAATCCCCTGGCAACGCTCCATCTTGTTTAAAATTAAAAAATTTCACTATAGGGGGCCCTTTCAAGGATGCGGTATGATAAACAATGTAATACACGCTTGCACACAAGGAGATTGGCAAGGCGTGTAGGTAGGGGTAAAGCTTCATGTTGAAATATATTATCTGGGGGAATGCCCTGCTATTCTTCCTGTGTGCATTGGCTTCCAAAAAATATGTAAATTAATAACATAAGCTTAGAATGGATGTGTAAGATGTGTACTAAGGTAGGAGGTCTATAAATCACCCAATCTAGAGCTGAAATTGAATTTTGAGGAGGTGAAGCTTCTTGAAATATTTTTCAGTAAATTTTCCTTCAAAAATAAGTGGAATTGGCATCTAACCCAAGTCATTCCATATTTTTTGGAGCTTTTTCAAAATAGATAAGATATTTTAAAGTTAAAATGGTATAGGGCTCTAAAATCACCTAAAGGCTACGAAAAAGCAACATGTACAAATAATGTACATTTGAAGAGGTGGGCGGTTTTAGAGCGTGTGCCCTTGTAGAACCTCCTACCTTACAGTGGATAGCAATGTGACAAGGGTCGAGGATCGATGCTCCAGAGTATCATGTTAGCGATTTCGTAATAAAGAGGTCTGAGTGCACTGGCCATGGACGCAGGGGAGCAGGGCAGAGCAACTTACAAAATACTTTAAGTTAAAACCCTTTGACTATTGTCCCACGATCTCTTCTGTATCAGGCATTCCACAATCTCCTCCTAACCTGCCTAGAAAGATGAGTTCTCAATTTCCTCAATGGCCGTGGTCACAATTTCAACATGTCGGTCCTTTACACATACATCGCACGTCTTACATCCTTCTACTATATACCGAGGAAGGTGCATTACTGGGTACCAAGGAAGGTGCTTGGCCTCGTGTATAAATATGCTGTGTCCTCTCCCAATTGCAAGCACCAGACTGTGGTCTCATCGCCAAAGCTCAATTGGAGATTTACAGCGTGCAGGTATACATTGACGTGGTTCTAATTGGGAAGGAAGTCTTGCCTGCATCTCTTCCCTTTCGTGCATTTGAGTTCTGAGGAAGATTACTCTGTAAAAGCTTGTTCTGATCTCACCTGAAATGAGCTAGATTTGCATGGTCATCGTCTCATTGTGGCTATTGATTGTTGCAAGCCAGCAATTAGAGTTTCCATCTTTTGTACTCTACTTTCAGAAAATCGGTTGTTTAGGAAGTTCGTAACAGGAAAGCACTGACTCAAAGTATCCTCTGTGACCACATGAATGCATAGTATATTTGGGGATCAGACCTTGCATTCCTCCTCTATGGTTTGCAAATTTGTTATGAGGCGGCCTGCAGGCCTTGCACCCCGTATTATGGGTCATTTATGTTCTCTCATTCTCATCAATGGATTGGAGGTGATTGATTGAGATGGGATGTTTATCAGCATCATCCGAATTCCGAATCAGAAATAATTGGATTGTGAAATCTTCATGTGTTGGCTTTGCAGGGGGCGATACGAAGATCTGAAGCAATGGCTCAGCTCAGGCAGACGGTGCTATTGATAGCATCTGCGTTCTTGGTCTTGCAGCTCACGGAGCTGGTCGCAGCGGCCACTGGGCAGGCATCATACTACACAGCCCCATTTGTTCGTAAGTTATAACTTATCATTTTAGAGCAATTAGCTGTTAAGTCACTACACTAAAATTGGTAAATAGTGTTGGGTGATAATTAGTGTTGTTCCTTGTTTTTTACCCCCAACATTATTTTCCAACTTATGTATAAATAGTGTAGGGGCACGTATCTCTCGTCGTCAAACTCTGACCCTTCCTTGGGAAACTCTAATTTCCGTCTCCCGCCGTCAAAAAATTTACTATAGAGCTAAAATAATGTTAGAATGGGTAAATAATGTTCTAACACTAACCTTGCAAATCACAATTAGTGTTATTGTTGACAATTAGTGTAGCCAACACTATTTACCAATTTCAGTGTAGCTAGTAGCTAGTTGCAGAAGCGTCCTCTATAAAGGTTCAACAAATTTTCAAAATAATTTGATTGGTATAGAATAATTATACAACATGAAAAGAATTTTCTTTGGGATGCTTGTAGAGGTCTTCCTAATATCAATATGATCGTATAGAGCCTTTCCATGATTTATAAGGAGGTTCACCTTTACCACTGAGAGACCTTTCATGCATAAGATTCCCTTTTAGGATCAGTAAAGTGATCTCAAACAATAAAATTCTATGGAAAATCAGTTGTATATTAGTATTGAGGAATATGATTATGTTTCTTAAAATGTTCTGTTTTATAGACCAAAATTGTGTTCCTATTCAAGTGCCCAAAGGTCTAAAAACTGGGAAGTGGGAACGGTATAGATCTGAGTTTCGGACAAGTGACTAAAACTGCACCAATTTCACTGAAATGCATCACGAATGTGAGGTTAATTTGAGGAATTGTCTTCTAGAATGGCTAACTAAATTGTGACACGTGGGTTATGTTTATAGCCTCTAAATGTTTTGGCAACGACCCCAACCAGTTCCCAGCAAATGGCTTCTTTGCAGCAGGAGGCAATAGCGATAGCGCCAACATCTGGAACAACGGGGCTAACTGTGGCAAATTCTTCAATATTCAGTGCATAGGAAATGGTTGCAACGGCCATGGACCCATATCAGTGAAAATCGTTGATCTTTGCCCGAGCGGTTGCGTTGGAGGACGAGCCTTCGATCTTTCTGATACTGCTTTTTCTACCATTGCCAATCTAGACGTTGGGGTGATCACTGTTGAGTATTCCCCTGCTTAACTCACTCAATGATGAAATGCCGAAACGTTTATTGCAGAAGTTGGTCATATCGGACAGTAAGTTGGGTGAAATGGTGGACGTGCACATACTGCAGCTAGGAGCTAGCTTACAAGATGAATACAAGACCCTAAACCCTAAACTCTAAAACCCTAAACCCTAAACCGACTAGTATGAACCTGCAATGTGATCTTTTTCTTCCAGGTTCACTTTGTAATGTTTCGTGACCACTGATTGGCAAACTGGAATTTTAAGTATGTATGAATGGCTAAATGACGTCTTTGTGAGTACGTCTGGTTACTTTGTTCTTGCTCATGGAAAATGGATTGGACTATCAACTGGAGTCGTGAAAGGTGTGGGTATTTGATACATGATATTTGCATCATATCCCAGACTTTTGGATTGCAACACAATTACTTCTATAGACTGATGCCTATACTTCTTTCATTATAGTTCCCAATTATGTCAGTCTGAATGATAAAAATTCTTTAATCACTTTATGATTACCAACTTAGACTTAAATCACTTAATTTAATAGCGTCTGCAAGACTAAAATCCACAAATTGTGCTCTTTAGGCTTTAGAAATTAAGGAAATAAAAACAAAATAATCTTATTGAACCAGAAAATCCATCAAATGTGGACATTATTTCACTGTAACAGCAGGTCTATTTTATATATATATATATATTTGATGTTTGATTACAGTAAGCCATTGGAATACAATCAAATTACAGCATTAATTACAAATGTAGTACCTACAAGTTCGGAACTTGGGCTTTGACTACCAGTACCTATTTACGACAGTCTCAAAAACGGGCCAGCCGAAGTTCTTCTTGATCCATTTGTTTCCCCGTTGCATTTGCTCCATGCGACATTCAGAGGATACATTCACAAATCACAAACTCTACAAGCAAGTACGTAGCTAACGGCTTGGTCATGCATGTTATCCCGCTTACTATATTCTAATTTTAAAACATAAATTTTCAGAACGAGCTCCCTAAACTTTCTTTCATGGACCAATGGTTTTAGGAACTATACTTGGTCCTCGACATATTCCCAAATATGTTGTGGTAATTTCAGCTAGTACGTTACGTACGCACACCGATATGATCTCGACTAGCCTACAGTTTCTATGCCCAGTATTGCCTGCACTCCATCGACACAAGGCAATATGCTCCACCCTTCTTCCACCAACCCGGCATCCATCTGGCCTTTAATCGAGTCCATGGCCTCAAACACTGCAATTTTGCACTCACTCGGCCATTGTTCAACCAGGCTTTGCCGGACCCTAGGTAGGGGTCGCGCCTTTGGAACATCAATCCCGTCGCAACAACTGTCATTCCCACAGTCACTGACGCTCCATTCATACCCATGTTGCGTACTCTCCTTGATCCAGTATACGGTACACGTGCACCCTATCAACAAGCGACTATATATAGAGGGTCGGGAAAGCTCGCCCGCCATACGCGTTCATCTCCCAGCAGAACCTCCGCCAAGCGGGCTTGGCTAAGAGCGCGGCAATCACCATCATGTTGTGTCTGTACACCATCAGCATCATCTCCAAATCCATTCCGTCGAATTCACACGTCTCACAGACGCCTAGCAAGGCCAGGTTGACGATCGCAGGCATCGCTGTTGCTATACACTTCACGCCGATATCATCCATTGTAAACCCTGCCAGGTTCAGTATGTAGGCAGTCTTTATTCTGATGGATCGAGCGGTAGATGAGGGCTGACGGGGGTGTCGAAATCGGGGCTTGAAATTATCCCCATGGTATACCTGGCAGGGAGAAGAGTTTGGCGCTGTAGACAGTGCAGGTGAGGCCGGAATGGCGTTGACTGTAGAAAAAATACAGCTGCGGTCCCCAGGCCAAGCGCTGCGCTTGAACAGTTCTGAGCTGCAACTACTTGTCACCCGTGGTCGTTCTTGCTAGAAGTTTGTTTGCACAGAGCTTGTACATCCAATTCATGCCCTTGTGTTCTTTGATGTCAATCTCGGTGTCCTGGTCCAGCATCCAACCTCGCGTCATGGAGCTGGTGTACGCCACCAAAGCTCCAAGACATTCTTCTTGTCCCCTGTGGATCAAAAGCTGAACTAGTGACGCCGTCACCACAAGTATTTTCGTGATAATGTCAGATTGTTGGCACGTACAGTCAGCCGTTGTGATGCGCAAGCTTCTTCTCCTTTCCCATGATGAGTACATTTTCTGTTGCGGTGTCCGAGCGTGCCCATTAGGCAGCCTATTGTGTTCTTCCCGTGGGTTAAGATTAATTGCTTCTATGGTATCCAATGCTGGCTCTAATGTAGCTCTGCCTATGACAGGCCAACTTGCCCCAGCCTAATGCAGGCCCAAAACTTCAGGAGCAAAACATGTGTCTTGTGAAATGTATTGCTCATGAAGTTTTTGGCCTGCATAAGGCTAATCCAAAATTATGCTTGTCATAGGCAGAGTTACCTTATTGCAAGAGTGTTGTCTGTGGCTACCATTGTAGATTTGCAGAAAAGTAGGTTGACAGGTTGGTGAAAGAAAATATTATTCAATTGACTCATTATAATTGCAAAATGGCTTTGAAAGTTTGAAATGCCAAAAAATAGTAAGAAAAGTTGCATAAAAGACATTTGAGGCTAAACCTCCTTCTACTGAAATGCTTCTCAGTCATTCATAATTTTTTGAATTGATATGAAATTTTAGACAAACAAACTAGACTAGTATGCACAAATTTTTCCAAATTTTTTAATTGGAAACAAATACTATATGCAGACAAGGTTGATGAATTTAAACGTCTCGGGGCAATTCACGCTCCAAAATCGGACGTCTGGACGTTCGGACACAGCCTCTACACGCGATGCAACAGATGTAGTAGTCACCGTCCGTTGGACAACAACTATTGGACATATCGACGGGCCAACGAGAATGGACAGACCGACGAGAACGGATGAACCAATGGACCGATGGATGGACGGGTTGAAGAGCAGGCAGGTGGGGGTACAGGTCGATGGGCGATTTAGGTCAAATAGGGGTTTAGGCAGGGCTTTCTATTTCATTTTTTAAATAATGTCAAAGTTGTCATAAAATATTACAATAGATTATTGGTACTCCAGATTTCAACATTCCCTAACATATTAGATAGAAATATCATATTAGCACATATCACATGTCTACAATTCGGTTTTCATTCACAATTAAAAAATTTCATCCAAGTAGTTTTGGATAATAGATATTTGAAAAAACAAACCCTTGATGGTATGTTCAACATCAAGGAGCAGACTTATACTACAACAAAAAGTTCAAACAATCAACTGCCATGACATGTTGTATTTATCACGAGCAACTAAACACCCAAGTCTACATCTTTTCAATCCTTATTCTCTAAGGTTGGTAATCACTATCTCCTTTCACTTCAGCCTTGCTACTATGACCTGTTGTATCCCATCCAGAGTCATTGTTGCTGGATGAATTTTGCATATTGTCTGATGAAAATTGTACAATCTTCCCTCTTGCTTTTTGTACTTGTTTCGATGTGTCTGATTGCATTGGTCTACCCTTCTTATGGTCCCTTCTGGCTTTTAATATAGACTTTTCAATGTCTCCCTTGAGGTCGTGGATTGGTTTTACCTTTCACTTAGTTAGAGGTAGACATGCATCAAAAGAGGTTCTAACTAGATTCTATTTTTTTGATTGGATGACTAGAAAGTCGACCAAACATAGACTCTAATATTTCCACATCACTGTTGCTTGATTAAATGGATGAATTTGGATTGGCACGAGTGCGCAATTCTTTCAAACTGATAAAATGTTGTTATTTAAATCGTGAGTCTTTGGGACCGTTCAAAATTATACTACTACTTGTATATAGTGCATATCGAGGACCACTAGTGGTGGTAATTGGGGATCTCACACGAACTGCTTCATGCCTTCAGCGTTGCGGATTGACATTGGGCACACGGATTTCAACACATGTGAAACTTAACTTCCCTATATTCGAGGTGGTTGGACATTTTGAATGCCTAGAAGTCCAATATTTTCACTTGCCAATGCTCTTGTTAATTCAACACTTCGATTGTCCACATTTGTTTGGGTTTCACCCCACACTCTCTCAAGTCATTGTGTTGGTCATTTTCTTCCACTCATGCTGTTGTCATGGATGGACAGTCGGGAATTGGAATCACTTCATCCGTTTGGGGAGTTTCATCATCTGCAAATGTTGCCTCATTTTCCTCTGCTACCTCCACATGAGTATTCTCCCTATCCGCTAGAATGTTTTCACTACACAACAATCCGATTCTATCTAAGTATTTAGCTATCAAGGGTCCACCTTCATCATACCTACAATTGTCTTCATCCAACAGAAAGTTGTAAGAGTCTTCACAATCATCTCCAATGTCTCCATCGTAACGAGGTGGGCTTTGAAGCGGTTCATCATCGGAATTTGACATGTCGTGGTTATCTTCATCGTCTATGAGGGGATCAACTTCTTCACTGTCTTCACCATCCTCATCTTCCGATGTAAACAAGGCCGAATCTTCCGACTCGAGGTTTGCACCGTACCACTTCTTCTCGCCGTTTTGCTTTGATCCAATGAAGACTTTAGAATTTGTGTATACATATACCAAATCATGTGTTCTTTGTGGCTTCAACTTATTCCGATATTTGTTCCGATATTTGTTCCGATATTTGTTGTGAACAAAAGAGTAGCTACTCCAATTTTATTCACATAAAGGTGAGGATACTGGTTGGGCCAAAATCCTCTTGGCAATTGGAGCAATCAGCTTCTCGCACACGCCCTCAAAATCTCACCAGGCATGCATCGGCAATTGTTGTTCACCTGGATCCAACATGTTGTGGAACGGAGGTTTCCTATGGCGGAAGGCTACAAATTCTTTCACAACCTTTCGTACTCTCTTGATTTACATATTTTCATTAGAGCTTGCTTGCATGCGTTTGTGCAAGGTTGTGGAA
Source organism: Antitrichia curtipendula (assembly GCA_951230915.1). Taxonomy (NCBI): domain Eukaryota; kingdom Viridiplantae; phylum Streptophyta; class Bryopsida; order Hypnales; family Leucodontaceae; genus Antitrichia; species Antitrichia curtipendula. The sequence goes on from OX579635.1 coordinate 30,138,518, forward strand.
GTGGAAGGACCGTCCGCCTGTCCGTCCGTTCGATTTGCCCGTCCGATAGAGGTCCACGTCCGTCCAATGTAGTCAACAGGCAGTTGAATTTCAGATGTGGAAAAAAATGCAAACGTGGATTTACCTTAGAACACCATATTCATTAAAATGATAGTTTTCTATTGAAATGAGAGGTTATTTTTAAAAAATCAACTAAAGGTTTTATATCAATTCAGCAAAAATCGATTCGAGTTAAATTAATAGAAAACCTTTCAGATTTGACCTAATATTGAAAGATTTTATGTCAATTTAACTCGATTCAACACGATATTCGTTATTTTGGGAGAATTCCATGATTTTGGGAGTATGCAGTTCAGCGCGGTTCGCGCTGATCTGCACCACAGATTGGAAAACTGGACTTTTTGAATGGCCATAACTTACTCAAATCTTGTCCAAACTGGGCATATGAGGTGTTTTTTGACATCTAAGGAATCTGTAGATGTCAAAAAACACCTCATATGCTCAGTTTGGACAAAATTTGAGTAAGTTATGCCCATTCAAAAATTCCAGTTTCCCAATCTGTGATTCAGATCAGCGCAAACCGACCTAAATTGGGAGATAGGAAAACTCCCAAATTAACAAATATCGTGTTATTCGAGTTAAATTGACAAAAAAACTTTCAATATTGACCTAAAATTGAAAGGTTTTATATCAATTCAGATCAAAACTCTCATTTTAATGGAAACTACTGATTTAGGTCAAGATTAGCATGATTATTTTGAGAGGTCTCCAATCTCTCATTTTAATGAATATGGTGTTTTAGCCATCTGGCTACCAATGCAAGTCGGGTCATGGACTCAAGCAAGTTGAGGTGTGGATTTAAGATGAGCGGGGACGTAAAATATGCAAGACGTGGACTCAATACAGGGCATGGACATAAGTTGGATGGGGCACAAACATAGGCAGTTTGGGTGGATGCTATTGAATTGGGCGCAAATTTTGTAGTCGGGTGGGAACAGTTTTCGGTTTGGGCAACGACGTTCGTGCCTGGATAGTCTGCACCCACTGCCATAGCGTCCCCGCCCGCAACCTATGAAGTCCTCGCCCATACCTTGGTTTCCCAACAGCGTCCCCGCTTATACGCTTGTGTAGGAAAATGAAAGAAAACATGATGATAAGGATTTGAAGAACTAAGACTTCAGCATCAAGGCCCAAGTCAAATAGAATAAAATACACATAGATCATCATCTTCTACATGGTGCAAGAATTAATAAACATAATAATTGTCTGTAGACAACATTGTTTTGAATAAATTCAAACTTTGAAGTCAGCCCCCCCGCTCTAGTGGGAGGAGGAAATTCCCAAGGTCAAAGGCTCAAGGAGTGAAAGAGGAACAGTTTCGCCTTGCATGTGCGCCCTCACACTGAGTCTCCGCCCGATAGTCTACGCTCGATGTTACGTCCACGCCCTTACATGTGCATCCAATAGAAGTCCATGACTTCAAGTCTGCGCGTGGAGTTTATGTCCATGCCTAATAGCCCATGCCTGACAATCAATGTCTAAAAGCACACGGTTGCATACCTCTAAGTGCACGTGTCAGAATGAGCGCTCAATCTCCAAGACCATCGAGAAGATTAATTAATAGGTGACATAGTCAAACGTTGTCCAATTCGCCCGATAAGTTGTCTGATTTTTCCGATTGGGCGTTTTTCCAAACTCTTCAAGCTTCCGCTCTTACAAGATGGCCTTCTAGCCCATGTGTATTCATCTTAGAGTCCATGCCTGGACCTTATGTCTACGCCTCGAATGTCTACACCATATATTTCGTCCATGCCTCAGAGTCATCACACGGACAGTCAATTGTCATTTTTTTTTGTCTATGCCCTGTGCCCTAGAATTGACACCTAGACCTTAATTAGGTCCACGTCCTAAATTGGTGCTTAGACGCACCAACCAGCCAACAATTTTTTGTTTGTTTTGGACACAAATAAAAGAATACCTTTATTGCAAGGGAAGAATATAAGCCCCTAGCCGCCACGTGGCAGCCAACCGCTTTTCAAAGTCGGGGAAAATGGATATTCAAATTGCTATAGGATACTCCATTACTCCTTCCTCCTTCCAAATTGGTTGTATTAATTAGATGGCAGCTCATGTATATTTTAATTTCTTTAATTTAATTACAAAGACAAGGCATTTTGTAGTTTCATTAGAATTTAGCCCGTTAATTAAAAAGGAAGCACTTCTAAACCATTCATTATTTTTTTTATTGATAAAAGTGATTTTATGGACGGCAAATCTTAGACTCTAAACTCTAAACCTTAAATTCTATAAACCATTTTTTATTTAAGCAATACAATTCATCTTGTGCATCCATTTAATTCCCAAAGCTTTCAATTAAATTGGGGCACAAGCTTACGGGTCCCTTTGGATAATTGAAAATATAGATAATGTTGCAGGGGCCCCACATATTCAATCTTATTTCTTTTTTCACATGGTGCATCCATTTAATTCCCAAAGCTTTCAATTAAATGGAGACACAAGTTTACAAGTCCCTTTGAATCCTAGGTTTAGGGTTTAGGATTTAGGATTTTAGGGTATACTTGATATTCATGAATGTGGAAGCCAAATAATTTCCTTGAATGCCTATTTGATATTGCAATACATGAAGTTCTTTAATTGGCCATTCAAGGCCTAAGCTATAATGAAAGTATGAGCTACCATCTATTTAATTTGACCAATTTCAAAAGGGGAAGAAGTATCCTATGCCACCTTCAATTTCCATTCCCCCCATATACAAACTTTACTGGATGTTTCGAGCGTCTAAGCGCGGATGCCGGGTGCAGACCTAAGGGCGAAAAGTGCAAGTGGTAGCTTTGTGTTTGTTCGCAGACTGAAGGGAGTGGACTTTAATGTGTAAGTGCACGGTCTAGACGTGGACTCTAAGGCGTGGACGGAAGGCATGGGCATAGAATCAATGTCTGGGCATGGACTAAAGGGCAAATTCGATTGCTGAAACCATACGTCAACGAGTGGACCAAATATCTGGGCGCGGACTCTAAAGGTGCGGACACAGGCGGACAGGAGTCCAACAATGGTCATTTCACCTTACCGTACTTTGAAATTTTTTTTTAATAATTTATTTATTTTTTTAAATTATTTAAAAAAAATGGCAATCCATTACATTTGGAATTTTTTTTCTAAATTCACATATACATATTACATAGAAAGATTTGAATCATTCCATTTTGATGAATGGGTCAAAAGTTAAGAAGCGTTGTCGCATTGTATTTACATACACTATGTAAAAACAATTAATTGTTGTCAAACTAGAGGATTTTTTGAAGAGTCTAAAGATCCACATAGATAAGATTCTACCTTTCTTATCTCTATTAGACAACCATTAGGCATTGATTCTTTTCTTTCTTTAGTTAAAAGCATTTTTAACTTTGTTTGTAGATTTGAAGTTGTTAAATGGGAAGGTAAAGTTTGTGTTATCTTTTCTTTTGAATTTTAAAAACGATTTGAAAGCCATGTAGTTGCTATGTAGGAGATAAGGATAGAGTTATGGGGAGAAAAGAGTGTCCAATGAATGAATTGTGGTCCTTTTAAAGGCCAAAATCCATTTGCTTAGGTGGAAGGGGTGGAAGGGATGGAAGATGAAGTGGAAGATAAGGTGGAGGGTATTCTTCTTCCTCCTTATAGTTTGCTTAAGAGAAATTGAGACTTTGGAGAGACACAATAGATTGTATAAAAGAGGTCTTGTAATGAAATTTTGTGAGCTTGTTCATCTTGATTTGAGGTTTCCATAAACCTATCACTCGCTCAATTTAAAGTTCTTGTTTGGAAGTTATGCTTGATGGAGTGAGAGAGAGATAATTATCATGGAGTGAGAGGGTAGGATTTTCAAGGGCTTATAACTTGTGGGTGAGAAGTTTTTTGTCTTTGAGATTTCATGAAAGTATGTGTCTAGACGTTAGCTTTCTAGAAAGATACCATTAGGATGCAAAAGTCATAGGCTTAGAGGTGAAGTAGTGAGAGGATGCTTTTTATTTGAAGAAAGAGAACTTCTATCGTCTGTAAAAGTCGGATAGTATATTATTTTGTATTGAAAATTAAAAGGTGTCACTAGAAGAACCCCGTGTTTTTTCTGACGTCCAAAAAGTGGACGTCAAATTTTTTGGACATCAAACATAACATTAGGATGCTAGTTTGATGTCAAAACTAGCATCCTAATGTTATGTTTGATGTCCAAAAAATTTTATGTCCAATTTTTGGACATCAGAAAAAACATGGGTTTCTTCTAGTATGTGTAGATTATTGTGTTGGATTTCTATAGAGATATCACACAATCAATTTAGAGTTTGTATGTGAGAGTTCTAGGCTTGGAAAGAGAGTAGTGATAAGCTACCTTTGAACTGGAGAGAGTGAATTTTGACCAATTATAAAAGTCGGACAATAAGGTATTTTGAGTTGAATTTTTGAGGGTTTGTAGATATTGTTGTTATCTTTCCAGAGAGATGTTTTATTCTCAATTTGGCGTCTTGAAGCGGCTGTGGCATTCATATTAGTGACAAGACCTTCTTAGAAGGGAACTATGCAGTTCATGAGCAACACCAACTACTTTATACAAACATGTGATATTTTATTGGAACTTTATAGTGGATTATGGATGTTTTATGAGCATATACATATATTTTACTAAATCACGGGGCCCTTTATTTTTCGGCCAAGTCTAGTTGCAGCCAGAAGCCTGGCGCTTTCCCAAGGCAAGGCCTCTCTACTCGATAGTATTTCTATTTTCGGTCAGTTATAGATTTTTTATTCTAAAATAAGCTTGGAAGTCCTTTATTTAACTAAATTTACAATATATTTGGAAAAGAATAAAAACATTAGGTGTACATTTGTTTATTACAACATTACAACCATTAAGATGGATATTTTCCATCCTATAAATGAAATGTTAACCATTCATTATTTTGAATCATTCTCTATATTTGTGTACTTCCTATTTATTTCCTGTATGTTGTATAGTTCCAAATGATCTCAGAATTTTTAATTTTCAAGCATGTAACCAAGTAACCAACTTGTCTACGAGAACAACTCCACCCTAAACACCACCATTTTGTACATTTTTTCATACCAAATTATAAATGTGAGTATGTGACCTAGTGAAGTGCAAGTGCCTAATTTTTGGGAGGGTCCAAGAAAAAGATTATGGTCAATACAAATAATAATAATATACAATGTACACAATGACAACTTCTGTAAATTTCTCCACATCTTCTCAATCTAGTGTGCTCCAAGACCATACAATTAAATGTGTCCCAAAATGATATTTTCCAAAGTTTTATAATTGTTACTTGTCCTTGAAATGGATGTTTCTTATTTCTTAGCGTTTTTGTCTTTTTGATGATAACGTAGTCAAAGCACTTTAGGGGTTAAATTGGCTGAACTACATGCACAAACCATCACATTCCAAACAAGCAACATTTGTGGACATGCACTTTGCACATGGAATTTGACATTTTAGCCTCAATTTTTCTCTCATAAAAAAATAATACAATGTTCACATATGAGTACATGACCAATTCATGGGTCATGTCATACGTACAGCTTTATGATGCAAATGTCTCCACGCATATCACACTAAATGCCTAACTGCAACGTTGGTGGATTATTCCAACGAGGTTTTGGTTGATCAGCTTGGTGGTGGGTGCTTTGAAGGTCTTCAATCTTTTCTTTGTATTCTTTCTCTTTCATATAAAAATCTCTTGTGATGGTTACTGCAATCACGGATCTGGTAGGGTGGCCAACCAATATAAATACAATACATTTATATCATGGTGTCTAGTACAAATATTGGAAGTGCATCTACAAGCAGCCCTATTGCAATAAGTTCGAGGATCATTGATGTTCCAAGGCATTTTGACCCAGAACATGTGGACGACGAGATTCTTGAAACACACCTTTCTACAAATGCCCCCTGTTCTATCTTGGTCTCAGTTGTTAGCCAAGGACAAGGAACATTTGTTCACTGTTCCATTCCCTCCATATATATCCAATTCCTAAACCCAATGGATGTTTTTAATTTTGAAGAAGGATTAGATCTTGTAGGAAATGTTGATGTGGCAGTGGGTAATGCTCCTCAGGTTGCTACTAATGTAGTAGGTCCTGTAGGGAATGGTGGTCACTCACAACATAATGCATCCAATGCTTGTAGAAGTAGTAGGCCCCCTAACCTCCTCGTCATTATGACATGGGTTAGTATAGGTCACAACGTCGTGGTTCTTGTGGAGGAAGAAACATAGGTAGAGTGTCGTCATCAAGAGTGCCAAAATGTCATTTGTAGGGAATTGGAGTACTACATCATCGCGAGGACATAGAGCCATTCATACAAACATACATTCCAGGTCCCACCCTATCAACCCTAGCATATATTGTATCTACAGGTCAGAGGGGCCCAACGATAAATTCAAATGTTGAGGATCCTACTACGAAGCGGCATAAGAGGATAGTAAATAGACCATGCAGATGTGGAATTGGGCCATGGAGCTTAGGAATGAAAATTCAAAAATTGAAGGCAAACTGATAGTATACCACGACAACAAAGAAGAAGTACTTGGAAGTGAAGGTGATGTGTACAACGATGAAGATGACGAGTTTGACCAGGATTGTGACGAGGCTCCACAGGATGCGGATGTCTGCATTCGAGAGACTCATTCAATGGATCCTACGCAGGAGCGCTGTAGATCAAGTCACTTGAATAATATAGTGGAAGTTGCACTAGACAATGAAGACAACGAGTTTGACCAAGATTGCGATGAGGCTCCAGAAGATGTGGATGTCTGCATTTGAGAGGCTTACTCGGCGGATCCTTCTATGCAGGAGCACCGTAGATCAAGTCACTTGAATAATACAGTGGCAGTTGCACTAGACGATGAAGACAATTTTAGCACTTAAAAAAAGATGTAAATGAAGTGCAATGCTTCTTTAGATAATCATGTTGTGTGTTATGAAAGTATGTTGATTGTATTGTTATTTTTCTTTGCAATGCACAAAATCTATATACATTTTTGGTTATCATATTAAAGAGTGTTTTGGCTCTAGCTTTCAATATGATATGCAAGTTCAATACATTAGACAAACGTAGTTGGTCTTCAATACTTGAATTTGATGGAAGAACAAAGTTTTTTTTCTAAACCGTAAAGTATTTATCATCAATTAATTCATTCCTAAATACTTATATGAAATAATTTTTCAACCCCTTAACCTGTTATTTACCAGTTTAGCGTAGCGAAGTCTTAGACTCTCAGCCAAACTGCATCCGTGCCCGCACACATTAGGTTTACAACCAAACTACTCAGTTCACACCCACTCTGTCTACGTTTCAATCCTTTTGGGTCCACGCCCAGACAACTACATTGACGCCCATAGCGATTAAGTCCGCGCCTATACACAGACAATTTTTGCCCCCCTAAGTCCACGCCCATCCATGAGTGTTCATGCCCGCAATAAGATGTCTATGCCTATACTTTCCAAGACCACGCCCCTCTGAGTCTATGCCTAGACACAAACGTATTTGCCCAAACTTAGATGTCCTCGCCCATATGCATCCACACCATCCTAAAGACGTCAGCACCCGAACTTAGACGTCCCCGCCTCCTAACATTTACGCCAACCCAAAGTCGTTTCTGCCCCTTTTTTAAGTCCACGTCCTTTGTGTCCGCGCTCTAATTCTAGCGCAGAATTATCAATGGTAAATAATAATAATTTTGTTTTTACTTACTAAATTTCCAGCCCTAAGATGTCCGACCCAGTTCGTCCCGTCTGGCGGTCCGGTTCAGATGGACTGTCCGTCCAGGACATCTTTTCACCTTATCCTGTCCAATGTGACAACCCTGCGTCCGTAGCATAAGATAAGACTTTGATATCTAAATTAGATTCTTCATATCTATTACGAGTATGAATTTTGAAAGGGAGGTAGAATCTACTTTGATTTTAGAGAAGTATCAAAAAAACATTTTTTGAAACAAGTGAGTTGAGGAAACACAATGCATGGGTTTCCGTTAGAATGAGAGGTTGATTTCACACAAGGCAAAGAACTTGTCACTGTCAAGTATCGATCCCGCAACCACGCAATTTGGTTTGGGTACCTCACAACCATCACCTAGTAGTTTAGGGTCATCTCGGACCTAATAATGGATATTTTAAAAGTTACAAACGAGGTTGACCACGGGACATTCACTTTTTAAATTTGAGAACCTTAAAAGGTTAATATCTACTTTATAAATAATAAAATTGAATATTTTATAGCAATTTGAAGATGATTGGGTTAAAAACCAAAAGATATTGAATTTTTCACTGAATCTATTGAATTCCAAGTTGTACTTGTGCAAATCTAAATTTTCGGAGAGGCAAGGTAATTGCACAATAAGTCTTTTGTCTCTATAAAGTCTATCCTTATTTGTATGTGGTATTTTGTATTTGTTGCCACTTCCTATTTTTTTTTTTTTTTTAATTGAAATTAATAACCATGTCCACTTGTTTTGTACTTGAGAGAACACATTACACATTCACCATAGAATCATGTGATCCTAACACGCATTAAAAAATTGTTTTTAAATCCTGAATACTTTCATTACTACAAAAAAAAACTAGTGTTATGGAATAGAGGGAGTAGATAGTAGATTCATTTCCAATAGACACTTTAGTGACAAATTTACGATGGTCTTAAAACCAATATTATATAAAAGTTCAATTATTATTCCTATAGTTTGGTTGGGATGATCTACAATTACCTTGAACTTTATTGAGTGACTCAAGGTAGGATGCTCTAAAAGCATCCTTGCTCTAATAGCAACCACTAATGTAGAGGTACATTTTGCTTTCTTCAATGTACCAACAATGTACATTTAAAGAGGTGGCCGCTTATAGTGACCTTGGTTGCATTTCGACTTCAAAAATTTGTAGCTAATTCCACGAATTAAAAATAAATAAAAAGACTTGGATTAGATGCCTATTCCATTTTTCTACCTAGTAAAATTTACTGAAAATTCTTTCAAGGAATTTAGCTTCCCCAAAGTACAGTTAACTCTTAGAAGGTCACTTTAAGAGCACACTACCTTGGACCATTCATTTTTTTTTTCCGTTCAAGAGTGCTTCTCTTCATAAGCCACCTTATGATTGCATATCTGGAAGGATGATTTCGAGAATCTAAATCTTGAGTTCTTTTTTCTTCAGGTCAATAATTTAATTTTGAAGATCTAACCGTCATCAGATGTGACAATGACTAGTTTTGTAATTGAGTACGATTGACAAAATCTGTTGTTGTGTACATTATCGACAGGTTCCATGCTGCCTCTGCAGACGGAGATGGAGAAGAGAATCTTGTGTTTTTCGAAGAAGTGGTGGCAAGAAGTCTGCTTGCTTCTTTGCTTTGTTGCCAGAGGAGTTTTTGAGGTGCTGCTGCAACAGCTTAGATATGTACTAGATAATCGACGAGCCGCGGTAGCGGCGAGTAGGTTATCGGACATAACCGGTTGTTCACTTTTCAATCACAACCTTTGATCTTCATAATCCAAGGGTGTCAGAAGCAAGTTGAAAGGAAAGAAGGTTATGAGTTGCAACTTGTGATGGTAATGGTGACGGCTAGCCAATGGCATAGAGCCACCTTAGCATTGAAAAGTCAACAACCGGTTATGAACAATCTAATGTCAAGGGAGCGTCAGCCGCTACGTGAGGTACCCGAAGCTACGAATTTACTCGCCACGTGCACTGCAACTCTCTTTAGAAAATGCACGATTTCAGAGTTTTCATGAACTGCTTAAATGGGCAATTTCGTTAAAATGGCGGTATTCCATGTGCCATTTTCAGAGTGCCCACTTTGAACCACAAAAGTGACATCTAGGACAACTGTAGATTTCAGAAATCTAAGATGGTTATACATTTCAAAAATTTAGGAAAAATATAGATTTTAGACCACATAATGTAAAAAATCTAGAACTTGTATAGATTCAAGATATCTAGGACAAATATAGATTTCAGATATCTAAGATCGGTATAGATTTCAAATCATTTCAGAATACATGGTCTGAACTGTTAAAAGTGCCAAACTACCGGAATACCGCCATTTTAATGAAATTGCCCATTTAAAAAGTACTCCGGAGTAATAGCATGTGCAGATGTGCTGTCTAAACTTGACTCCGCTGCCTCTCTATCTTTCGCGAGACTCCGTCTCAGTCTTGTACTCGATTCGCTGTTCTATCCTATCCCCGTCACCTCCATACTGGCCAGAACGATGCTGACTCGAAGTTCGTTCCTCGTGCGTACAAGCTGAAAACGATTCTTAATTTCTAAGTCACGTTGAAGTGAGTGACGGAGTAAACGCGGATGGCAGTGGAAAAGAACCCCAAGGTAATGCACTATGTGCAAGGTCTAACATTGTTTTTAAGTGAAAGAAGTAAGCTTAACGATGCTACTCTAATCTTAGCAGATTAGAGTTCTAAAATAGTTTGGACGGTCACACCCTCGTAATCTATGAGTACACCTTATTCGACCCTTAATCTCTAAGCACCCCAACAATGGGATCCTGTCTTTTGAAATTTAAAGAATTTTTTGTTTGACTAATTTAATCTTTTCAACAATATGGTCAAAGTACGGGTCCCTTTCCCTTATAGCTCTGGGCTTGTCTCTACCAATCGGTACGGTTAGTTTATTTGAATCTCTTATTAGGTGATAGTTTGATTAGAATGAATTCACAAGGATCTGGATTTTAGTAAACAATTAAACATGCAATAGGCACTCAAAGGTTAAAGGACAGACTAATGACCATGGAAATCATTCCTTTGATTATTGTGTGAATCATTGGCTTAAGAAATAACAAGAGCATTCATTGGAAATCAAACTACTGTAGAAGACCTCCCCTTTTCACAACAAAATTTTGAAGATGAATAGTTGCACTTTGGTCATCCATTGGACGCCAAACGTCCATTTCAACGTCTAGTCTTTAAGCGTCGAGACATATGCTTGGTATTTGATGGATGATAGAGAATCTTTTAGTGTAGGATAGAAGTGCAACTATTCATCCTCGGAATTTTGTGTGAAAAGGGGAGATCTTCTAAAATACTTAACTTCCAGTGATAGCTTTTGGATTTTTTTAGACCAATGATTCCCATGGTATCAAAATGGATGATTTTCACGATCACCAATCTGTCGTCATTTAAGGGTTAAGGGTTTAGATTTTAGGGTGGTAATCCTATTCAGTGGTGATTATCATATAGGTATTCTAACCTTTCTAGAAATGGCCCTTGATTTATTCATTCCACAGAATACAAGTTCCAAGAATGGACCACATTGATCATTATGAACCTTGCACAGTAAGCGTAATTATTAAACTCCCCTCCCGGAACAGGTATAATTCCTTCCTTGATACCTCACGATAAGTCGATAAGAGATTTCACGTCATGTGGCATGCTCTACAAAGCTACATCCTGTTTAAAATAGTTTTGTTTCACTATAGAGGTTCCTTTTCAAGGATGCGGTAAACAATGTTAAGCACGCCTGCATCGGCTTCCAAAAAAGATGTAAATTAGTAGCATAAACTTAGAATGAATGTGAAACGTGTGTACTACAGTCGATAACGATGTGACAAGTGTCTAGTTTCGACGTTCCAAATTATCATGTTAGCGATTTCATAATGAAGAGGTCTCAGTGCACTGGCCATGGACGCAAGGGAGCAGGGCACACCAACTTCCAAAATACTTTTAAGATCAAACCCTTGACTATTGTCCCACGATCTCTTCTGTATCAAGCATTCTACAATCTCTTCCTAACCTGCCTAGGAAGATGAGTTCTCAATTTCCTCAGTGACCACGGTCACAATTTCAACATGCCGGTCCTTTACAATTTTATTTCTAATGGTAGAATACACATACAATGTATGTCATGCATTACTGGGTACCAAGGAAGGAGCTTGGCCTCGTGTATAAATATGCTCTGTCCTCTCCCAATTGCAAGCACCAAACTGTGGTCTCATCGCCATAGCTCAATCGGAGATTTACAGCGTGCAGGTATACATTGACGTGGTTCTAATTGGGAAGGAAGTCTTGCCTGCGTCTCTTCCGTTTTGTGCATTTGAGTTCTGAGGAAGATGACTCTGTAAAAGCTTGTTCCGATCTCACCTGAAATGAGCTAGATTTGCATGGTCATCGTCTCATTGTGGCTATTGGTTGTTGCGAGCCAGCAATTAGAGTTTCCATTTTTAGTACTCCACTTTCAGAAAATCGGTTGTTTAGGAAGTTCGTAATAGGAAATCACTGACTCAAAGTATCCTCTGTGACCACATGAATGCGTAGTATATTTGGGGATCAGACCTTGCATTCCTCCTCCATGGTTTGCAAATTTGTTATGAGGCGGCCTGCAGGCCTTGCACCCCGTATTATGGTCATTTATGTTCTCTCATTCTCATCAATGGATTGAAGGTGATTGATTGAGATGGGATGTTTATCAGCATCATCCGAATTCCGAATCAGAAATAATTGGATTGTGAAATCTTCATGTGTTGGCTTTGCAGGGGGCCATACGAAGATCTGAAGCAATGGCTCAGCTCAGGCAGACGATGCTATTGATAGCATCTGCATTCTTGGTCTTGCAGCTCACGGAGCTGGTCGCAGCGGCCACTGGGCAGGCATCATTCTACACAGCCCCATTTGTTCGTAAGTTATAACTTATCATTTTAGAGCAATTGCCTGTTAAGTCACTAGCTGGTACCTAGTTGCAGAAGCGTCCTCTGTAAAGGTTCAACAAATTTAAAAAAAAAGAATTTGATTGGTTTAGAATATTTATACAACATGAAAAGAATCTTCTTTGTGATGCTTGTGGAGGTCTTCCTAGTATCAATATGATCGTACAGAGCCTTTCCATGTATCATAAGCAGGATTTCTAATGATCACTGAAATGCGTCATTTTCAACAAATGTGAGGTTAATTTGAGGAATTGTCTTCTAGGATGGCTAATTAAATCGTGGCACGTGGCTTATGTTTATAGCCTCGGCTTGTTTTGGCTTCGACCCCAATCAGTTCCCAGAAGATAAGATCTTCGCAGCAGGAGGCGACAGCTCTAACGCCAACATCTGGAACAACGGGGCTAACTGTGGCAAGCGCTTCACGGTTCAGTGCCGAGGGAATGGTTGCAACGGCCATGGACCCATATCAGTGAAAATCGTTGATCGTTGCCCGAGCGGCTGCGCTGGAGGACGAGCCTTCGATCTTTCTGATACTGCTTTTTCTACCATTGCCAATCTAGACGTTGGGGTGATCACTGTCGAGTATTCCAGTGCTTCCTCACTTGATGATGAAGATGCAGAAACGTTCATTGCAGAAGTTGGCCATATCGGACAGTAAGCAAGCTGGGTGGAATGGTGGACGTGCACATCCTGCAGCTAGGAGCTCGCTTACAAGATGAACACATGACCAAGGAAAAAGAGCACTGCAATGGTATGCATTATAGACGTACGTAAGTTCTAGTGGGTTTTTTTGCGGATAATCTTGGAAGCTTTGTTTGCGGTGCTGTACATGTTAAAGTTTTATTACGTAATGCTTTGAGTTCCGAGGCCAGTATGGTGACTTTCGTCACGCTGAGGCCTGAGCTAGTACCGTCCTTGATTAGCAATGCAATAGATCTGCTAACCAAGTGATTAGGAATGTAATCTGCTTACCAAGGATAATAAAAGAGCTCTGAAAATAGGAATAGATACGCTCACTATTCCTCAGAACAGAGTTCTGCATAGTGGTCACGACTAGCATGTCATCTTTTTCTTCCAGGTTCACTTTGTAATGTTTTGTGACCATTAATGGCCAAACTGGAATTTGACGTATGTATGAATGGCTAAATGACGTCTTCGTGAGTACGTCTGGTTACTTTGTTCTTGCTCATGGAAAATGGATTGGACTATCAACTGGAGTCGTGAATGGTGTGGGTATTTGTTACATGATATTTGCATCATATCCCAAACTTTTGGATTGCAACACAATTAGTTCTATAGACTGATGCCTACACCTTCCCTCATTGCAATTCCCAATTACAGTCTGAATGATACAGATAACCGATATTTCGTTAAAGTCGCGGTATTCCACAAACTTGGCACTTTGACGTTTAGACTGTGTGGTCTCAGATGTATACCAGCCCTAGAAGTGAAGGAAAAGATGGCGTATATGGGCAATTTCGTTAAAATGGCGGTATTCCATGTGCCATTTTCAGAGTGCCCACTCTAAACCATAGAAGCGACATCTAGGACAAAGATAGATTTCAAAGATCTAGGGCTGTTGTAGATTTCAGAAGTCTATGAATGTTATAGATTTTAGATTGAAAATTTTGAAAAATCTAGGACTTTTATAGATTTCAGATATCTAGGAATGATATAGATGTCAGAAATCTAAAATAGATGTAGATTTCAGACCATTTCAGAGTGCACGGTCTGAACAGTTAAAAGTGCCAAACTAACAGAATACCGCCATTTTAACGAAATTGCCCATGTATGGAATACCACCATTTTAACTAAATTTTCTTTAGATTCTCTACTCACTTGATAACAAATTTTTAGACCTAATTTAATAACGTCTGCAAGACTAAAATCCACAAATAGTGCTATCTGGCCAAGCGTTAAAATTGAACTAGAAACAAAATAATCTTATGAGCAATTTCATTAAAATAGCAAAATTCCTTAACTTTGGCAGTTTTTACAGTTCAAATCGGGCGGTCTGAATGTACAACAGCTCTAGATGTCTAAAACCTATACAACTCCTAGATGTATGAAATCTACATCAGCCAAAAATGCCACTTTCTCAATTTAGATTGCACAATTTGAAATCTATAAGTATCCTAGATTTTAAAATCTATAGAAATTCAAGATTTTTGAGATCTATATTTTTACTAGATACTACCTTTACAGTTCAGACAGGGCGGTCTGAAAATGGCACACTGAATACCGCCATTTTAACGAAATTCCCTGTTCTTATTGAACCAGAAAATCCATCAACTGCGGAAACATATTGCAGATGATTATTTCACTGTAACAGCAGGTCCATTTTCAATATATATATCAAAGTACTATGCACAGGTACATTAACTTCGATCTTTAATTACAGTGAGCACAAGGCGTACAATCAAATTAGTGTACGACATTAATTACGACTGTAGAACTTACAGGTTCGGAAGACTACGACTGTACGACAGTCTCAAAAAGGGACCAGACGAAGTTCTTCTCGTTCCTTTTTTTTCCCCTTAGTTTGCCTTTGTTCCATACTTCCATGCGACATTCGGAAGATACATTCACAAATCACAAACTCTACAAAGCAAGTACGTAACTAACGGCTTGGTCATGCATGTTATCCCGCTTACTAGATTCTAATTTTAAAACATAAATTAACAGAACGAGCTCCCTAAACTTTCTTTCATGGACCAGTGGTTTTAGGAACTATACTTGGTCCTCCACATACTCCCAAATATGTTGTGCTAATTCCAGCCAGTACGTTACGTACGCACACCGATATGATCCCGACTAGCCTACAGTTTCCATGCCCAGTATTGCCCGCACTCCATCGACACTAGGCAACATGCTCCACCCTTCCTCCACCAGCCCGGCATCCATCTGGACTTTAATCGAGTCCATGGCCTCAAACTGCACCTTGCACGCTTCCATCAAGGACTGCAAATTCGCACTCACCCGGCCATTCTTCAACCAGGCTTTGCCGGACTCCTCTATGGGTCTGGGACGGGGTGGCGCCTTTGGAACGTCAATCCCGTCGTAGCAACTGTCGCACCCGCATTCACTGAGGCTCCATCCATTCCCGAGCTGCGTACTCTCCTCGATCCAGTACCCGGTACACGCGCACCCCGTCAACATGCGACTATAGAGGGTCGGGAAAGCTCGCCCGCCATACGCGTCCATTTCCCAGCAGAACCTCCGCCGGGCGGGCTCGTCTAAGAGCGCGGCGATCACCATCATGCCGTGACCGTACAGCATCATCTCCAGACCCATCCCATCGAATTCACATGTCTCACAGACACCTAGCAAGGCCGGGTTGACGATCGCCGGCATCGCAGCCGCTATACGCTTCACGCCGATATCATCCACTGTAAAGCCTGCCAGGTTCAGTAAGTAGACGATCATGGTTTCGATGGAGCGGTTGGTGGGGGCAGTGACGGGGGTGTCGAAACCAGTGCTTGGGACTACCCCCCACGGTATACCTGGCCGCGAGAAGAATTTGACGCTGTAGACGCGACGGGCGAGGCCCGAATGGCGTCGACTATAGAAAAAGTACGGCTGCGGTCCCCAGGTCAGGCGCTGCGCTCGAACAGTTCTGAGCGGCAACTCCTTGTCACGTGAGTACGCTCTTGCTACAATTTTTTTCGCACAGAGCTTGCACACCCAGGTCATGCCGTTGTGTTCTCCGATGTCGGCCTCGGTGTCGTGGTCCATAGTCCAGCCTCGCGTCATGGAGCCGATGTGCGCCACTATGTCCCACCAAAGCTCTTGAATATTCTTCGAGTCCCCCGACGGCCATATGCCGTACTGGAAGTATGACGCCGTCACCACGAGTATTTCCCTGACGATGTCGGATTGTCGGCACAGCCAGCCGCTGTGACGCGCAAGCTTCCTCTCCTTTCCCATGATGAGCAAGTTTTCTGTTGTGGTGTCCCAACGTGCCATTAGGCAGCCTATTCTGTTCTTCTCGCTGTCTATTATTGCTTCCGTGGTATCCACTGCTAGCTCAACAGCGGAAGTGTTGTCCGTGGCTACCATTGCAGCAAAGTGGGCTGGCCAGTTGTCGTCACGTCCAGCAACGTCCCAGTCAAACAACCTGCAATACACCTCATTAAAATGGAGGGGTTTAATGAATTGATCGCCGATTCGCCGTTCCGTCAGTCACTTACTGAATCCTCATATCTATTCCGTTCCTAGTTTGTAGAGCTCTGGGTTTTAGGCACTTGAAAGCCACAGTTCTCGGACCTCTGGCACGTAATATTACAGTTTTTGGCGCTCAGGAACACGCAATGACCATACTGATTCCATGAACTAGACGACGTTCAAAGAACTAGTCCAGCCTTCGCAAGTCTCAGTGATTTTATGATTTTGGAGAAGTAGACAGTTATTTCTTCAGTTCTCATGAATGTGATACTTGGAGGATACTTCGTGACATCTATATCAAAAGTAGGTGATAAAAGTAGGTGATATTTAGATAAATTTGTCAATTGGTCCTAAAAATCAGCAGTAATCAGGCTACTTTGACTGAAAAGAATAAAACTTTTCTTCAGAAAAAGTAGCCGACATCTTTTGGTTGTAGCCAACTGACAGAAAATAGTGCATAAAATAAACACTGGCAAGTCTTGACTTACAATTCTAGTACCAGAAAACTAGCATTTTGAAACTGTATGTCAAATTTCTGTACAATTTTCAAATTTGCTCATTTCAAGTCGTTCAGTGCAGGTGAGACGATTTCGGCCTTACCAGATGAGATTGTCCTCGTATTTCTTCATAGTTCCACGCCAGTCAATGTCGCCAGTTTCGGAATTAGACAAGTTTCCGCATATTGCAACGGTAACAGTTAACAGCGGATGGTGGCCATACAACGGTTTTGTCAAAGAATGCATCAAATCGTGAGACACGTCCTCTTTAGGGAACTGAGGGCCATCAGAGGGGATCTTCAAATTCACTTCATTCAAAGAGGCCTCGGCCTTGACAAAGGCGGTGTTGGCAACGTTGGCGATTCCCAGCATGGCTTGCACAGCAACGGCGGTGAGCGAGGTCGTGAGAATATCCTTCGCCAGCGAGCAAATGATGCCAGTGTAGGCCGTGTAAAGCTGGGCGGGAATCAGCAGCTTCATGTTGGCTTCGCAGACAAGCTGAACGTCGGCAACACACAGCGAATGGGTACAAGCTCGGAGGGGCAGCTGGTCTTTGCTGCTGCAATACTTCGAGAGCATAGCAGCATCAAGAATAATGGGGCATGAGTTGGCCAAACCCGCATCCACGGAAGCGCCCACTCGAAGCAATTTCTGGCAGAAAAGAAACGAAGCAGCTATCCACACCACTGATGCACTGTGCGCACCAGCTGCTCCTCCGACGTGAGCTGCTGCCTGGCATGCTGTGTTGACTACAGTGGCGTACTGGAATACCCCAAAGATGTCCTTCTTTTCAGTATCTGGTTCGAAGAGGAGCTGGTCTGCTGCTGAGGCCAAATGCGGGAAGTGCTGTTGAAGCCAATCCAGCACACTCGCGGTACTGCCATTTGCAAGTTCTTCAGATCCTACAATACCGTTTGTTGTCCCTTCTGCAGGTGCCATGATGATGATCGAGGTTGGACTGATTGCTAGGGGAAGGGAGCTTAATTCATAAGACAGAGATACATCTCGGACATTGGATTGAGTGAGTGCGTTTGGGATTATATAGCAGTGGTTCGTATGCAAGATACGTGAAATCAGTTAGTTTTTTTTAAGCAATGTAATGCCCAATTGCCCCCCAAAAGGAAGCAGCTTCAAACCTATGGGAAGAAAGGGTAAAGGACCCCAAAAATGTCAGAGTGCAAGAACTATGGAAGAACCCCTGCACAAACATCTTGGAATGAAAACCAGGACAAAGATTTTGAATAGAGAGCCAGTTCAGGGAGTTGATCTCGGATTCCCGCATTAATCGTGAATTTCATTAAAATGGCGGCATTCCGGAACTTCGGCGGGTTTACATCTATATCTGTCCTAGATGTTCAGACAAAGTGGCGGATTTCATATGCCATTTTAACGAAATTGACGTTATTACCATTCCCTGTTAGCGTTTACAATTTTGCCAGCAGGGTACATTTGCGTATGGCACTGAAGTGAAATGAAACGATTCCACCTGGTCCAGGAATCCGCAAGTTTCGACTTCCCCGCCTTTACTTTCGATTAGCCTTCCTCAGTCGTTCCCGGGGGAAAACGTACGCTGAATTTTTTTAATTTGCCAAGCATGATAAAATTTGCAAACTTTGAATTCAAATTTGGCCCCAAATTAGCTACTTAGGGGAGGTGTAGAAGATAAGTTAATCGAGCTCAAAATGGGGGGTCTTTTTTTTTACCAGAAGCCCTGGAATGAGTGACTTCTGGGGGACGAGCGAGGGGGGCGATTTAGCATTCAAATGTTCCCGCAAATGCTGGGTCAACAACTGAGTCACGAACAGGTGGATCGATAGACTTAGCACAGACAGTATATCCTTCCAAGACTGGTAAAGTGGTAATCAAAGAATATAAGTAGTTACGTGTATCAGAGAAATAAATACAGAGCAAATCTGTAAAGTCTGAAGTAATGAGTTCAAAGGTTTGCAAGAACCGATGCCCCAAAGGCAGTCACAGTTGCCACGATTGCAAATGAATATTCTTGAATATTAATGACCGAGCATGATCGAAGCCGACTTGAGCAGCCAAGTATCACAGATGTCACTTAGCTTTGTCTGCCGTGGGGATTTGACCGCCCCACCTTGGCGATGCTCTCAATACCACATGAGGACGACACCGGCCAGGCGGGCCAGCACGTAACAGTGAACTGGAGCTTGAACAGTATCCTAAACAAGCTTGGCGAGCGAGCGAGAACAGGCAGGGAACTAGCAAGGACCACGATCGAACTTTAAAGGCTGAAGAATGGGAAAGAGGTTCATCGGAAGCAATTAATACTTGTTCGAATTCGCAGGGTAAGTACTCGGTCAAACACATGGAGTACTTATCCTTACTTGCGTTCATTGTGCTCACAATGCGTGCAAAATTAAGATTCCAGGGTCACAAAGTGCCCTTCCTGCACAACAAGTATAATACTGAGACAAAAACTAATTATTTTTGAGTTTTGTTCATCACTATTCAAATCCATGTGCACTCACTTCATGTGGATTTGCAAGAGGAATTAAAAATTTGCAAAATTTATCATGCTTAGGCAAATTAAAAATTTCAGCATAAATTTAAGTTTTCCCTCGGGGACGAGTGAGGAAGTCGAATCGAAAGTAAAGGCGGGGAAGTCGAAACTTGCGGATTCCTGGACCAGGTGGAATCGTTCCAGTTCATTTTCACTTCAGTGCTATACACAAAATGTGCCCTGCTGGCAAAATTGTAAACGCTAACAGGGAATGGTAATGCGGGAATCCGAGATCATCCGTCTCCCTGGGCTGAACTGGTCGTCTATCCAAAATCTTTGTCCTGGTTTTCATTCCAAGATGTTTGTGCGGGGGGTCTTCCGTAGATCGTTAAATCGTTAAAAGTAAGACTTATTATCATTTCTGGTTCACCGTACCCCGAACGGGCGTTGCTAAGTGAGAGGATCCCGGCATTGGAGTACTGGCATTCGCTGAATAGGACGATTCCCCCGGCCCATGATGGAAGCGCGCGCATTTTGATTTCTAGCTAATGTGAGAGATTCTTTGGCAGACCAGTTCAGCGCATACTGGTATGAGGATATCGAGATGAAAAAGCATTTGCGGGTTCACTGGATGACAAAACATAATTAAAGACACACAGACATGAGGCTTGAATCCAGACCAGTGATCCTAGTTTATGGAATTTACTGCATTATGCTACCCAGTTTATGAAATGTAGTGCAATATGCTACCTTAGAAGACAAACAGGCATCAACTTTGACTACCTTTAGAGTGAGTAGTATAAAAAAAAAATAAGAAATAGCTGGATTTTGCAAGTGGTGGAAGATTATTGGAAGCACTACAACAAAAAATTGACTAAATAGATGCTAATTCCAATGTGGAGGAAGTTGCAAATTGGCTATCAAATTCTATTGTTTATTGCAATTTTGGCTAAAATGTCTCCATTAAAGGCCCTTTTTTACTATGTACTAGTAGCACAAGGATTTCTTGGGTAGAAATTCAGCTAATTTTAGTCAATTTAGGGATCACTGATCTAATTACTTACTGTTAAGTTATTGTCAATTCACACAAACTAGAAATAGATACCCTTTGCATCACCCACAGCGTTGCCCAATACACTAGAAAATAAACGAGGGGACCTTCAAATATGAGCAATTTCGTTAAAATGGCGGAATTCCTTAACTTTGGCAATTTTTACAGTTCAGACCGGGTGGTTTGAAATGTACAATAACCTTAGATGTTTGAAACCTATGTCACTCTTAGATGCATAAAATCTACGTCTATCATAGATGTCACTTTTATAATTTAGACCATGTGGTCTAAAGTCTATATTGATCCTAGATTTTTTAAATCTATAAAAGACCAAGATTTTTTAAATTTATATTGATACAAGATATCTGAAATCTATAAAAGACCAAGATTTTTTAAATCTACACCTATACTAGATATTACCTTTACTAGAAACCTGGTTTCTTCTAGTGATTCTAGGGAGTGTTGTTGGTATACCGGGACGTTATGATCTATAATAAATCTACATGTTGACATATTTGGAAATGCGGTTAAGATGCCCATAGTTTAACTTTTTACATGGCAAAACTCTACTAACCAAGAACGTCAATTAATTTGTGGAACAGACAAAAAATACAATGTCACACACGAATACAGTTCAAGAAATTTCAATTAAATTGGCAATTTTTTTAATTGCCAAAAGTGCAATGTGTTTATTCCCTTCCAGTTGTTTTTGGATCAGTCTACAACCAATGGCTCTGTGGCCTTTCTTTGAAAAAGCTTTTGAGTTCTCTGGCTCTTTCATTATTTTGGGCTATAATTGAAGGTGGCTACTGTGTATGCAATTTTGAAGCCTAGTGGCTCTATTTCTTCTAATTCCAAATAAACAACTAGAATTAATAGATTATTATGTGAAGTTAGAATTGACAATGACTTCAAGAATTTTGTTGCGTCATTGGCAATGATAATATTTTTCAAAGTAGTTGGGAGGCTACAACAATAGAAAAAAAAGTGCAATTGGGCTTCATTGACAACCTTCATTGAACAAAAATGTTGTCTAGGCAAATTCCAAATTATGCACAGATAATGGAAGAAAAAGGGCCACTTTTCAACTACATTCTAAACAATTGAGCAGTTCTTCAATCACCACGTAAGGATGATCATTGTATAACTAAAAGGAACTACTTCTACACAATGCTAGCTATGAAACTTACTACATTATGACACTATAGCGGTATTGCTTAGGTGAGTGAATCCATTATTGGAAACATTCTTCACATGGAAAGTTTTTGATTATATACACATGTTATGCCTTCATGCCAACCACCACTCTCAAGTTGGCATCCAACCTATTTTGAACTTGGTCCTTCAAAAATGATAAGGATGAAAAGCAACATTTGTCCTCAATACAACCAAGTACATAGATCATAATGATCTCTACAAGTTTCACATACTCACTAAAGCTTTTGGCAAAGTCTGAGATTGCATCTAAACAATTCCAAAACATTGTGTGTCAATTCACTAAAAATGGTGGTTGTATAGTTGGGTACAAGCATGCTTGGGGTACCCCAGTCAGGAACCAAGGAACAGGAATGAAATAATTTTCAATTAGCCTATTTTACAAATAAAAATTAGAGTAATTTTTTTAAAACATTGGTTATTGCTAGAACGCATATAGCCAAATCATTTTCATGATTCAAAACCTACTAAATCTTTAATTTTTAATTTTCATATTTGTTAGGATTTAGTAGCTAATATTGTATTAGTAGAAAATATACATGTATATACAAGAATTTTACCATGATTTTTGCCTGTTCACTACTTTACAACTTACTTTTCATGTTTTAATTATGAAATTCAAAAGAATCTCGAATTTTGAATTCCTTTTAAACGTAGCCCCTCCTTATATTTAAGATGATTTGAAAAATAAATAAAAAATAGTTAAATTTTCCATATCAAGTTATAGATTTCTACAATTGGTTATTAAAACATCACAAACCAATAAAATGATTTGAAAACACTTTCTACTAAATATTGATATTCCTTTTTGATTCCTGAATGAAAAATGGACATTGTGACACAGTCCTGAATGGGGCTTTAGGAATCATATTAACAACTTTAATCAATTAGAGGCAAAAAAATTTGGATGATTTCATATTGTATTCTATTTGAAGCAAGTAAATTTGTATTAAAATTAAATTACTACAAAATAAATTGTAGCCTAATCTACATTAAAGAAATGAACTTCACTGCATTTTATTGTGTGACGGCATTTATGGGGTACCCCAAGCATGCTTGTACCCAGTTGCCATGAAATTTGAAAGCATGGCCAGCTTAAACAATGTCAAGTGCAACTTTAGTTAAGTGCACTCCAAGACAGGCAAAAAAAATTTGATGCCTTTCTTTTCAAAAATTCACCTAGACTCAAGGTGAAAGCACGCTAATAGGAGCCACATGTAGACATTAGGGAGGTGCTTATAGAGGTCCTTAATGGAATATTCCATGAAATAATTGTCGCTTATTCATTCAAAATAGTACTTAAGTCATCCATTATGGATTCTTATTGAAATATTCTACCAAAAATTGTTGTTTATTCATCTAAAATAATCTTTAAATCATCTATAACAAGTCCTTATTGAATCTAATTAAGCATTGGTTACAACTACATTTTGGTCCTTTTCATACTTCGAAATTTAACATAGTTAATTTTGTTTTGCATTATATCAAATAGCCATAACTAAGAAACAATGCACTACAATTTTTTTTCATATTTCAATTCATATTTGAGAGTTAGAATGAAGATTCCTTAAAATAAAGAGTGGTTACGTCCAAGTTGGCTCCTATTAGCATGCTTTCACCCCTCATCAAATTTTTTCTAGATCATCTCATAGTGCTTGTGGAAGCTAGCTTTACAATCAATTTATAACTAGTATTGTAGATAGACCAAGTTGACTACATCCATGACTCCATGAGACTATAGATTAGAAATCTGGATTTCAATTCATCAATCAGTTGTTGTGCTACACCTAAAAGGTCCATAGTTAGTGACAAGTCTAAACTCCACAACTAAGGAGTGATTGCGAGAAACACTTGTCTTTTTTTCTTTCTCCTCAACTTTAGACATGTATTTTTTTTGCTCATAACTTTTGCGTCATAAGTTCGTTTCCTATTAAATTTGAAATGAAAGTGCATGTGATAGTTGTATACATTGACTAGCTTTTAACAATTTTTTACAATTTTTAAATAGCCCCTAATTGGATGTCTACTTTGGCCATTTGGGAGGGATTTTGTATAGTTACCAACCCAAAAATGCAAATTTTAGTATCAAAATAGAAATACAAAAATTTCTACTAAAGTTACACAAGCATAAAATAAAATTTACTAAAAATAAAAAAATATATTTACCTTCTTCATGTGCTCAAAGTGCAGTTAGTGCACTACCTTTGTGCATGTGCAGAGAACACAATTTTTTTTCCTTTAGATGCAAATGGTTGAGAAGAAGTATCTTTAAGTTAGAAAAAATGCTTCTTTTTGTAGTTTATTTTTTTAAATGTTTTTACTATTTTCTAAAATCAAATTCCAAAATATCTAATTTTTTGTGTTTTCCATCACTCTTCTTTTGTACATAACTTTTAGAAACAATTTTTTTTAGGTTTGAATTTTCACACACACTATATTTTGAATGCTTTAAAAACAGGATTGACACGACGTCTTGGCGTCCTGCTAAACGTCCAATGGTCGTGGGCGCTAACCTTAGGACGTCATTTCACATACCGGGCTTTTTTGTTCTCTTATCTAGTGGACGGTTGAACAGGCCGTCGGGCGGTCGGACTATTGGGCGGATGGGGGTGGGCGGACGGGGGAGCTGAAGGTCAAAATTAAAATTATTTTTGAAGAAAAATAGTAGTTTGAACAAAAGAAATATGAACCCCAAAACAAAGTTGAGGTGTCCCAAAAAAACATTTTTCATATAATAATAATAGTATTAAGAACACATTCTTCAACTTGCATGTACTAAATGACAACAACGTCAATCATACACCCAAAAATTTATAATAATAAATCTATATGACTTGCTCTAAACCCTAAATCTAAAAGTGCCCCTATTGGCCTGTCCGCCGGACGGTGACTACTGCATCCAAATGTCTAGACGTCCAATTTTTGGATGTGATTTGCCCCAGGACGTTCAAATTTGTCAACCCTATTTTAAAATTATCCGTAATTTTTTTTATTTTTTTAAATTAATTCCAAAAGTCATAGTACTCACAATACTAGGTCATTTTGAGTCCAAACTAGTAGGTGATTCTTGCAACAATCTTGAGCCAAAAAAGTACATTAGTAGACAAACTCTACAACTTAGCCCTATTAAATATAGCATAGACAAATTCCACAACTTAGCCAAAAAAAATTAGCAATAAGACAAACTCCACAACTTAGTTAAAAAAAATTCAATGGTAAGTAATAAAAATCAGCAATAGGATATGCCTTTGTAGTCATTTTTCAATGCTCACCATCCTTTAAAAAGATGCAATCAGCTTTGCCCTAGCAACCCTTCGACTTGAAAATTCCCCGCCATCAGATCTAAAAGGAAGAAAAGTAAAACCACGCGCTAGACTGTTGATTTGCCAAAAAAATTGAAACAGTTGATGTCAACCGCAAGATTGGGGTTTGAACGGTAGGATTTCAATGAGTAATATTCCGACGCTCAAAAATGTTGCAATCTATTATAAAATTGTTGCACCATAGAGGAACACACATCATGGAGAAGGTAAGTTTGATCGACCTACATTTTGTTAGCTAGTTGCAATGCAAGTCTCTGGATTCAATTTCTGAAGACATCTGGCAAACTTTGAGGTGAGCGGGTATTACAAAAAAGATCTCAGCAACCATTCCTTTGTTGTGGACTGATCCTTTGTTGTAGTGGATTGATCCTTTGTTGTGATGATCATTTATTGTGTTGTAGTTTTTTTTCTTGTGCGTATTCAAACAGATGTTGTAAGAGGTTCACTTTTCAAAGGCCGCTGCATCACATGGGAGCACACATTGGAGAAGGTATATTCAATTAATCCCCATTCTGTAAGATGCAGCATTGTTGTGTTGATACATGCTAGTTTGGGTTTTGCAAAAGCAATTGAGAAACAAACATAGACAAATTTGGAGGATATGCGATTCAGAAATGTGTGGGTTATTTAAGCAAGGATTTAGTCTACATTGTACATAGTCATGTTAGTCAAAATTGGAAAATGAGCTTATATGCTTTGTGTCTCCTCTATCTTGCAATTTTACATGTTTTTATGCAAGCAATCTCAACACATGATCCTTTTCATTTTGATTTTTTAGAATTCAAACTCATGGAATACAAATCTAGCAGTAGAAATGAGGGTTTAAGGTTCTAAAGATTGTAGAGTTGGACGTAACCAATTGTAGAAATTAGGGTTTAGGGCTCCAAAAGATTAAAAGATTGAACAAAACTACAATTAACGATGACTATGGGTTTTCCTTAAAACACTTGTGGCAAGAATATTTGAATGAAAATTTTGAAGTGCTTTTCAAAAAAATAGTACACATGTATCCTTTCAAGAATTTTTTTAACTAAAAGTTCTAAGCCAATGGAAAAATGACATGTCAACAATCTTTTGTAATTCATATGTGTGTTTTTTCAAAATTGAGTGTTTTATCACTATGCACTCAAAAGAAGCAAAAATTGCCTGCTCACAATAAGTGCAAAAGATTCCAAGGTCACAAGGTGCCTTCATGTACAACAAGTACAATATCAGAACTTGAGACAAAAGCTAATTTTGATTTTTGTGCAACAATATTCAAATCCATGGGCACTCACTTTAAGTAAATTTGCTCATAAAAACAATTCAAAAGCTACTTGAAGGACCACACTTCCTCAGTAACAAAGGCATGTTCAATATCTAAATACAAGTGCCCTTGATAAACATGTTGGGTAGCCACAAAATAAAAAATGTACACATCTTGTTTTGGGGTAAAGAAGACAAAATTATCAAATGAATGCTCCTTAAAAGTAGCATGAAGCATGCCATGCCTAGCACAACATAAAGGTCAATGAGCTTTGCAAAAATGCCCTTAGTCCTTGTTCTCATACGTTTTTGCATCCCGAAGCCTAACTAAAATAATTAGCACCAATTAAAAAAATGCAAAAGAGACCTTCAAGTTCTATGAAAAATTTCAACAGTACTACAAACTTCATAGCTTAACCCAAAAAATTTAGTAGTAAGGTGGGTACACCCAAAACCGCCACTTTTTGCTACTGAGCCTAGTTACTACTATTAGACTGATCAAATTTTCATATATTCTTGTTGGCAAGTGAAAGGAGGTTCCAATGCACCAGAGAACATGGCATTTGGACATCGTATGCAAAAGTTATTAAGGGTCAAAGTTTGTTTCTAAAAGCGCTCCATCCAAATAGGTACATAGCTGATTTTGGAAATGTACACAACTTGTAGATGGCGCTTTAAGGTCAGGTGCCATTTTGGGGGTACCTACCTTAGACAAACTCCACAATTCAGCCCAAAAAATTCAGCATTAGATGAACTCCACAACTTATCCAAATAAAATCAATGGTAAAAAAATTCCAATCCTTATCCAAAACATTAGATTGAAAAAGAGGCCATTGGAGGGCCGTTTCAAGGTTGTTCCCCAAGTTCTGAACTAGCATAGTGTTGACTAGAATATTAAAAAGTTAAAAAATCAAAAAATTAATGTATGTATTTTTGGAATGAATGTATTTTTATAAAATTAATATTTTAACAAAAAAATAGCATGTACAAAATAAATGGATAATTTAATAATTTAAAAAAAAAGTTTAATTTTAAAATTTAAAATTTAAACTAAATTAAATAATACTATCTGACATGGTAGTGTTTGTGCCATGTCACATTTATGAAGTGGCAAATTTCTAACTCATTTGAACGCACATTTTTTCATTTTTTCACTATTTCATTGTCTTGTGTAAGTCAAGCCTTGCAATTTGCTCATTTTATTTGTTTGTTTGTTTGTTTGTTTTTTCCAACCAATGTTCTGCTCACAAGTCGAGAACTTGCGGCCTTCTTGAAGCCTCATTCTTTTTCTATTGATTTTTAGTAGTAGATAAACTCCACAACTTAGCCAAAGAAATTTAGTGGTAGATACACTCCACAATTTAGCCCCCCAAAAGTCAACTGTAAGACAAACTCCACAAATTAACCTCCAAACAATCAACAATAGACAAATTCCACAACTTAGCCCAAAAAATTTAGCAATAAGACAAATTCCACAAATTTGTTAAAAGAATTTCAACGATATGTCAAAAAAAACTCAACAATAAGATATGCCTTTGAACTCATCTTTTAATGCTCACAATGAGTGCAAGGTCACAAAGTGCCTTCATGCACAACAAGTATGATACAAGTACTTGAGACAAAAGTTAATTTTGAGTTTTGTGCATTACTATTCAAATCCATAGGCACTCACTTTATATGGATTTGCTCATGAATGCAATTTAGAAGCTTCTTGAAGGACCACACCTCCTCAGTGCAAAGGCATGTCTAAATACAGCTTGGCAATGTTTCACAATACTTATCAAGGGCCTCCTTACATGTATCAATCATTAGAGAACTTTAACAACATATGCTACAAGGAAAAAGAGCCATTGCACTTTCATGTGTACCGGGTGGGTGGGTGGGTGGATGGAGAAGGATACAATAAATAATTCACATGTACTAAATTCTCTCAAGATTTACTAGTCTCCACCAATGAGGTTGTCCACTGATATCGATGAAACTTCAACTCCTCCATTTCCACTTGCAAGACAATCCGTGGAGCCGCTTTCGTCTTCTTGCTTGGACTAGCAATAAACTTGGCCACCGGGCTCACATGTAAGCTGATCCTTATTCTAGACCGTGAAATTTCCAGTCAGAGTTGTACGTTCCACAAACCACCGCACCAAGTTCAGTTGCTTCTCCAATTTCAGGAAACAGAATGTCTTTCGAAATAACGATCTCCCTGCAGTGATCAAGGTGGCAAGTGTGACGCACTAGATCTATTTTCTCACACGTTCACGTTAATTTTACCAATGCAAAGCTGACATCAAAGTTACAGTAGAAAATTCTCCGAGGTCCCTTAGCTTCAGGCTTTAGCCAACAGAAGAGATGCGCATTTTCCTTAAAATGGCGAAATTCCTTAACCGGCGGTCTGAAATGTACAATTGCTCTAGGTGTCTGAAATCTATATAATTCCTAGATGTATGTAATCTTCCTCCATTATAGATGCCACTTTCACAATTTAGATTGCACGGTCTGAAATCTGTACCCATCCTAGATTTTTGAAATCTATACCTGTACTAGATTTTTTTTTTCTTTATGGTTCAGACCGGGTGGTCCAGAAATGGCACATGGAATACCACCATTTTAACGAAATTCCCTGTAGAGGAAAGCAAAAAGGGCAGTGATGACGGACCGAGGATACCATAGCTAGCCCTGGAGAATTTTTCTTGTTCCTAGAGAAACAGGCGACACCACTGGCAGATCGTTGAAATATTCCATCCAGGAAAGACAAAAAAAGCTCCGCTGCAGACAAAGTTAACGAGTCTCTTCCTCCCTGACTCCTGGGATCCTGGGAAGTCGACCAGACTTTGGTTTGGCTCATCTGCGAGCTCGTCTGCAGATTTCACGCAGAAGGTAATCAATTGGATGATTTGGTAAGCAAATGAATTTACGAATTTACACGCTTGGTCTTGATGCATCTATTGACAAGTCAGAGCATAAATTGCTAACGAAGTTGAAAATGTCAATTGATGCATGCACTTGGAGCATCAGTACGTAACTACGTATAAAGGGGGTGAAGTGAGAATGTAGGGGTGCAATATAGATACATACAGATGAATTAGGTAGATGAATATATATGATGCATAGAGGATCATAATCTCAATTTTTTGGTGGGGCCGTGGCATGCGATCAATTAAGAACAGGAGCTTTGAAATTCTGTTTGAAGTATAATTTTAGACCTTATTTAGGCATAGTAGAATTTTATTTTATTTAAATGTTAAACTAAATTAATGTGAAAAATCAATCTAAATTTCATCTCCAGAAATCCGTTTGAGATTTCTATACTTAAATAAAAAAAAGTTATGGACAAAATTCAGAGAAGATGTTTGAAAATGTCAAAAAAATTCCCTTCCAACCCCTCTATGAATTTTGTCCATATCTTTTTACTAGAGATTGAAATCTCAAACGTATTTTGGAAGATGAAATTTAGATTGATTTTTCACATTAACTTAGTTTAACATTTTTTGAAAAAAGTTATTTTACTATGCCTAAATGAGGCCTGAAATTATACTTCAAATACAATTCCTACTTTTAACTTAACTATGAGCGGTTGAACTCTTACTAATTCTAATTTACATTATCCCACATGGGTTGTTCTACATCCTACCACCCTATATGCATATAAATAGTTTTTCTACTCTGCTAAAAACTTCAAATAAGTTGAAGGTATTTTTGAATGAATGTGAGATGGTTATTGGGTTCATTTCTCTAATTTAATTGAAAAGTTAAATTTTTATATTTTGATTATCTGACATTGCATTTTCCACTTGCGCCCCTTCTTGGCGTGTCTGCCGTGGGGCAGAGGAGGAGCGGTGAGGTCACGCTCTTCAAACCAACACTCTAAACCTGACTTGGCGCCCCTGTTGAGCGAGCCAGCTGTGGGGTTGCCCAGAACTGTTTTATTCACTCAATCTAGTGGTTTGATTCCAACAGACACGATCCCTCTTGTAGGATGGACACTTCTCCTTCAAGTCTACTACTATCCCAGGTTCGATTCTCTTCTACGGGAGTGTACTTGGGAGCTAGCGTTGAGGTACGTGTGCAGGTGGTAGAAATTATCACTGTATTTCGAGTTCCTATCTGATCGAGTTGAGCTGGGTCACAGAAGAGGGACGGGTTCCAATGTTCGATGCAGAAATCCGTGGTGAATATGGTACGCAGGACGGACTGATGAGGGTCAGCTTACATGTGAGCCGGTGGGCAAGTTTACCGTTAATTCAAGCAATAAGACAAAAGTGGCTCCACTGATTTTCTTGTTGGGGTGAGCAAGCGGGAAAGGAGGAGTTGAAGTTTCATCGATATCAGGGGACAACCTTATTGGTGGAATCTAGTACGTGTGAATTTTTTATTGTACCCTTCCCCACCCACTCACCCACCCACCCACCCGGTACACATGAAAGTGCAATGGATACTGTCCCGTGTAGCATTTCGTGTGAAAGTTCCCCGATGACCGATCCTCGGCACTAAGTCCCAACCGGTTTTAAGGAAACGCCTGCCTGCCCCTGCCCGTAGGAAACACTGAAATTTTTTATTTTTTACACAATTTTTTATTTTTAAATTATGAACTCATATTTGCAATCAGAGGCCCCGAATTACTGCAGGGGGGTGCAGAAATTCCGAAAAATCGGTTCAATACAGGGGGCTCCTTTTATATTTTTTGGCCGGGCAGGCATGGCCTGCCCGGCGTTTCCTTAAAACCGATTGGGACTTAGTGCCGAGGATGACCGATACATGTAAAAGAGGCCCTGATAGTCCTTCGCCTAGCTTCCCTTGGAGCAAGCATTCCCTTGGCACTGCTGTTGGCAGTTGTCGATCAGTCCAGCAGGACTGTGAACAGTGAGTTCAGGAGATGCTCATCACAGTCATCAAAGAAAAGAATCCGGTCGCTCCAGGTAAGGTGGAAATGAGTGGCAACAAGAACAAGAACCGAGGTCTGTTCCGTTAACTCTCTGCCAAGATACCCGGAACTTGCGAATCTGCAAGCAAGTCAGAAAACGAACTAAGTGGACTCAGACAATGCAAGATGAATCCCTAAACACGCGACTAATAGTAAGTAGCACACCGATCCACATTCTTGGGATCGGAGACGGATGAAAGCCTGGACTGGTGAACTTGTCAGAGCTGCTACAGACTGTTTTCCACAGGCACATATGACACATTCTTCGAGACAGTGTCTCTTCGGAACTCTGAGGGCGGACATGGCCTCTGGTCATGTTCTACACCACACCCTGGCTAGTGTTGAAAGAATGATTTTCAGGGACATCAAGCATTTCGCAATTGAAATGGAGTTAGGTAGTCTATCAACCGCCTTAGTTCTCACGCATCTTGGCGGGTGGGCACCCGCCCTGGCGGCGCAATGCCCGCATCGCCACCGCGGTGCGTGGGGTTTTCTACCCTTGTAGTTTATGTTGTTTTATTTTGCTTGCTAACCTCCCAAGCCGCGTCACATCTGGGCACTTGTATTTTTCCCTTGCAGTATGAGATGCCAACCCATGTCCAACCACGTAAGGAATTGAGCCTCTCTGCCGGATGGGTGTGTCGAGGGAAATATCTTTCCCATGTAGGGAAATTGAAATGAGGAGGATTTGAAAAAAATTTACATTTTTTTCATCAAAAATGAAATTAATATGAATTTTCATCAAGATTCTTTAAAAACTATTTAGTCATATAGGATATTGAATTTCCAACCATAGGTTGGTCAAGTAATTGACACTAATCCATTCTTGCAAATGGTAAACGTGGCACCCATATGTGCTTTTCTTATGCACGACATACCGTGCCACACAAAGGCAATTATACATGATGGGAATGGATGGAAATACAACATCCTATATTGTGAAAATGGAGGGATGGCTGGAAATGGGTCGCCTGCTCTAAGAGGTGAGCCGTTTCAGAGCCCTATGCCATTTCATCTTCAAATTTTTATAACTAATTCCACAAAGCTCCAAAAAACATGAAACGACTTGGGTTAGATGTCAATTCCACTTGTCTTTCACGAAAAATTTACTGAAAAATATTTTAAGATGTTTCACCTCCCCAAAATTCAGTTCCAGCCCTTACATGGTTCAATATGGACCTCCTACTTTATTGCTTAACATTATTTATATAATATTATAAAGGCATTTTGTGAACGGGACATGTCGCATGGCATATAAGATAATGTCTAGTATATTATCCAACCCTCTTCAAATATTTTTGCATATCCTCATATAATAAAAAAACTTTCAAAATATTTGAATATATATATAAGCGCCTTGGAACCCATTTAATGTTTTAGACATCAACAACTTGTCTTGCATGCTCCAACTTGAATGTGGATCAAGTTCATATTTCAATAGTCTTTTAAGAACCAGAGTCTGATTGGCTACAATTGTTATCATAGGACGCTAATCCCATCCTACAAAGTAAACCTTGCAAGGTGAATTTATCTATGGGAAAATACAAGAATTTTTTTATTTATGACACATGATAAAATTTGTAAATCTTGAAGTCATATTTGCGAGCATATTTGCAACTAGAGGCTCCATAGTTGCAAATAACCATAGAATTAACATAGCAAAAAAGAAGGGGCTTTTATTTTATAATTACCCTGTAGAACACCCAAATCACCTTGCAAGGCCCGCTTAATAGGACGGATTTAGTATCATGTATTGTTTTCCACTTACGACTACTCCAACTACCAATGGGTTTTTTCATCAATATGAGGTGGCAATAGAAATTAACCAAGCATGAACACTTATTTACCCACCCTTGGTAAATAAGTGAGCACAACTAGGTTCTAGATGTTTTGAGATTTGATTTGTTTTATGGGTTCCTAGTGTCAATCCATTGTGCCTTCCAAGCAATGGATCTTTTCTAAGTCCTAAACATACACAAGTTTACAAGAAACCAAGAAAATCATGAAAAAAACTAACCCAATATGCAATATTTATCCTAATTGGGGCATGCCAACTAGGCCGCTGTGATTTTTGAATGGAAGTGGAGAAAGTCTAAATCTAGCCACATAAAGAGAGAGAGAATTTCATGCCATTTCTAAAAATATAAAACTCACAATCATACGACCTTTCTAGCAAAAGTTATGGACGGATGAAATTCTAACTTCTATAAGTCTATTTAAACTTCATCCTTGTATTTAGATCCTTTCCTTATCCTAATTTATTTTGAATTTTGGACTTTGGCTTTATACTACCAACTTCTACTTATGTTCTAAGTTTGGACTTAGATGGATGATTTTTGTCCTATTTCATCCATATCCTAACCCAAAGTTCATCCTTTGTTTACTCCTCAATGATTAAGATTTTTTCTAAAGTTAAACTAGTTCTGGACTCCGCTAAGTTCCTTCTACCTATTTCTAAATCTAATTTTTCTCTTTGATTACCTTTTTGATAAGTTGTTTTATCCTTATCTTACTTATGCGGTTCGGTGCTACTTTGAGCAGTTTATTATTTTTAGATTTTTGTCAATTTTTGCTTGTAGGTCTTAATTCTATATTTTTAGAATGCTAAGACACTTGCTAATTGGGCCTTCTTACTAGGAGTTATCCATGGATGAAGTTTGACCACTAATCGATATTTAGAACTTCATCCTTGGTTTTCTACTAACCTATAACTTGAATTCTGGTTTTTGTTTTACTTCTGACCTCTAGATTTAGGTCTCTACCTAAGTTTCCATTCTTGTTCCTCTTCAATGAAATGGACTAATTTTCATCCAATATGACTTCTAAACTTCATTCTCTAATATCTCTTCCAATTTGATTCCAATTTCTAAGTATAATACGATTTTGGAAACCTCTAACTTAGTTCTATAACATTTTCTATTTGATTCTTGGAATAACACTAATTTAAACACTCTGAATTGGCTTTACAATTTGGTCCTACTTTTATACGTCCAATTTTGATAATTTGACAAGGGAGGGTTATAATTAGGAACTTACCTCAGAATTGGTGTCGTTGTTGAGGTAGTCGTACACTCCTTTGAATTCTCCATCATTTACCATGGTAGGATCCCTTGTTGAATTGTGCTCACCGCTTAAAAAGGTGGTTTAATACAGATTTTGATTTCACTTCAAACTACTTCTTTCCACTCTACTTCTTTCTCTTCCACACTATTCCCTTACGTCATGTTTTAATGGTCCTCCAACTACCTCTTATGTAACTCCCCTTTCCGTCATACTAATCCTCTTCCTAATGGTCACCACAAATTCCCTAGATTTCCCCTTAGGTCTACCTAATCCTACGGCTTAGGGTACTATTTATCGTCTCTCTCCTTTTTTTCTCTTACTTCCTCCCTTCTCCTCTAATCTCCTTCCATTCTTGTCGTTTTCGTTTTGCTGGTAAGAGAGTTGGGAGTGCTTTTTTGCAGGTGTAATGCGTAGAAGTATTCCTTTTATTCTCCATATTTCCTTCTACCTCTTTGATGCTAATTGGTGTTTCTATCCTCTAATGTCTTCTTCTAATTGCTAAATTCTTTCTCCCTAGTTCTACTTTTTTGTATTCTACCTCTCGGTTTGACTTTTGACAAGTTATTATTTTTAGATATTTTATATTTTTCCTTTCTATAAGCTAAAATCAGCTTTTCAAATTGATAAGGCACTTGCAAATCGGACCTTTCTAGTAGAAGTTATGCATGGATGAAGTTTAATCGCTAATAGGTGCTTAAAAACTTCATTCGCTCATAACTCACTCGTTTTGACTCCATTTTCTAAGTATTTTATGTTTCTAGAATCCTCAAAGCATGTACTATAGGATTCTATACTAAAATCTGATCTGACTTGTCATCTAGGTGGTTTGACTTAAGCTTTGACTTCAGCTTTGACTTCGGTCCTAATAAACATTAACACAAAGAAATAGCCAACTTGGCCAAACTTCTACTAACAAAGCCAAACGGATTAATAACAAAAAAATGGTACAAGAGGGGGTTCAAAGCTTTGCCGTGTTTTTAAATACGAGAAAATTTCTATGACAATTTTGCCAAGGCTTCGCCGTATGTGGCAAAAACTAGTTAGCAAACAGTAACAAAAGATGAACAAGGTGTTAATCTAAACATAAATCATCTAACCAAGTGTTCAAACAAAGTGTTAGTACAACACAAGAAGTTAGTAGAAGATTAGTATGAACTATAATCAAGAAAACCAACAACTAAAGGCCCTCCCTAAGCAGCATCACCAGTCGTAAGGGAAGGATTCTTTAGAATTAGTAACAACTACAAGGTTCTTCAAAGATTGAAGAAAAAACAACAAGAAAACAACTCTAAAAAACAACAAGAGTTAGTACAAAAACATCAAAATGAAAATGTAACACTCAAAAATACGAAATAAGACTTGAAGGGATGCCAAAGTCCTTCAAGGCTCAAGAAAGAGCAACAAAAGGAGCCTAAAATACTCCAAAAACACCACAAGTTGGTAACATAGTCGAAAAATGACCAAAAATCCAAATAAATGAACCCAACAGAAACAAGGGGGTTCAAAATGAACCTAAGGAGTGTTTGTGAGAGAGAAAGGAGTCCCTTTTATACATTTTCAAGGGCACTCACCCCCTCTCTTTTCCTAGTGGTAAGCTTATCAATTAGGATTTTCATCCTAATCTTCCAATTTTGACTTTCTACGTTGGACCAAAATTCTAACTTTTGGAGATTAACTCCACATCACAAACGGATTGTGCCATTGGTTTCAAAAGGCCAATTTTAGTCTAGGTAAAAATCCCACCCCTTAACCAAACTCCAAAAAACTTAACAAAACATAGTGCTAATTGAACGCCCCAAAGAGGTAAAAATCCAAATCTTAGAGTTCAACTTTTTTGAAGAAGGAACTAGCCTAGGGTCTTAAGTAGGTATGAGGGAGCAAAAAAAGACCTATTTTGGGCCTCATTCTAACTTCGTATGCTCTTGGTACGCCAGTCAACTCCACGGTAAACTTCGAATTTGCCGGTTTGAGGAGGACCCTCTAATTTTGAGTCTTCTGGCTATCGAAATGTCTTGAAATTTTTTGGAGCGTTTTATTAGCATAAAAAAATCTATTCTAATTATTATTGAGATTTTACCGCAATTTGGGTAATTTCTATGAATTTCCCATTGTAGATTTTGGCGGTTGACCGTTCGGAAGGGTATCTTCTTCAAGTTAGAAAATTCCGAATTTTTTTATGAAATCTCTCATGGAATTCTACAAAGAATGTGCAAGCTCATATTTTTACTTTGCACAAAGGTCAGAGGAGAATCAAATTTCACCTTCTCCTTTTAATTTCGGCAACTAGAGAATCTTTCACATACAAAAAAATCTTGGCTAACCGTTTTTGCCATTGAGTTCCAAATGTGATTTCCACCCTAGAAATTTATATTCCACCCATAGATTCTTCTTACGAGTTCATCTTGAGTTTATAATTTCTACAGGCCAACAATTGAAGTTTCCGCTATTTCTTCGATACTATGTGGAAAGTGAAACCTATCTCCAGGAATGAAATTAGGACCTCAACATATTCCTCGGACCAATTTTAGCCATAAGATGTCACATGCATCGTAGATTTGGATGATTTGGGCTATATTTACTTTATTCCTGCTATTTATCTAATTTTTCAGTTTCTAACCTATGTACAAGTAGAAATTGAGTTTATTTAGGGAAAATTAATCTATAAGGGACCAAATGCTATATTGGCATGTGACATACCTATTTTGATTTTACACTCTTTTTATGACTTTTTGTAGGTCTTTATTAACTTTATTTTTCAAAAATCGCAAAAAAATAAAACATGAGTTCCAAGTGACGAATATGGAATTCACACCAAGGTTGGTTGCAAGAAAGACCAAATGATTTTGGTAGCATTTTTGCACAATATTCATGATTTTTTGGGAAGTATTTTGAAATTATTAAAAAATATGTTCAATGTATACAACTTTAAAAAAAAAGGTACCATAGTAAGGAAAAGCATAGAAAAAAGTTTCTAAGTAGGAGAACTAGAAAAGTGCAAAATCTAAAGAAAATAGGTACTTTGATGTTTTAATTGGTAAAAAATAGGAAAAATAATTTTAAAAAAAACTAAAAATTGGTCATTTGGGAGAGTTTAATGATGAACAAATTTCACCAAAAGAATGATCTCAAAACCATCTTCAATGTTCCAAAGTGCGTACGCAAGGGAGTCCTATTAGCACTCATGTGGAGGACATAATACAATATTTTTTAAATTTTCCTCTTGTAGTGACATGCCCATCTATGTGTGAATAGCTCACAAAAATTTTAAGTCTATATAATTATTTTGGGATACTCCATAGTAGTAAAAATTCCTAACCCGAAAAGTGTGACAAATTAGCTAAATTGAAATTTAATTATAAAATGTTTTTTGTTTTGTTTTTTAAAAATAAGGAATCTCAACACTTCCAAATTAGCCATCTTGAACAAAAATTCTAAGTACATTGGCTTCATTTTCCAAAAGTTATGGCCAATGACAACTTTGTCACTCCAATTGTGATGCAAAATAGGACCAGTCTTTCATGCAATCACCTCCAAGGCCTAAATTTTTCCCTCAAGATAGAAGCACCCTTTTCCAACCTTGTATGCTAAACCAATCTTGAAAATATGTAAAAATTAGAAGTTCAAAATTTTCAACATACATAAATGCAAAAATGATTTGAGATATATCATATTTGAACTTAACAAATTTATAGCATAATTTTACATACTCCAAAATTTATACAAGAAAAATTAGAATGTATGATTTTCAAATGCCAATTTTGGTTACTTATGTATTAAAAAATAATCTCTTATGCATAATACCACCTCAAACTATGCATAATCGCTTAAAATGTTGGTTATAGATGCTTCTAAGTTAACTCCTAAAAGACAAGTTCTATTGCTTCATTGAAACACTTAGTTTCCTAGCTCAATTTAACCTTTCAAATCATATTCAAGTTTCAATGTAAGCTTTTTTTTACATAGAGTATGTCGATATGTGTTATATGTCAATGTGAAAAATATATATCATTTTGATGATAAAGAATATAAATTTTAATGAATAAGTGAAAATAAATTGATAAATATGACAAAAACTATACATTTAATTTGAAATTTCTCTAAGAGGTAAAACTAAGCATAACAAATAGTTTGAAAATTTTCAAGTATTTTTTTCTTTTTTACATCTATTCCACCCTTGGTAACACTACTATTGATCTCAATTTAGCCTTTACAAAAATAGTTGATAATTTTTTATCATTTTTATGTGTAAATAAATATTATGTTTACAGATGTTCTTTAAATTTTTGATTAAAAAATCAATTTATTTTTATTTCTGAAGGGCCTTCTCAAGGGTTCAAATATCCTCTAACAATTGTTAATTAAAGTGATGCAATAATGGTGATAAACTTTGAAATTCTCCAACTAGAAGTTACCAAAACGTTGCATTCTAGAACATAAAATTGGTAACATATACCACAAATGTATTAGATAATATGGCAAATTTCTACATCAAAGGTTGTTGATTCTACATCATTTGGTTAAATCCCTCAACCTAGGAAGGTTGTTTAATAAATAAACATATAAATAAGAAGCAACCACACTATTGTTTTTTCATTTATGTGACACCCCTAATAGCATCTTTAGTCATAGGTACTCCTTTCAAAATCAGGATTTATAACAAGAAGCGCCATTATACGTATCACCCAAATCAAAAAAACGTTAATTGAGTTACAATGTTGTATGAGTTGTATGAGAGGCTTTGTTCCTTTAGCACCAAGTTCTTTTTGAATAAAGTAGATATTCAAACTTCTTTAAGATACCTTTTAGCAATTGAAAGCTTCCACTTCTTCATGTGACAAGTGGGGTAATTTAGAAAGGTTTTCTTATACTTTAAATGTAGCTAGTGGGACATTGCATGTTCTTATGAACAACATCATGTTATACATTCTAGGTGCATAGATCTATTTTCTTAATGGTCACTGAATTAACACCAAATTTTTTATATCTATACCCAAATTTGAATTATAATATCCATCCATTTTTTGCCATAGCTAGTTTATGGTTGTTGAGTGCAAATGAGATAATAGGAGCCAACTTTGACATAACCACTTCTTTTTTGGACCATTATTGAATGTCTAGCTCAAATTATTTTAGATTTTTTCAAGAAAACCATGCCTCATTGTTTATAAATGTCATAGTGTCATATTTGAGTATTGTATAGCCTATGATGTGATTATTTAATCTAAATTGAATACAAAAATAGGATTGTAACCAGTGTTTTTTATTCTTTTGTTGAATTTGAAATTAGACTATATAAAAAATTTTATTTATTGAAAGTAAGATATAAGTTAGAATAGAATATGTCATTGTTGACAATTTTGAATAATTTTTAAAACTCATTTTGATGAAATTGATGAATTTTTTGAGTAGAACATTCCATTAAAATTTCATAAAGGAATGAGCCATATGACAATAAAAATACTATCCTTATTATTGATTCTTAAAAATCTATATTAAATTTTTTGAAAATAATTTCAATTGCTTGCAATGAGATATTAAATTAGTGTGCACAATGCATTGCAATAAGCACTTTTTTTCTTGTAAATTTTTTAATTTTGTGTATAATTTTGAGATTTAAAAAAAATAAAATTGGTGGTCAGATAGCTATGAAGATAGTTCTAGTCTTCCAAAAACTGTACTCCACTCCAAATTCATAGTTTGCAAATTGCTTGTACTATAAGTATATCATGCTCAAAGTGTCCATTAGATGCACCACTAGATATCAAACACTCAATTCGTAGATGATTATCATCATTGCATATGTATGAAAATAAACATATATTACCTTGGATTAAATATCTATCTTCACCATTTATAACAATCTCATTTAAAGCAAATAGATGGTTTGGAAATCATACCTCTAGCCAATCTTAATGGCGTCAACACCAAAATTAAACAACTCCTTTGTGACTACCATACGTGTGTTTGTAGCAACATTTGGATATGTGTCTCAAATAATATGTTCACTGCAAGTTAATGGAAAGACAATCAATTCTTTCAAAATTCATATCAATTTTGTTGGTGACCAATATCATGCAAATGGCATTGCATCTTATCCCACTATTGCATGAAAATTCTAGAATTGATCACGAGTGCAAGTTCTAAATAAACTACAAGTTTTACTACTTGTTGTTGTGGTGACATTGTATGGTTTAGCAGCCCACCTACCAATTGCCTTAGCTTATGGTACGAGTACAAGTGGAGGAAGAAGAAGATATGGAGCAAGGGTTGGAAGAGCCATTTCTATTGCAAACTATTAGAAAAAGAGGAGCTTGGTTGCTTGGAAATTATAGGTACTTGAAGAGTGTAGATTGTTTAAATAGTTGTATTTAGATCTCAGGGAGTTCACTTAGAGTATCTATTAGAAACTACGTGCAAACAAAACTTTGGACCTCCTATATATTTTTTGAAATTT